>OX940975.1:49648417-50202093 GCA_954871275.1 Leptopterna dolabrata
AAATGGCACTTTTGACAGCAGAAAGGGCTTAACGGTTAGAAAGGTGAACCTGCAAGTAACACTAATAACTTTAACAGCTAAGTTTTACGGCAATAATCGCCACAATTAAAACAGGACGTGATTGAACTGGACGTGCAGGTTTCTGAAGCAAGACTGACTTGACGAGAGCTGCTCAGACCAGACGGGGAGGAGCTACTTTTCAGCGGTCCATTTACGGATAAGGTTCACCGAATGTCCGAAAATCAGATTGGATCCCTGTAGTGATCTACTCCAATACCAATAGTGCTCTAACCCCCTGATCATCATATGTTGGTATTGTTGACGCAGCTGACAGGGGGAGAGAGGAGATTGGGAAAATAAAGGAGGAGGATTCTTAACATTGCAATAGAGTAGGTATTGGTTTATTATTTTTAATGATGAACCATTGGAATCGAGCATGAAAAAAAAAACGCTGCAAATCCCTGCACAACGGTTTATTGTTTTGTACAGAATACCCTTCTGCTACAGATCACAGCTCTCTGTATAGATAACCCTTCCATATAATATAAAATGTACTACTCTGTACATATTATGTGAATCGCAGACCCTCCTTAGGTACCTACCTAAATCACGAGTTAAATGTTGCTAAAATAATGCAGCCGATGACAAACAGTAACTAAAACGGCAAAAAGAAACGCAAATAATGAAGTTCTAAAGGAAAATTGTTGGTGTGGAGTGAAATAGATACCCCTTCTGCGTAGATCACTATTTTCTGTGGTCAATACCTATAGTGAACCGTTGTGTAATAACATTCCCACCAATAACACTTCAACGGTTGTTCAAGTTGCAAAAGTAACGATCAACAAAATCCAGCCCCTTTTTGGTAGATGAACCGTTGTGTAATCATTTGCCGTTGTGTAATAATTTGCCGTTATGTAATAATTCACCGTTGTGTAATAATTTGCCGTTGTGTAATAATTTGCCGTTGTGTAATAATTTGCCGTAGTGTGATAATTTACCATTGTGTAATTTACCCACCGATAATACTTCAACGTTTGTTCAAGTTTCACAAGTACGTACCAACAAAATCCAATAGTCCATCACTTATCAAATGAAATTATATCGCAGAACAAACAACTCGACTTCATACAGCCATCCTTGGTTATAATCAGGTGCTCCCTAGTGATGATTATCTGGGCCGGATTTATACCGTTTGATTCACGATCGTGTTGTCGAAGCTTTTTGGTGCACACGAACGGCTGGACGTACAATGCTCTGGGTGGTCTCAAAAAATGGTTTAGCTCAAGACAAATTTAATAACTTAAAAAAAATACCCCTTTTCGAGATACGGCGTTATTAAAATTTCAACCCCTATTTTGGACCCCTTAGAGATGACTGACAGTAACGTCGAGCTTCGAGGACCAACTAGACCCCGAACGGAATCTATGACTCGAATTTCATCAATTTTCTTTCATGGTAACTAAGAAAAGTGGCCCGTACGGCGTACGGCGGACAGACAGAAATATATTTATTTCATTTTCGGATTCTACACATGTTGAAACGTAAACCATCAAATTTTGAGGGGGGGTTAGAATTTTTTTTTTCTTGCTCGATTCTAATGGTTCATAATTGCAAATAATAAACCAAAATTCTAACCCCCCTCAAAATTTGATGGTTTACGTTTCAAGGTACGTAGAATCCAAAACTGCAATAAAAATTTCTGTCTGTCCGCCGTACGGGCCACTTTTCTTAGTTACCATGAAAGAAAATTGATGAAATTCGGGTTATAGGTTCCGTCCGGGGTCTAGTTGGTCCTCGAAGCTCGACGTTACTGTCAGTCATCTCTAAGGTGTTCAAAATAGGGGTTGAAATTTTCAGAACGCCGTAGCTCGAAAACTTCCGAATGAAGGGTATGGTTTTTTTTACGTTATTAAATTTGTGTGATGAATTTAGAATTTTCATCACGGTGGCGTGAAAGGAGGAAAAGTCGCAGGCGGCTGTAGTCAACCGATCATCTACGACTTTGGAAGGAGATGGAGGTGGGTGAGTGAATTTACCTAGGCGGCTGTAGTCAACCGAGCATCTATGTAAGGAGAGGTCCTTGTCTAGGCGGCTGTAGTCAACCGATCATCTAGACAAGGAGGAGAGGAGGTAAATTCTCAGGCGGCTGTAGTCAACCGATCATCTGAGAGGGATAAGGTAAGAGAGAGAAGAGAGAGCTGGTTAGAGGAAGTGTCGAATGAAGCTAAAGCTCCAGGATCCAGGGTTATATAGGACTTGGAGGCCTCTCCCTCCAACTCCCTGTTGGGAGTTGGTAGTGGGGCTCCAGGTTGTGTCCCCTGGATTCTGTTGCCTGTCTCCCCACTCAGATGTTTATTAGCGGAAAGTAAGTTTTACATAAGGATATTGGTGAGAGCTTAAAGGTTGCTAGTGGAGTGTTCCCGGGAGGGACTCACGACAGAGGTCCCCCCAGTTCGAACCAATGTTTGAGAAGCTGAAGGCGTAAGGTGACAGAGGCTGAGGGCTGCGGCAAACAAAAGGGGAGCTGAAGGCGCAAGGAGACACAGGCTGAGGGCAACGGCAAAGAAAGGTGGAGCTGAAGGCGCAAGGTGACAGAAGCTGAGGGCTGATGAAAACAATCGGTGTGCTGAAGGCAGAAACGTGATAGGTCTGACTTAATTCTAGGAGTAACATATAGGGAGCATAGTTAGTAAGTGGTAAGTAGGAGTAACATAGGAGTAACATAGTAAGTAAGCATAGTTAGTAAGTGGTAAGTAGGAGCAACATAGGAGTAACATAGTTAGTAAGTGGTAAGTAGGAGTAACATAGGACTAACATAGTAAGTAGGATAAGTGATATGAGATATAAGTAAGATAAGTACAGGAGTGGTGTAGGTGAATGATATTGACAATGAATACAGTGGCGGTGTAGGTGAGTTGACATGATTACAATGATGATGATGAGATAATAGACTAATATTTACAAGGTTGATATATACAATGTTGGTATTTACAAGGTTGGTATTTACAAGGTTGGTATTTACAAGGTTGGTATTTACAAAGTTGGTACGTACAAGGTTGGTATGTACAAATTTGGGTGGAGTTGACAGATTGGAACGGGGTGTTGAAGTCCGCCGTTCCCTGGGTGTGGACAGTGTGTGGTGAATTGTAGTGTGTGGGTGGAGTGAAGTGTGTGAGTGAAGTGTGTGGGTGGGTTTGGGTGGTGGCTGCTGCGGTGAGGCGGCCACGGCGGGGCTGTGAGGTTCGGTACAGTGCGTGTGGGTTAATAAAACACATGCACTGTCCCGAAATCTCAAGGCCCCGCCGTGATTGCTCAGAGCGGGGCGGAGGACTTGGCCGCCGGGACGCGGGGAATGCGGGGACGCTCCCTCCGTCCGTTTCGCCGCCCGGGCCGTTTTGTCCCGGCGGAATCTATTATGGACATCCCCGGCGGTGGTGGGGGGGGAGGGGGTGTTGTGGGTTTGGTGGGTTGGGGTGTTTGAGGGGGAGAATTTGAATTTGGGGGGTCGAAAATTGAAAATTGGGGGGCGGAAATTTGGGGCTGAAGATCGGGAGGCGGGGGTGTGGAAGTGATAGGGGGGGTTTTGATTTGAACGGGGGGTGGGGGGGGCATGAGTTCCGCGAGGCGGAACTCGTGCAGAATTGAGGACATCAAAGGGTCGACGGGGGTGTAAGGAGGGTGTACCCCGGTGGCTTGTGCTGCGCGAAATTCGCGCAGTATGCGCCACTGGGGGTACTTCCACCGCCGGGGCCGGGGAGGTAACCCGGAGATCCGTGGCGGAACAAATAAAAGCGGTGATGTCGGCCCGGGCGAAGGGGGTAGGGGGGAGAGCGGGTCCGGGACGAAAACGTCCCGGAGTATGGCCGCCATTTCCGGATCCGAATCGAAATCCGGAAACGGCGACGGGGGTGACTGTTGAGGTTGGGAGTGATGGTGCATGGCAAACGGACGGCGGGAGACTGATGGCTGATGTTGGTTGAGGGAGAACAGGGGCGGGTTTGCAGCGGGCGAAAGGTACGGTGTGGGGTTTCCCGTCCATTAGCAGGGTCGCGGTGGTCAGTGTTGTGCGGATGTGTGGTGTGGTGTCGTTTGTCGGTGTTGAGGTGTGTAGCGGTTCCCTGTTAATGGACGGGGTGTTGTGTGGAGGGAAAATGTCGTTCGGTAAACGAATAGGGTCTCGGAAAGCGTGTTGTGCGGGACTTGTGTTGTCTGAAGGACGGGCGGAAGTGCGGAGGCTGAGTAATACGTAGGGGAGGGTTTTGGTCCATGAGGGAGATGTGGCTGATGTGGAGATGGCTTGCTTGAGGACCGAGTGCCACCGCTCTATTTTCCCGTTGGATTGGGGGTGATAAGGAGTGGTGCGGATTTTTTGAATCCCGAGGGAACGGAGCAGGTCGGCAAAGTGGGCTGATTCAAACTGCCTCCCCTGATCGACCGTGAGTGTCCGCGGACAGCCGTAGCAGCTGATCCACTGATTGAGGAAGGCCGCGGCGACGGCGTCCGCGGTAATGTGGGCGAGTGGGATACACTCAACCCAATTGGTCGCACGGTCGATCATGGTGAGGCAGTACCTCTTCCCCTCGGAGGGGGGAAGAGGGCCGACCAGATCCAGGTGGACATGTTCCCACGGGAGGGAGTCGGGAATGGGTTGAGGAGGTACATGGGGGTGAGCCGAGACCTTAAATTGCTGGCACTTCTGGCACCCCAGAACCCAGGTACGGATATCTGTGTTCATGTGGGGCCAGAAGTACCGCGTCTTGATCAGATCCCGGCTCGCCCGGATGCCGGGATGATGGAGGGAGTGGTAGTGGAGGAACAACTGCCGCCTCAGCTCCGGCGGGACGTAAGGGCGCGGTGAATCGGCCGTTACGTCGCACCAGAGGTCGAGGGGAGGCAGTTGTTCCAATTTGGAGGCGGAGATGAGGTTGGAGAGTGCGGGGTCGGAAGTTGGAGTTTGGTGAGTTTTGAGGGTTTGTGGGGAAGGGAAAGGCAGTAACTCCGCCACCGGCGCGGGGGTGGGGCGGGAGAGTGCGTCTGCTACGCAGTTGTCGGCCCCCGGCAAATAACGAATATCGGACGTAAACTGTCCGATAAATTCGAGTTGCCGGAGGCGACGGGGGGAGGCGGATTTACGGTTTTGGAGGAGGGCATGTGTGAGGGGCTTATGATCAGTGATGACAGAGAACTGCCTGCCCTCCACGAAGTCACGGAAGTGCTTGATGGCTTCGTGGATGGCGAGGAGTTCTCTGTCAAAGGTGGAGTAATTTTTTTGAGTTGGGGACAGAGTTTTTGAGAAGAAACCGAGGGGTTGGGGGGTGGCGCCGGTGTGTTGGTGGAGTACTGCCCCGATGGCCCAGTCAGACGCATCGGTCGTGATGGAGAGGGGAGCATGGGGATCGGGATGGGCCAATAGAGCGGCGTCTACTAGGTCCTTTTTGCAATTTTGAAAGGCGGTTGTGAGGGCGGGGGTCCAGGAAATGGGGCGGTTATCGTTCTTTTTGGCCGGTTGTGGGATAGCGTGTATGAGTGGTTGTTGGTGTTGTGCTGCGTGTTTGATGTGTCTACGATAAAAGTTCAACATACCCAGGAAACGGCGAAGTTCTGAGACGGTGCGGGGTTGGGGGAAATCAGTGAGAGCGTGTACTTTGTCCGGGAGAGGCTTGATCCCGTCGGACGAGACTTGATGGCCGAGGCAGCGGACGGAGGGCTGGGCGAGGACGCATTTTTGAGAGTTGATGGTGAGGACTTGCTTGAGGTGTGTCAGGCGTTCGTGTGGGTCCCGGGAGGCGATCAATACGTCATCCAGGAAACAAAACACGAATGGTAGTCCCCGCAGAATATTATCCATATAACGCTGCCACGTCTGGGCAGCGTTCCGGAGGCCGAAACCCATTTTTATGTACTCAAAAAGGCCGAAAGGTGTTATGATGGCGGTTTTGCGTACGTCGGGCGGGTGGATATGTATGTGGTGGAAGGCTCTGGAGATGTCTAGGGTTGAGAATATGGTCGTGTTGTGGAGGTGTGAGGAGAAGTCTCGGAGGTGGGGGACGTTGTAGAGATCCGGAGTGGTCTTGGCGTTCAGGCGGCGGTAATCGCCGCAGGGGCGTATATCCCCGTTGGGCTTCTGTACGATATGTAACGGTGAAGCCCACGGGGATTTGGAGGGGCGGATAATACCATCTGCTATCAGTTTATCGAAATGCCGCCGGGCTTGGGACAGTTGGAGGGGGTGGAGGCGGCGGGCTTTTGCTGAGATTGGGGGTCCAGAGGTCTCAATGTAGTGTTGCGTTTGGGTGATGTGTGCTGAGGGGCGGCGCTGGGGTTTATATTGGAGGAGGAGCGTTTCGAATTGAGTTGGGGGGCGATCGACCGTGTGGATGAATCCGGGGATTGGCTTCTGGGTGGAGAGGTCGAGCAGGCGCGCGTTCCGGACGTCAACCTGGAGGCCGAAATAGGCGAGGAAGTCGGCCCCCAGGATTGCCTTCTCTACGTCCGCCACGGTAAATTCCCACTCGTACGCGAGCCCGCTCATGTAGATGGATGAGCGGTACGTCCCGTATGAGGGGATGGTGGTACCGTTGGCGGCGTAGAGGAGTTGCCGGTAACAACGCGCCTGTCGCCGGAGAATATTGTTCGGGAAAATGGAGAGCGCCGCCCCTGTGTCGACGAGGAAAGGGACATTCGTCTTCGAACATTTTAAGAAAAGGCGCTGGTGAGCCGGGGTGGAGTGCGGTAAAATGGCGGCGGCGGTGGGCGTATGTGTTGGCGGTGGTTGGTCCCCTGCGAAGGAGACGCGGGGCGGTTTCTTGCCGTTCCGGAGAGGGGGAACGGTGGCGTCGGCTGGGGGGCTGGTCCTCTTGGTAGCAGGTGGGGCGGTTCCGTTCCGGGGAGGGGGAACTGTAGCGGCGGCGTGAGTGGCGGCCAGAGGGGGGTTTGCCCTGGAGGCGGGCGTGGAGGGGTTGTTCCGGGGTGGGGGAACGGTAGCGGCGGCGTGAGTGGTGGCCGGAGGGGGTTTTGCCCTGGAGGCTGGTGAGGAGGGGCCGTTCTGTGGTGGGGGAACGGTAGCGGTGGCGTGAGTGGCGGCCGGAAGGGTGGCTGCCCTGGAGGCGGGCATGGAGGGGCCGTTCCGGGGTGGGGGAACGGGAGCGGCGGCGTGAGTGGCGGCCGGAAGGGTGGCTGCCCTGGAGGCGGGCGTGGAGGGGCCGTTCCGAGGTGGGGGAACGGTTGATGGTGGGGTGAGGGTTTTGGCGGCGCTGGCAGGCGCGGCCGGGAGGTTGGCAGCCGTGGCGGCGGCGTAGGAGGGGTAACGAGGCTTTGTGGTGGTGGTGTGAATGCGGGCGGGGAGGGGTATGTCATGGTCCCCCCCGTGTTGGCGAGGAGGGGGGCCCGCCGGGTTTACCGGCGGGCGGCCGCGTTTCCCTGCTTGGAGGTGAAGGAGCAGGGGGGCTGGCATTTTCGGGCCTCCCCACCGAAGTTAACGTGATAGAAACATCGGTGGGGGGGGTCAGCTGGGAGGTAGGCGGCCCTGGAGGGGCGCACGGAGGTGGAGGGGCGTTGCTGAGGGGGGGAAGTGGTGCGGCGTTCGGGCGAGCGCTGGCGTTGGCGGTCGATGGAGGGGGTTGGCCGGCGCTCGGTGGAGAGGGAGCGGCGCCGGTGGAGGGAGGGGGGCCGGCGGCGCTCTCGTGACGGCGTCCGGTCTCGCCGCGGGGTGGGGGTGCGGGGTGCGCCGACTTCCGTGACGCCGGCGGCTGCGGTGAGGTCGTGGACCGTGTCGGCGAGCTGCAGGAGCGGTTCGTCTGGGCCGTCGAGGTGGCTGGCGAGCGCCATTTGCATGGGGTGTGGTAGGGCTCGCAGCCAGAACGTCCGTGCGATGTCGGCCGTCATCACGTCGTGCAGCTGATGACGCAGACGGCGGTAGAGGTGGGAGGGCTTCAGATCGCCGAGGTGCTGTGGTTGGGAGAGCGCTGCGATCCGTGTGATCTTTGACGGCTGGTACAGCGAGACGAGGCGGGTGCGGAGGTCATCGTATGCGGCCGTGGCGTCGGGAGAGATGTCCGACGTCTGTAGGAGGATCTCGTACGGGAGCAGCGAAATAATGCGGGAGTAACGGGTCCGCTGGCTGCGGATGTTGGCGGCCGAAAACGCAGCGTCGACTTGAAAGAACCACAGCGCGGGGTCGTGCGTGTAGAAGGGGGGTAGTGACAGCGGGAATGACGCCGAGGCCGTCGTGACGTCGGCGGCGGCGTGTGCGGCGGCTGCAGCGGCGGCGGCAGCGGCGGCGGCGGATGCGGAGGAGCCGGGTGGCGAGAGGCTGGTGAAGGGGTTTTCGGCTGCGTCAGTTGTCGCAGCGGTCGGCGGCTGCAGCAGGGATGGCCGGAGGAGCGGCGGCGTCGGTGAGTTCGGGTCCATGGCTGTAACTAAAATTCAAAATTGAGGTAGTTTTGAATTTGAAACTCGCAATCGGCGGGAGCGGAGGTGCGTTGAGAGCTGGAGTTGAGTGGTGAGGTTGGGCCAAGAATTGCGAATTTATACTGACTGTTTAAATTTGAATTTAAAATCTGGGACACCGAACTAGACTGGGGCGACACATGAGGTGGTAAGAGGATAGAAGGTTGGATGAACGTCGGGTTCACCACTGTGATGAATTTAGAATTTTCATCACGGTGGCGTGAAAGGAGGAAAAGTCGCAGGCGGCTGTAGTCAACCGATCATCTACGACTTTGGAAGGAGATGGAGGTGGGTGAGTGAATTTACCTAGGCGGCTGTAGTCAACCGAGCATCTAGGTAAGGAGAGGTCCTTGTCTAGGCGGCTGTAGTCAACCGATCATCTAGACAAGGAGAAGAGGAGGTAAATTCTCAGGCGGCTGTAGTCAACCGATCATCTGAGAGGGATAAGGTAAGAGAGAGAAGAGAGAGCTGGTTAGAGAAAGTGTCGAATGAAGCTAAAGCTCCAGGATCCAGGGTTATATAGGACTTGGAGGCCTCTCCCTCCAACTCCCTGTTGGGAGTTGGTAGTGGGGCTCCAGGTTGTGTCCCCTGGATTCTGTTGCCTGTCTCCCCACTCAGATGTTTATTAGCGGAAAGTAAGTTTTACATAAGGATATTGGTGAGAGCTTAAAGGTTGCTAGTGGAGTGTTCCCGGGAGGGACTCACGACAATTTGTCTTGAGCTAAACAATTTTTTAAGGCCACCCGGAGCATTGTACGTCCAGTCGTTCGTGTGCACCAAAAAGCTTCGTCAACACGATCGTGAATCAAGCCGTATAAATCCGGCCTGGATATCATAACTACGGAGCATCTGATTATAATCAAGGATGGCTGTATGAAGTCGAGTTGTTTGTTCTGCGATATTATTTCATTTGACAAGTGATGGACTATTGGATTTTGTTGGTAGGTACTTCTGAATCTTGAACAAACGTTGAAGTATTATTGATGGGTAAATTATTACACAATGGCAAAATATTACACACCGGCAAATTATTACACAACCGCAAATTATTAAACAACGGTAAATTATTTCATAACGGTAAATTATTACTCAACGGTTCATCTACCAAGAAGGGCCTGGGTTTTGTTGGTCGATACTTTTGCAAGCTGAACAAACGTTGAAGTACTATTGATGGGTAAATTATTACACAATGGTAAATTATTCACAACGGCAAATTATTGCACATCGGCAAATTGTTACACAACGGTAAATTATTACATAACGGTAAATTATTTCACAACGGTAAATTATTACACAACGGTTCATCAACCAAGAAGGGGCTGGATTTTTTTGATCGGTACTTTTGCAACTTGAACAACCGTTGAAGTGTTATTGATGGGCAAGTTAGTACACAACGGTTCCTTATACTTGACCACGAGGGTAGGTATTGACAAATCCAGACCTTCCAGACATCCAGAACTTCATTATTTGCGTTTCTTTTTGCCGTTTTAGTTACTGCTTGTCATCGACTGAATTATTTTAGCAACATTTAACTCGTGATTTAGATAGGTACCTAGTAACGAGTACGAGGTTAGGTACTAACCTACGGAGGGTCTGCGATCTACATAATATGTATAGAGTAGTACATAATTATCATATTATATAGTCGGGTTATCTATACAGAAGGGTATTCTGTACAAAATAATAAACCGTTGTGCAGGGATTTGCAGCGTTTATTATTTTCATTCGTATTTAATCAGTTGCAATCCATTATATTGGCGCATTCGGTAGCCCGCATGACAGAATAATGACCGCATCCTCTCGCCTATTTAGGGAAAACCGGAACTCACGTTAAGTTTTATTTAGAAATAGAAAAATACGAAAATTGAACATCATAAAAGATCATCTCTAGCTGAAGTGAGCAAATAAGAACCTGATGGAAATGAAAGAAGAGAAAAGAAACTGCCTCGGGGGAAAAAAACAGGCGTAGGCTGGCGAAATTCCCCAAACATTCCGCCGACCTAAAATTATTTTATTGGGATGGTAGAGGACAGAGCCTAACAACAGATCTAATAATTAGGCCCTTAGCAGTCCTAAGGGTCACCACACGAACCACTCCGTCTGAGCCGGGATGAATTTCGACGTCGCGCTTCAAAGGCCAAGTTAAGGGAGGTGTGGATTCTTGGCGAATTAGTACCATGGTGCCAACGGAAAGGGGATTGATCTCGGTCCCACTTACAACGCTGTTGGAGATGATTCGGGTATTCCACGTGCCAAGGCTTCCAATAGTTCACCTAGATTTGGTCGGCCAGGTTCCATCTTGTGAGATGGGTGAGAGTGCGGTCGCTTTCACCACTCATAGGAGGAGCCGTTAACGGCTTAAACACCAAGAAATGGTCTGGGGTCAGAGGAATCTGATCCTCAGGGTAATTGGACGTATGGCGTGAAGGACGGGAATTCAACACCACCTCTACACGAGTCAATACCGTGTTCAACTCCTCATAGCTTAGATCTTGAGTCCCAGTGAGAAGCAAGGTCTTGGCAGAGCGGACTCTACTCTCCCAGATACCTCACCAGTGAGCAGAAGCGAATGGTATGAAAAGCCAAAATACTCCTCGCTCGGATAGATGGTTTTGGATGGAGACAATAGTACCTTTTTCCCGCAAAACCTTGCTGACCTCTGACAACCTGCAAAGTTGGTCCCATGATCACTATACATGTTCACTGGTAGGCCTCTACGGCTAACAAATCGTTGGAAAGCCGCTATGACATGGAGTAGACAGCTCAGAAGCCAGCTCTAAATGGATTGCTTTCGTCGCAAAACAAACAAACAGACATTATGTAGGCATTTGTTGTCCTAATCCCACGATGCCTAGTAAGGACTACCTTCCAAGGCCCAGCGAGGTATTCTCCGCAGTTATGGAAAGGATTCCCCACTTGTTGCACTCTAGAAGCAGGTAGGTTTCCCGTGGCTCCTACGTGAGAAGTAGGAGCCACTCGAAAACAATTATTGCAATCCCGAACCAGAGACTCCACTAAGGCAGTCCCAGATACCACTCAGAACTGTTGTCTGAGAAGGTTACTGGTAGCCAAAGGACCAACATGCAGGTTGGACTCGTGAACGTGGCGAATAATGAGGTGGGTCAAATGCGACTGCTTGGGAAGCAAGATGGGATGTTTAGCGTCCTACGGGAGATCTGAATGTACCAGTCGACCGCCTTCACTAATGACACTACCTCAGGAATACCTGTGTAGAGATCAATGAAAGGGCGCAATTTTTGGAACGAATGAGGCTTACTCTCTATTTTTTGACGAATGTCAGATAAGTAACGAAGCTGTTCGACAGATCTGACCCATAGTTCGCTCAGATGGTGTTATCTTCCCTTGGCGTTTGTCTGAAGGATTTCGAAAATTATAAATGATTCGAAGTATAAAGCTATAGGTGATATTTCGAAAATTCAACAATTTTAAATTATAATTTCGGGTTTATAAGTGTACGCGCCGATCGCCTTTTATAAACACGGACATTATGAATCCTGTCTGAAGCGCTTTGCCAGTAGGTCGCTCCATCCACTCGTCACTCACTTCGCCTTCAGCCGCCCTTGTTTTTTCTCCTCTCTGCGTCTCGCAAACAAATTTTCCTTTTTTTTTTAGTTTACAACGGAATCTTTCAGGTCTTCCGACATCTCAAGTTTATTTAATTGTGATCACTTGATTTGATATGCCATCAAGCTTAAAGTACCAAAATAAGTACGATTCAAAGCCGCATAGGTAGTGCCAGCCCAGCAGCCACGATCCTCGCCATCCGCGCACGTGTAAGTACCGGGCCCGGGAAAACGTCTTCATCTTCGGTGAGTCAAACACCTACCCAATTTGGATCGTACCTACATACCTAACATTGCATAATACAGTCCACGCTCATTTCAATATTTTAATGCCTACCTACTTTGGTTTCTTCATCCCCCTACCGCCAGCGCTTCAGATAGAAGTTTTCTTCCCTATCTGAAAAACTTGTTTCAAGTTACCGAACAAGAAATTGGCCGAATTCGAGCCGGATCAGAGTTATAATATATACATTTCATTACAATTAAGTAGTTATAATTCACAAAACTTGGGTTTTACTAGGTCACGTTACTGTTGAACAAAGTAGGTACCCGTATTATTGCCTTTATTCCTTTCCTTTCAATTTGTTATACCTGCCCTTTACCTTACTTCCCGATACAATGGCAACTCCAGATGATGTAAAACGCACGCTTCGACAATTGCGGCGTCGCCGTGAAATTCAGTTAGCCGAACTCATAGCTACGTTCGATCTGATAGGTAACGTTGAGCCCGGAAATACCGAGCATTTCCTTGCGCGCTGTGAAACGCTCAAAACGCTGCGAACGGAGTTTCGAGAAGTTCAGTTAGACATAGTCCGGGCGAACGAAGGAGCAATAGCTGAGGATCAACTTCCGATAGAATCTGTTTCGAAATCATTTGATGACATGTATTAGCCATGCCATGTCATGTATTGGCTTAGAAAAATCGCTCGCGCGAATAATGAGTCAGGCTCAATCCGTACGTTCTAGTGAATTAACTAGCGTTAATAATTCCAACAGCCTGGCTGACAGCCACAACCGTTCTCTGAAGCTACCTAGAATAACTATACCTACATGGGACGGTGATATGAATTCCTTTCATAATTTTTTTTCGTTGTATAATTCGCTTGTTCACGAAGCAGACTACCCACTTTCTGCAAAGCTGACGTATTTAGATCATTTTTAACCGGTAAACCGTTATCTATGATCGAAAACTTTCCAATAACGAACGAAAACTATGATATTGCCTATGGAATTATTAAGGATAAGTATGCTTCAGTACGAACATTAGCTACACATTATTTGATGAAACTTTTTGAGTTTTCCCCTATCGCCGGGGACTCAGTTCATGAACTACAATCATTTTTAGCAATTTTTAAATCTCATATGGAGGCTTTCACCAATATTGAGTTGGAAAATCCATACGACTTCATTATGTTTACTTGGGCGATGCGCTGTTTACCCGCTAAATTACGTTTGTTGTTCGATCAAAGTCGAATAAATACCACCACATTACCGGCTTATGATGATCTGCTTCAATTTGTGCAAAACCAATGCAAAATCAAGGAGATGACAGCGCAGCTTGAGTCGCTAAAGGTTCCTGGTACCCCGATAGGTATCTATAATAATAAAAAGCCACCTCAAAACTCGCTAATAATTACACCAGCAGACAATATTAAACCTGCTGCCTCTTCAACACCGAAACCTTGCATTTTATGTAACGAAAACCATGCTTTACGTAATTGCGAGTGTTATTTATCACTTTCCTTGGTTGAGAGGAAAGAGTTAGTTGGTCGTTTTAAAAGGTGTTTTAAGTGCATCGGAGATCATTCTACAAGCCTTTGTACTTCCAAGGGACGGTGTAATCGATGTAGGTCTTCTAATCACCATTCAACCCTTCATGACACGGCGTCTTTCCCCTCTGCAATCTCCTCTGAGCCTGGTGGATCCCAAGTTCAGCTCCCTCGTCGTGCGATCGCCGCTTCGGTCGTCTCTTTGAGTAGTGCTGGCACATCGGCACTTAGCTACCCAAGTCAAGATCCCGAGGGAAGCGTCACAAAGCATTCTGCCACATCAGCAAACGCCGGCGATGTTTCATTGCTGACAAATGTTTCTGTGTCGACTCCTAGGTCGCATGTTGTTGTCTTGGGAACAGCCCAGGGACTCATCAAAGATCGCCACTCTCGCTGGGTACCGATTCGTCTTGTTATTGACGGAGGGTCACAAGTCAACTTGATTTCAGCCGATTGTGTTCAACGACTTGGGTTGAAGGTTCAACCGTCTTCCGTACCTCTAGTCGGAGCATTGCAGACTTCCATTGGTACCTCCAAGGGTATGGTTCAACTCGTTCTATGTTCTAGACATTCGAATTCTGAACAGTTCATTTCACAAGCTGTTGTTGTGAGAAGAGTAACCGCAAATTTACCAACAGTAGCTCTTCCTGCTGATATTTACGCCCAGTTTGCCCATCTCGATTTGGCTGATAGGTCTTTTCACATTCCGGGGAAGATTGATTTTCTTCTTGGAGCTGAGCTTTACCCCTCCTTATTTCAGTCTGGATATGGCATTCTGCATGGTAAGCCAACAGCCATTCGAACCAGCTTTGGTTGGGTAATTGTGGGAAGCTCTCCGTCTGCCATTGGAGTGACATCAGCTGACAATCTTATTGGACTTATATGTGGCTTAACATTAGAGGAATCTCTTCAAAGATTTTGGCAGACTGAAGAGGTCAAACCTGTTCAGCAGACCAATCCTGCACATGAAATAGTTGAGCAGGACTTCCGGAATACCCATTCTGTCTCTGAGTTTGGTCGCTATGTGGTGCGCCTACCATTTGATGGCTCTTCAGACACTTCCTCCTTTGGTCTCTCTAAGGAGATAGCTGTAAAGCGATGGTATACCCTTGAGCGGAAACTGCTTAAGTCACCCGACGTATTTGCTGCATACCAAGGCTTCCTTGATGAGTATCTGCGCCAAGGACATATGCAACTTGCGACTACCCCAGGGAAGTACTTCATTCCACACTTTGCAGTACTACGGGACTCCGTAACCAGCCCTCTGCGAGTCGTGTTTGACGCCTCCTGTAAGGACACTTCAGGCTTGTCGCTGAATGATCGTCTGCACACTGGGCCTCCGTTGCAGAAGGATATTGGTGAAATAGTGTCTCTTTTCAGGCTTAATTCAGTGGCCATCACTGCGGACATTAAGCAGATGTATCGACAAATTCAATTGGCTCCAGAAGACTGCATTTACCAACACATTGTTTGGCGCCAGTCTGTACATGAGCCTCTCCAGGAATACCAGTTGCAAACCGTTTCCTATGGCCTTAAACCTGCTCCATATTTAGCCCAAAGAGTTTTATTGCAGCTTGTGGAAGACCATGGCTCCTGGTTCCCATTAGCAGCTCAGGCACTCCGAGAATCCTGCTATATGGACGACATCTGTTGCTCTGTGAGAGACGTTGAACAAGCAGTTCGACTCCGTTCTGAACTTACGGATCTCTTGGATATCGCATCCAAGAGATCCGAATTGGGCATCCAATTCGTTGCAACTCCTTCAAGATCTGCCAAGTGACCACCGAGCAGACGTGCTCACACTTCGAGCTCAGCAATCTCCAACACTGCACATTCTTGGTTTGCAGTGGAACCCACAGCTGGACACATTCACCTACAAGATTGAGATGCCATCTCCTGCCAACACCAAAAGATCCGTTCTATCCCGGGTTGCATCCATCTTCTATCCGTCGTGTTTTGGGCCAAAGTGTTCCTAAGAGAACTCTGGACTCATCAATTAGATTGGGACACAATACTCCCAGATAGTCTGTCTTTACGGTGGGCGGACTTTGCGCAGCAGTTGCCACAGCTCCAGAACACCTCAATTCCTAGGTTGTGTGTTACTCGTAATGCAACATCCTACCAGCTTATAGGATTCTGCGATGCCTCAGAGTTGGGATTTACTGGATCAGTGTACCTTCGATCTGAGTCTGATGAAAGCATTTAGGTGGAGCTCCTCAAAGCCAAAACAAGAGTTGCGCCGTCCTTCTTTCAGAACAAGGATGTTCGAAGCGCTTACTCCAATTACTTCCTTTCATCGATAAAGTTGGGCTCCTTAGGGTGGGCTGTCGGCTCCAACAATCGCTACTCCCTGAAAAGAGCAAGCATCCCATCATCCTCCCAAAGGAAGCTCCAATAAGTCGCTTACTCTGTAATTTCTTTCACGTACCGATGCTGCATTCAGGACCTCAAGCAGTCCAAGCTGCAATCCAACGCCAATATTGGATCATCTCTCTTCGTTCACTCCTTCGCCACTGCATTTGGCAATGTTCACTTTGTGCCAAGGCTAGACCAAGGCTCAACATCCGGTAATGGCAGAGCTTCCCCAAGCCCGAGTCACTCCAAGTCGCCCATTTAGCATGGCCTCTGTTGAAATGGCTGGACCGCTGTTGAATCAAGGAGTCCACTAGGCGTAACGCTAAAGTTACCAAGGGTTATTTTGCGGTCTTTGTGTGTCTAAGTACCAAGGCAGCACATTTAGAACTTGTCGGTAGCTTAAGTACAGAGTCCTACAAAGCGGCACTAGACCGGTTCATTGCAAGGCGTGGCCTTTGCCATACAATCCACTGCGATAATGGAACGAATTTCCACGGCGCTGCTAGAGAAGCCAAGGAAGTAAAAGACTTCCTTCTAACTTCAAAACCAGCCCTTCAGGATTACCTTACTACTCGCTCTATCGCTTATGTTTTTAACCCACCAAAAGCTCCATGGATGGGCGGTCTTTGGGAAGCTGCTGTCAAATCAACAAAGCGTCTACTGTCGAAGATAACAGTTAATCTTTCATTCACCTACGAAGAACTTGCTACTCTTTTGTGTCGTGTTGAAGCTGTCCTGAATAGTCGACCCCTCTGCAGAACCACTTCTCATCCTTTAGACGATCTAGACATCCTCACACGTGGGCATTTCTTAATCGGAGCGCCTTTGCTCTCTCCACCGGAACATGACCTGGAATTGACACCATCCAGCCACCTTTCCCGATGACAGGCTGTACAGAAGGCCACTCAGGAGTTTTGGCGCCGATGGTCAAAGGACTACCTGCAAACACTCAATGCCAGGCCCAAGTGGACTACCCCTAGGCCAGCGGTTCCCAACCTTTTCAGCTTGGGGGCCCAGTTATATATTTTTTTTTAAATTTCGAGGCCCACCTCGAATACATACATATATATATATATTCTTCTAAATATAAATATGAATTGTTTTAGATAGGTTTTTTAGGGGGTTTTGTTACCCAATATGTTTTAATTAAATAAAACATATTGGGTAACAAAAGAAAACAAAAATACTTTTTACTGAAGAATCTTTATTTACAAGTACATTATCAAGGCTGTGTACATTATCAATGGGATTTCAGACATTGTTTGTCCTGTACTAATTTATCAATATCGGGAACGAAACTCGACAATTTCAACCTTAAGTCACTCTCCACATTTAGCTTATTCCTATACTTGTTTTTCAAATACACTAAAGTAGAAAAGGCTCTTTCACATAAATAAGTCGTTGAAAATCCCATCAGTTGTCTTAGTGCTAATTTGCTGATTGCGGGATAGTCATTCCGCACATTCATCCAAAAAATAATCAATGGGGTCGTTTTGAAACTTGATTGCAGATCTTGATCACAAGACAGCTCAATCAAAGAGTCCTCTTCACTTGAAGGCATGTTAGTCTTTTTTAAGTTTTCTCCATCAAAAGGATTTCTGATCCATTGAACTTCATCTTCGATTTTAGGGAAGTAGTGCCTACAAAAAATATGAAAAGATTCAGATTCTTAAATACAGTTTTTTTAGTTAGTTTCTCAGACAAAATTAAAAATTACTGAGACATAAAGCATTATATTCGAATTTGAAATAAATGTTAATATTGTTGGCTTACTTACTGCCTCACTAGTTGTAGAACTGGAGTCACTGGATGTGGAAGGTTCATCATTTGACACATTTCTCTTACGGCAAGATCCCGTCCGAAACCAAGCATCCATATTGACTTGTAAGATGCACGTATCTTACAGCAAACACAGTAAAATTCGACACGTAAATACAACCACTGCCACGTGACAATCACTGAGTGCGGACTGCAGAGAACTGGAGAGAACCGGTTTGGGTTTGAGCGTTTGAGTGTTTTGACAGTCGTAAGGGTTGGGCGGGGGATGGGGTGGGAGGGAGGAGAGAGCGATGACCTTGCCGACACTGTCTTACAACAACACACGATTGGCGCTATTGTTCGTCTGCCAGGCGCCAAGCACGATCGGAGACAATTCCTAAATTAATATTTTATCGCGACGACCTATTTGTCAATACCGCACTAAATACTAAATTTCCACAAATTTAATATAATTTTGAGTTTCATCACGGCCCAGTAGCAAGCAGCCCGCGGCCCACAAGTGGGCCGCGGCCCACCGGTTGGGAACCGCTGCCCTAGGCCTCCTCTCACAGTTGGTGAGCCTGTCTACCTGATTGGCGAAAACACCCCAGCATTGGAATGGCCCGTTGCTGTAGTGGAAGAGCTCTTTCCTGGAACAGATGGAGTTGTACGGAAAGCCAGAGTGCGAACAGTCAAGGGCAGCGTCCCCTGGCAAAGCTAGCACAGCTCCCTCCAGCTGTCCCTCCTGCCAATCCTTCCTCCTAGTTCCCGGTACTGGGGTTAATGGAAAGGGGGGCGGGCTACCATTAATTAGAGAAGAGGGTTTATTTATTTATTTATTTTTTAGAGAAATGTGTTTATTTATTTATTTTTTCTTATTTTTTTATAATATTTTCTTTTTGGAATTTCACAAAATACTCCATTTTGGGTGGGTGGTGTATGCGCCGATCGCCTTTTATAAACACGGACATTATGAATCCTGTCTGAAGCGCTTTGCCAGTAGGTCGCTCCATCCACTCGTCACTCACTTCGCCTTCAGCCGCCCTTGTTTTTTCTCCTCTCTGCGTCTCGGAAACAAATTTTCCTTTTTTTAACATGTTTAATGTTTTAGGGCTGGGGGTCATTCTGTGAATTCCGACACGCAAATATGCAACGTTTTTCATTGGTTACTACACAGTTACTACCTTCTGTTGTAGCAACCATAAAGAATATCGCACTCGAAAGAAACAAGAGTCAATAGCTACGTTTTTCATTGGTTACTACACAGTTACTACCTTCTGTTGTAGCAACCATATGTTGATGGCGAGTTCTATAATAAGTACAGTAAATGCAACATTATACTTGTAGAGTTCAGTGAAATTGTGGCTTTCATTTTTTCTTGACATTAAAAAACTATATCTAATTTCTCCCTTGCGAGGGAAAAACATTAAACATGATTTAATGTTTTTCCCTCTCAAGGGAGAAATTTTGTGCTATGTGCCAGGGCAAAGACATGAAAATGTCAATAACGCGAATTTAGTTTTACAAATTATCTTTGATCATTGATAGTAGCACTTAATTGTATTGGTTCACTTGCTGATACTAATTTTTTTTTAGTTTACAACGGAATCTTTCAGGTCTTCCGTCATCTCAAGTTTATTTAATTGTGATCACTTGATTTGATATTCCATCAAGCTTAAAGTACCAAAATAAGTACGATCCAAAGCCGCATAGGTAGTGCCAGCCCAGCAGCCACGATCCTCGCCATCCGCGCACGTGTAAGTACCGGGCCCGGGAAAACGTCTTCATCTTCGGTGAGTCAAACACCTACCCAATTTGGATCGTACCTACATACCTAACATTGCATAATACAGTCCACGCTCATTTCAATATTTTAGTGCCTACCTACTTTGGTTTCTTCATCCCCCTACCGCCAGCGCTACAGATACAAGTTTTCTTCCCTATCTGAAAAACTTGTTTCAAGTTACCGAACAATAAGGGAAATAGGTTTGACGGCCTCACTACCAACTAAATCATAGTCCTGGAAGGAATTAGACTCGCAATGATAAATATGAATGGAGTGTCTCAGGGGGAACTGAGGCCCCAACCACCAGTCCTCATAATATTAAGAAGCTGAGCAGGCGTCAATCCACGTGAGACTATAATATCGGCCATGTTATACTCGGTGGGGATGTGTAAACATTTTAACCCGGGAAGAGAACTTTGAATTTCGCTAACCCTATTGCCAACGAAAATCTTCCACCTAGATGAGGGCTCGTTAATCCAAGAGAGGCATACCTGAGAATCAGACCAGCCGAACATATCCGTTACGATAAGTTCCTCATCTAGCGATGAGATTACGTGTTCAAACGGGTTAAAAGGAGGCAAGCACACAATTCGAGGCGAGGTGTGGATAAGCGTTGTAAAGGGGCTTCTTTGGATTTGCCTGAGATCAGGTAGCCATATATCTTGGAGCCAGATATTAATTTTAAATACACCACAGCTCCATATGCTTCACTTGAACAATCACAAAATACGTGTAGCTCTACCTTATAATTCTCATTTGAATCCCAGACTTTTGCCAACAAGGGAAGTTCCAACTTAAATACTCGCCATTTCTCTAAAATTTTTCGAGATGGAGGGTCATCCCAGCCCAATTTAGCTGCCTATAATCGTTGCATTCGAATTTTGAGATATGCCGTGACTGGGGCCAAGAACCCTATAGAGTCAAACAAACGAGCGATATCTGGTAATAAGGAGCGCTTAGTTTCTATAGATGACGGGGTAAGTACACCATACGTGAATGTATTCGAAGTGGGGACATACCTGAGCCCCAAGACAGAAACAGATCGTATTATCTTTGCAGGAAAATGACATCGCAAATGGGTGGTTGTCACTGGAAACTTTTGAAAATATTTCTGGGCAATTCGTGGTCCATTTGTGCAAAGAAAATCCACCCTTACCTAATAAATCTTTCACTTCATCAACTAGCTGTTGACCCTTCTCTAGCCCGTCACATGATTTAATTACATACATCATCGATATAGGAATTGCGAAGAATAATATTGCTTGTGTCGGGATGAGAGGCGTAATAGTCACAAGACAGTTGACGCAAAGTACGAAGACATATATGTAAGGGGCACTTGTTGTCCCGTAAGTGAGAGTGTTTAACTCATAAACTTGAACCTTTTCAGGTTGATCGAAGTCCCAGAGTATTTTGTTCAACGGAAGATCACTATCATTCATCAGAATCAGCCCGGGACCCGAGTACCTACAATACATTATTTTTTGATGAAACATAATTTCATTAAAAATAAAGTATTGTACTCGGCTATTTTACGGATGCTAAAATAATGTATTGTACGGCCTACTAGCATTAAACACCACTCGTATGCTCGTTGAGGCTTGGTCACCGGGTACTTTATACTTTATTACGGGATGATGGGGTATATATATATTTTCCCCATCTTTCCTACATCCCTTTTCTACAGCCCTTTTCTACATCATTTTTTAAAAGACTAAAAAGAAGACTAAAAGAAGAGAAGAAGAAGATTTTGAGTTAAATAATCCATCATAAACTCCCGATATTTTCCCTTCAGCGTGGGGTTTCGGTACAAGCGACTTTCCAGTGACTTTAATCGGGACAATGCAATGGTTTTGGAACGATCCAGAGGCATTTGGGAAGTATTTACCAACTTGTACCTACCAGTTTCTATCCTGGAATACTTGGCCACAAAAATATTTTACGCCTCTTGCTCCTCCAAACCTATCAAGGAGACATCAGGAACATTTTCGATTTCCCAAAACCGGGACATGACATTTTCTGTTGAGAAAGCCTCATTTATGAAATATGATTGAATGGGAGACAGTGGTTGGGATGTAGGTACCTACCTTACCTAGTAATCAAATCCAAATACAGATCCAAATGCGGAAGCCTGGACCTGTAATTTTTAGGCCAGTCAAAATCCGAGACACAATATCTGCTCCGCATAGAATATCTATTTTGGATTTGAAGAAAGACTGAGGATCGGCTAATTCATTTCCCTCCAAATAGTTCCACTGATTGGTTCAAAAGTGCCAGACGGGACAGACGAAATTATTTTCGTAATTATCATGACATCAGTATGGAAGGCAAGGTTCGAAACAATTCGGAATGCTATGGTACGATTTATTTTAAATTTACTAGTGGGAAGGGAAGTATGAGACAACCCATCCACTTTAGTGTCGACCAGAGATTCAGAAATGAAATTCCCCATGCTAGCAGTGACCAGTAAAACCCTAGCTCGAATAAAATTCCCATACACATCTTTGTCACCACAGCAGTGCTAAGAAGAATGTGACAAGTTTCTAGCCACGGAATAATTTGAAATCACTTGGTTCGCACTAACATCATCGGATTTGTCGCCACTTGACGTTCCCGTTTAAACTGTTTCAGATTCTAAGGACTGGGACCCAAAACATAAAACAGTATTGTGCGATTTTGCACTATGGCTGCATTTTGGACCGTCACAAACCCTACCGGAATGAGTCCTAGTCAAACATAACGTACATAACTTGAGGGTTTTTATTGTTTACCTCTCCTTTGGGGATTTATCGAGAAATTTACCACATTTCACCAAAGACGCGAGGATTTACAAAATGAACATGTAACTTCGGAAGAATTTTCCTGGGCAAAAGAAAGGAAATTGGATTTTTTTTACAGCCCCTGAAGTGTTGGGTTTCGGAGCATAAGGAGTCGAAAAGACTTGGCTTGGAGGTACTACTTACGTAAAAACTCGTAACCTCTAAAGCTCTAGCCGGTGTTCAAAAAACCCAAGTACCTCATCAGTGCTAGGATTTTTAGTGACGTCAGCGCGGGATACTTCAAAAAGGCGAATGGTAGCTTCGTCTGTTTTCTCAAGGACGATCGACACTAGAAGTGAGCCCCACTGAGTGGTGGGATACTTCACTACTCGAAGGGCCTCAAGATTGGATTTAATTGAATCGACAAAATTCTAAGGGCCTTACAGTTATTCCCATTGACATGAGGCAAACGTTTAATGTTGTCATTGAGGTGTATTGCCATCTGAAAGGCATTGTTATAGCGTTGCAATAACAATCGATAAGAGGTACATAATTCCTCTTATCGATTGTTATTGATCACTAAATCAAGAGGTTCACCATTCAAATGCGACAACAATATTTGATATTTATACAAGTCAGTACGGCTATGAATGACGGAGTCGAATAAAGTATGAAACCCATACCACTCGGAGTGATTTCCATCAAAAACGCTTAATTTGATTTTTGGAGTGTCAGCTAGTTCGACAGGGGACGAAACAACTGGTTGACTCGTGGGAGGTGGAGTGGCAGGCTCCGCTCTCAAACGGCTGACAATTTCGAGTGCAGAAGGATGTGCTTCAATGGAGAATACACATTCAAAAAATATCTTCAACAACGTAACTGGTCTTGATGACGGATTCGTTTAATGTTGGCTTACTTGGAGGAGTTTCAGCTTGTGAAGAATCGCCGCCTATAGCACCCTATCCTTCTTCATCAGGACACAAGACCGCGATAATACTGGCCCAAGTATAAGAATAAATTTTTTGAACATTTCTCAAACAACACTCGCGACGATGAACAAGGCTGTTGTTTACCAACAGCCACTACTTATGCTGACAGCCAGGACTAGGATTTTCAGGAATTATACTGAGCACTTATACTTATCTCGAAGGATTAAAAGGACTGGAAACAGTGACATTGGGGCGCAAACAAATCAAAGGTAAAATGAAGCAAACGTGGACGAAGGAAAACGAGGATTGTGAAGTCAAGGAGGATTGTGGACACCTTCTTCAAACGCAGTTACGACGAGTTTGATATACAAAAGTCAAGATATATTTGAAAATGCCAAAAAATACCCTGGATATTGCTACAAGGCTCGAAGGACCAATGGCGGAGGAATTAATTATCAGAACTGATAGTTTCGTGGGCAACGGCCCAAGAAGCGTCGGTCCGACCTAATTCAAAATAAAACTTGCGGAGTTCAAAGCGGCTGAACCGGAGACGAGAGGATACGGCCAAGAAAGTCGCGCACGAGGACATCCAACATGACTCACCGCAAATCGGCTTACCTGACGCTGTGTAGCTCGTCTCGTTGAGCGTAGGAGCCCAGGAGGGCGCTTCGAAGGCCAAGAAAATTGCTCCAAAAGGACGAAATGGCACTTCTGAAAGCTGAAAGGGCTTAATGGTTAGAAAGGGGAATGTAGGTTACTTTAAAACTAAGTTTTACGGTATTACTGGCTCCAATTAGAACACAGTATGATCGAAATGGACGTACAGGTTTCTGAAGCAAGACTGACTTGACGGGAGCTGCTCAGACCAGAGGGGGCGGTGCTACTTTTCAGCGGTCCATTTACGGACAAGGTTCGCCGAATGTACGAAAATCAGATTGGATCCCCAACCACACAATATAATGACTGAACCCTCTCGTCTATTTAGGGAAAACCGGGACTCACATTAAGTTTTATTTAGAACTAGAAAAAGACGAAAATTGAACTTCATAAAAGATCATCTCTTGCTGAAGTGAGCAAATACGAACCTGATACAAATAAAAGAAAAAAAAGAAAATGCCTATGGGGAAAAACAGGCGTAGGCTGGAAAAATTCCCCAAACACCGTTTATTTGTGGATTGCAAGTCACCCGCAAAGCAGACAACAAACAAACCTATTGTTTCCATTGGTTTCGTGCCCTTGATGTTGAACAGCTAGTTGAACAAACGCCGCAAGTTGGGCCGCAACGTAAAACATGTAAACCTATGTAAAGTGAGGTTTTTAGGGAGGCCTTGCAGGAAGCCTTCTAAATGCGAATGATGGATGAGAATGTGCCGCCACAGGTGGTCGAATGGGCTAAGGCGTTGATGCTTCAATCCGCTCGTCTCCGAGGGTATAAGCATTTGCTAGTTAAGCCTTAATTATTGAGAACAGAGATAACAGAAGGTAAAAATAATTACCGTAAGGCCAAAAAAAATTATATACCGTAAGATACAAATTAATAAATCAAATATTTACTTACTATTATTTATTTATTTTTATGATGCAAGAGATTAACTATTTCAGTACAGTGAAACTTCTCTAAGGCGGAAACCCTCGTGACCAAAAAAATCGACCGTCGCAGAGGGGTGTCCGTCTTGGGAAGGTCACCCCTCTAAAACGGTCCAATCTTCTCGGCATAGTGAGTGACCGTGATAGAGGGTGTCAGGGCCCCGGAAGAAGGTTTCAAGAAAAAAAATACCAATTTATTAAACCATGACCAACAATTTTATTTGCCTTGAACAATCACCATAATGATTCAAATTCACCATTTTTAATCAAACTCAATCATCAATTTATTTTTACCTATTTATTGACAAAAAATGATGAAATCTTAGGCTGTGTTTTCATTTTTGACAAACAGTTCACATTGATAGTGCATGATCAATTCATTAGTAATTTTCAGTCCATTTTCGTCTTGCTTACTCAGATAAAACTGCTGATGATGTTTTGAGTTCAATCAGAGGATCGCTATACTGGTTTATTATTTTCAATGATGAACCAGTGGAATCGAGCATGAAAAAAAAAAAATTCTAACCCCCCCCCCCCCCCCCCCCCCCCCTCAAAATTTGATGGTTTACGTTTCAGGCTATGAAGAATCCAAAACTGCAATAAAAAAACGCTGCAAATCCCTGCACCACGGTTTATTATTTTGTACAGAATACCCTCCTTTTACGGATCACAGGTCTCCGTAAAGATAACCCTTCTATACATATAACATATAATTATGTACTATTCTACACATATTATGTAGATCGCGGACCCTCCGTAGGTTAGTACCTAACCCCGTACTCGTTACTAGGTACCTACCTAAACCGTGGTGTAATAATTTACCTGTATAGGTTCCACTTCTACGGAGATAGAATAATGAACCGTTGTGTAATAATTTGCCCATCAATAATACTTCAACGGTTGTTCAAGTTGCAAAAGTACCTATCAACAAAATCCAGCCCCTTCTGGGTAGATGAGCTGTTGTGTAATAATTTACCGTTGTGTAATAATTTACCGTGGTGTAATAATTTACCGTTGTGTAATAATTTACCGTTGTGTAATAATTTCCCGGTGTGTAATAATTTGCCATTGTGTAATAATTTACTCATCAATAATACTTCAACGTTTGTTCAAGTTTCAGAAGTACCTACCAACAAAATCCAATAGTCCATCACTTTTCAAATGAAATAATATCGCAAAACAAACAACTGAAATTCATACAGCCATCCTTGATTATAATCAGATGCTCCGTAGTTATGATATCCAGGCCAGATTTATACCGTTTGATTCACGATCCTGTTGGCGAAGCTTTTTGGTGCACACGAACCGCTGGACGTACAATGCTCCGGGTGGTCTCTAAAAATTGTTTAGCTCGAGACAAATTTAATAACGTAAAAACAACCATACCCTTCAATAGGAAGTTTTCGACCTACGGCGTTCTGAAAATTTCAACCCCTATTTTGAACCCCTTAGAGATGTCTGACAGTAACGTCGAGCTTCGAGGACCAACTAGACCCCTAACGGAACCTATAACCCGATTTCATCAATTTGGATTCATGGTATCTAAGAAAAGAGGCCCGTACGGCGGACAGACAGAAATATTTTTATTGCAGTTTTGGATTCTACATACCTTGAAACGTAAACCATCAAATTTTGAGGGGGGGGGGTAAGAATTTTTTTTTTTTCGTGCTCGATTCCAATGGTTCATTATTGAAAATAATAAACCAAAATTTCTGTCTGTCCGCCGTTGGCCGTACGCCGTACTGGCCACTTTTCTTAGTTACCATGAAACAAAACTGATGAAATTCGGGTTATGGGTTCCGTTCGGGGTCTAGTTGGTCCTCGTTGCCCGGCGTTACTGTCAGTCATCTCTAAGGGGTTCAAAATAGGGGTTGAAATTTTCAGAACGCCGTAGCTCGAAAACTTTCGATAGAAGGGTATGGTTTTTTACGTTATTAAATTTGTCTTGAGCTAAGCAATTTTTTGAGACCACCCGGAGCATTGTACGTCCAGCCGTTCGTGTGCACCAAAAAGCTTCGACAACACGATCGTGAATCAAACGGTATAAATCCGGCCCAGATAATCATCACTAGGGAGCACCTGATTATAACCAAGAATGGCTGTATGAAGTCGAGTTGTTTGTTCTGCGATATTAATTTATGGATTAAACTAGCTTACCTGTAAGTGACGTTTAATCGTAATTATACCACGGAGGACGCCTGGAGATGTTCGACAACCATGTAGTTCGTCTCGGAACGGCTTGGTACCGTCTTTTTAAGAAAATATTCCTGTGAATGCCGAAGCATTCGCAGAAATTTGAAAAAAGTCGCCACCACGGTTGGAATTTCCCTCGTCAGAGGTCTCCACCTGCCTCCAACCTTCCGCGGTAGCTACCTTCCCGTTTTTCCGACTTCACTTGTTTAAAGGCCACAGGACGGGAGACTGTGTGACACCCAAAAGGGGGCTGGGACCAACAACTCCTTGGGTGGGAGATGTCGAACATCTCCAGGCGTCCTCCGTGGTATAATTACGATTAAACGTCACTTACAGGTAAGCTAGTTTAATCCATAAATTATACCCCTGGGTCATTTCACAGAAAGTGGCAAACTTCAGTCCAGAGTGAATATTGTGAGACATGCACGTCTTTTCTTGTCATTTTCAAATTTTTCCCATATTGAGATGTTCCAGGCAAATAAAATGTGTCAATCAGAATCTTTAAAATATTTTAATTATATGTAATAAAATAATAATAAAACGCCATTTTCTCACTCCCCTGGCTTGTCCGGAGGCTCAGTTCGGAGATGGCAGAGTTGATTCTGACTTGGTATTTGAAACATGGCGGGAAATCGTGAACATATTTTAAATAACAGGGCTCCCAGCTTTGCCATGACGGAATGAGAAATAAATATTTATTTGTTGTTGAAGGAGGAGAACAGTGTTAAGCTATGTCACAACATTTGCACCTCACTCCTCTGCCAGTTTTTCAACTTGGCGCCAACTCGGAAGAATACAGGTTATGATGATTCATTCCAGTTGGCAACCTTGCTTTTTTCCCTCCAGAACCGACAATAACCTCTACTTTCTTGAGAACACTTGTCAGTTTCAGCTGTGATGTGAACGAGTTATAGTGTTGTGCTGTCTCCATTCAACCACCTCACTCTTCTGGACTTCATCACAAGTCTCATGTAAGTAATTTGCTGCTCATACTACAATTAATGGAAGTCTGTTCAGGAGTATATTTGACAAAAGTAATAACCAAAACGTAGCATTTGAAAATAGTGCTCACAGCTCAAGTTTTCTAGAAAATCCTCACTCTTCTGGGCCTCACACCCCTGTGAAACTATTCACAGGGGTGTAAGGATCATGACAGGGGTGTGAGGTTTGCATACATTTCATGCAGGGTTTCGGTTCAGACGAGGGTTGAATTAACTGTTTTTGCTATCTACCTCATGGTACAGTCAACATAAGGTCTGGGACTTACCTTGCGGATTTGTTTAGTCTCCGTTAAGCAGCTGTCCCACTTAAGTGAAGGAATCATAATAATTACTGCTATGGTACTGATGGTTTTCATACTATTAGGCCCCTATTTCTGGATAACCCTCCCTGCTTTAGTGTGGGGGGCCAATAGGCTGTTCTGTGTTTATCTCACACATATAGGTACTCCACCCTGATGTACTGCTGTAATTTATTTTCAAAATTCCTTAGCCAGAAAACAATATTTTAATGTTATGGTTCTTTTGATGAATTTGAATCGATCACAATTTCATTGATCGAATGGTTTTACCTACATAATAAATATATTATGTAGAAGAAATGTACAGTTGTCTAAAAATTTGACGGTTTTTTTTGTTTTTTTTCCTCTTAGGAGAAATAATGATGGCACAACGAAAAGATGATATTCTAAAAAAGAAGAGAGAAGCAGAAAAATTGCGTATGGAGAAGTTAAGAAATGATACCGTACTTTGGAAAATACAGCAAGATAAAGAGAGAATGAAGTACCAAAAAAGACTGGAGAAAAAGCAACTCAAACTTGTGAAAGATATGACCTGCCGCGAACACAGAATACAAAAGAAGATATTCGTCAATAGATTACTATAAATATGTTTGTTGCTTGGGAGAAAAAACGGCAGAAGGGGAATTTCAGGTGCAAGGCCTGCGTCGCATTGGAAATACCGGGAAGGAATTCGTCCTTCAGGAGAATGATGAGTGTGTGATTGAAAAAGTGGACATAATGCTGGTTCTCCCACACCCAAAACTAAAAATCAATAAAAGAAAAGTAACCCACATTTTTTCCCCTTTCCAATAGATGTTAACGAAAAATGAACTATGTAATTATTTTTAGAAAAAATTGTACACTTTCGAGTGATTTTCTATGTCAGGTTTTTTAGTTCCTGTTTTTAATATTGTGATGATTTCTTCCATAAATATTATGTACCAGCTAACAACTAGTCAGGCATGTTAGACTGACTTTGGGATTAAATTCCACCTTGCATGAGAAGTAGGGTGTGTAAATTAGATTTTTTAACGTTTTATTTTTAGCACTAAATTTGACGCGGTCGTAGCAGAAGTCTCTCAATTTTTCTGTCTTTACCAATTTTGTTGTAAGTGAATGTGATTTTCAGTGATTTAAAACTTACTTCTCCAATCATATAATTAAGAGTGAATTAAAGACCTTTTTTTTCAATCCCGTCCACAGATTTTCTGTCACGAATCAAAAGTTAGCATAATTTAAGCTGGAAATCTATGACTCACTGACCTCATGCGTGTTTGAGCAGGTCTAAGAACTTTCTTGCAAATAGAAAATTGTTGAAATTTGTTTTTGGTGTCATTTCTTCTCCCCCCCTGGAACTGACTTCACTCCCTTGGAACTGACTTCACTCCACTGGGGCGGTCCAAATTTTCAAAATGGCTGTTATTTGAAAACCTGATTTATGTATTATGGCATTTTTTGGTAGATGAGCTCTAAAAAGGTATAGATGGCGATGACCAGGAAAAAAAAAATTTTTCAAGCAAGTGAATTTAGATTTTTTTTCCCCTATTCAAAATTGCCACTTTTTGTGAAATAACCCCCCTACGGACGCCTGGAGATGTTCGACAACCATGTAGTCGTTTGAAGATGCAATGACACTGACCCTGGGAAGTGTCTCTTTTGGGGGTCATGTGTATATTTAGTGGAAACGTCGGTAACAGTAATTCTGTTAGCCAGACGAAGCGAACAGCAACTTTATTAAACATGCATCTACAACAGATCATCATATATATAGCACTCATCTAAGGAATGAATTGTGACAATCAACTGAAGCCTCCTTTATTGGGCTTCCCCCTGGCAAAATATTGCTGGCGCCAGAGACTGCGGGGTCACCTCCGCTGAACAATTGTAAAATCGAGCATAGATCAGAGACTCTTTAGATCATCCCGCCGCCTGATATATGACATCGATTGACACAGCTGACTTCAGTGCGGCTGAGGTTGAAGAATGCCTCGTAGAATGAGGGCCAAAACGCTCCGTGTCTACCCCTGCTTGTCGCATAATGTCTCTGGGCCTTCATTGAGCCTCCACCACCATGCCAATTAATTTTTTTTTTTTTTTTTTTGGTGGCTAATTTACGAGGGCGTCGAAATGACAGAAACACAAGGGCATTATTCGCGTCTTGTAGATTTGCCGTTTTAGCTAAATATTCTACTAAGAGAGAAGCTGCACAAATATTAGGTCAGTCCCTGAGGAATGACATCAGAAGAGTTTTGCGGCCTTGGTCATTTCTGAGATAAAAATAAGAGCTCTCGAGCCTGTGTCAATAACACCATCAGTGAACTTGATAAGATGAAATAGTCTATAGGCACTGGGCAGACGCCAGGAGCCCTTCCAGATTTGGAGCTTCTGAATACAAGAATTTAATGACCTGCTGTGGGTCCCGAGCCAATCTGTAACGAGTACAAGGGGGTGTAGTACGACCCCCCCCCCTCCCCTCCCATCAGCCTCAGGCTGGATGCAAGGGGATGGGGTCTGCTGGAACAAGGCAAAATCTACAGGTTATCAAGCGGGCTAGATAAAGCATTGGTGGGTATCAGGGCTAGGTTGGCCAGTCTGGGACAACTGTAAAGCCCCTAGCTCAATCGCTTCTAAATCTATCAAGTGCCTTTGATATAAGGGTGAATGGTGGGAACGCACAGAAGTTTACTTCTGTCCGCGAAATTGTGAGAGCGTTCACAGCCCAGGCACTGGGATCTGGACCCCATGCCACAAATTGATCACCCTTAGTATTAGCAGAAGAAGCCGATAAATCGACATCAGGTTTCCCTAGGATATAGGTTATTTCATCAAAGTAACATTGAGATATTCCCAATTACGTTCTCGATGGTGAGAGGCCTGAAGCCCTGTCCACTCTGACATTCTGCACTGATGGGATATAAGAAGCTATCAAGTAGTTGTTAGATGCTTCCCACCAGCACCAGATATCTATGGCTGCCTCTGGCAGAGATTTTGATACCATGCATGGCGTCCGGACGATTGCCCGACGACGCTATTGCTGTTGCGTCTGGGTGAAAACCCGTTGACGTCGAGTCCGGGCGAAAGCCCGATGAAGTCGCGTCCGGCCGAAAGCCCGGTGACGTCGTGTCCGGGCAAAAGCCCAATGACATGGCAGCAGCTGTATCCGGACGACGGCCCGTCGATATCGCTGTGTCCGGGCGCGTTCCCCGCAGCCTGTTTGATGCAGTCGGAAGGTTGCGCCTCCACCAACCCAGGTCTTCGAACACCTTGGCTGGGACAACTATAGCGGCATATTAGTTACCCCTGTACACCTTAGTACAGAGTCCCGTGCGTTCGCCAGTCGCTTGGCGTGGCTCCAGTCATATGGGGCAGCTGGGCACACAGAGAAGAGTGCACCAATTAGTCTAGGAAAGTGCCTGATAGGTACAGATGACTTCGCCTCCAGGGACTGTAACCTTCCAACGTATGATGTGCTTTTGTCAGGGGTAAGTGAAATTGTCGTATCAACTGAACTGAATTAAAAAACCGAGGAACCTGAATACCTGTGATGAATTACAGGCACTCCTCTCACAATTAATCACAAACCCCAATGAGACTAGCGAGGACTTGAGGAGGCAGAGGCTAGACTGGCACTCCTCTGGAGAGTTACCTCAAAGGAGGTAGTCATCTAAATGGTTACAGCACGAGATGCTCTTAGAGTGCAGTAATTTTATAATGGGGTTTTGGAGCTTAGCGAATACGTAGGGAGCAGTGGCAATGACACGTACACCCACAAGTTGTTGCTGTACCTAGACCACAAAAATTTTGTAAAATTCGGGTGGATCAACACTTGGTGGTAAGCATCCTTTAGATCCACTGTCACCCCTTAACAGTCTTCCCCTATTAATGGTCTGACAACAAGCTGATCCTCTAACATGAAATGTGGAGGGGATATGAATGAATTAAGGTTTTTCAACTCAATAATGAGGCAGTAACCACCAGACAATTTTTTTTTTTTTTTTTTTTTTTTTTTTTTTTTTTTTTTTTTTTTTTTGGCCAAGGACACATAAACGATGAATTGGCCTCGAGTTGGGTCGCACTTCCTAATCGCCCACATAGACAGAGGGTTGTTAACATTATTGGAAAACTACTGACTGAGAGGGGGAGTGGTGGTGAGGTTGGGATGCTGGGTAGGTTCGGAGTCGAACAGAATTTCATACCCTGATACCCACTGAAGTGACATGAATATCTGGTATCTGACACCAGTGCTCATAAAAATAACAACAAACAAGAAAACAAACGGAAGCCGAGCAGCATAGGCTGTAGCTACCTCTATTGTTGGGCAGATTGTGCCGGTGGTGGGTGGTTTCTCTGTCTCAGTTGTGACGGTCCCCCCTCGAACTCTTGTTGGGAGCTGGGCCTGACGAGTTTAAATTCTTGGCCGGAGGTTGGTTAGAACGGTCTGTCGCACCGGCTTTCCCCGAGTGGGAAGCAGTCCAGGGAGCCGAGGGGGCGAGTGCCCTAGCGGATGACTGAATAGCCTGATGGTCCCTGTGCCGACCTGATAAAATATCCCCAAAAAGAAGGGTTATTGATGGAACCCACTTGGTCACCGTTTCGAGGTTCCCACCTATAAGTCTACATACCTCCCTACGTCTGGTCCTCAAGCTGTCATAAAATGGGGCTGAGAACGGTCTACCACTCTCAAGAAGTGGTCGGAGGGCTAGGTTGCGCACCTCAGGGGGGATTGAGTCGGCATGGGACAACATTGCCGATGAACCTTTGCCAAGGGCCGATATGCCAGCCGACACAAAATTGTGCATAGCTACAAAATTTGAATCGCCCAATTTGGCCCTCTGAGACAAAACCGCCAGCTCTGGGTTCAACTGTGGAGGAACCATGGCAGGAACGTTGGTGAAAGGTGAATTTTCGGCCTTTAACGTTCTAAAAACCTCTGGTTCTAACCCGTGTAACATAAAATGATTCCCCCTGGTAGCCAGGGATGCGTGGGTGTTTATCACCGGAGGTGGCTTCAAGGGGTTTTCCCCGACCCACCCTCTGAAAGCTCATTTTCAGAGAAACTGACAAAAGCAGGTGACTCTTGGGCGTCCGGACGATTGCCCGACTACGCTACTGCTGTTGCATCCGGGTAAAAGCCCGTCAGCGTCACGTCCGGGCGAGAGCCCGTCGACGTCGCATCCGGGCGAGAGCACGTTGAAGTAGCGTCCGGGCGAGACCCCGTCGACGTAGCGTCCCGGCGAAAGCCCGTCGACGTCGCGTCCGGGCGAAAGCCCGTCGGACGTCGCGTCCGGGCGAGAGCCCGTCGACGTCACGTCCGGGCGAGAGCCCGTCGACGTCGCATCCGGGCGAGAGCCCGTTGACGTAGCGTCCGGGCGAGAGCCCGTCGACGTCGCATCCGGGCGAGAGCCCGTTGACGTAGCGTCCGGGCGAGAGCCCGTCGACGTCGCGTCCGGGCGAAAGCCCGTCGGACGTCGCGTCCGGGCGAAAGCCCGTTGACGTGGCAGCAGATGTATCCGGACGACGACCTGTAGATATCGCCGCAGCTGCGTCCGGGCAAAAGCCCGTCGACTTCACGCCCGGGCAAAAACCCGTTGACGTTGCATCCGGGCGAAAACCCGATGACTTCACGTCCGGGCGAAAGCCCGTCGATGTGGTAGCAGACGTATCCGGACGACAGCCCGTCGATATCGCCGCAGCTGCGTCCGGGCAGAAGCCCGTCGAAGCCTCCACCTGTAGTATCCCCGAGTGGGGAGTCACTACAGCAGGCGAAAGAGTCCGTGGCTGCGTAAATACATCTTCCTCTTCTTTAGAAATATTATCAGAATAAAATTAATCACCTACCTCATTCGTATCCGACCCCGGACTGCTCGAGTGTTGATGTCGCAGTGAACCTGATCGGCGATGAAGCGGAGAACTTGATGGACGATGTCGCGGCGAAATTGATCTGTGATTTCGCAGGGACCGTGATCGCCTTCGGACTCGTTACCGCCCGTAATCCCGATCGTAAGAGCTCGGGAGTTCTTTGAAGAAGCGATTTCGCCTAAGCCTTGCGGGACGCCGGTGACGGCCGACCTCGCATCGCCCCCGATCCCACGACTCCCGATCGCTACTCGTTTGAATTGCTCACAATCCGCGAACACACTTAACTTTTTCGCACTTCGCAAATAGATACGAATAGGCTGTATCGCGCAAAAAGGGCAAAATTGCTCGAAAAGGACTAAAATATTCGGTAATATTCAATGAAAAACGGGAGCCGAAAGCGACGGTACCAATACCGAAAAGACAAGTGAGGTCGGAAAAACGGGAAGGTAGCTACCGCGGAAGGTTGGAGGCAGGTGGAGACCTCTGACGAGGGAAATTCCAACCGTGGTGGCGACTTTTTTCAAATTTCTGCGAATGCTTCGGCATTCACAGGAATATTTTCTTAAAAAGACGGTACCAAGCCGTTCCGAGACGAACCACATGGTTGTCGAACATCTCCAGGCGTCCGTAGGGGTATAATTTCATTTGATAAGTGATGGACTATTGGATTTTGTTGGTAGGTACTTCTGAAACTTGAACAAACGTTGAAGTATTATTGATGGGTAAATTATTACACAACGGCAAATTATCACACAACGGTAAATTAACGGTAAATGATTACACAACGGTTCATCTACCAAGAAGGGGCTGGATTTTGTTTATCGGTACTTTTGCAACTTGAACAAACGTTGAAGTATTGCTGATGGTTAAATTATTACACAGTGGTAAATTATGACACAACGGCAAATTATTACACAAAGGCAAATTATTACACAACTGTTCATCAGCCAAGAAGGGGCTGGATTTTGTTCATCGGACTTGAACAACCGTTGAAGTATTATTGATGGACAAGTTATTACACAACGGTTCATTATACTTGACCACAAAGGTAGGTATTGACCACAGAAAACAGTGATCTACGCAGAAGGGGCATCTGTTTCACTCCACATCAACAATTTTCGTTCAGAACTTCATTATTTGCGTATCTTTTTTCCGTTTTAGTTACTGCTTGTCGTCGACGGAATTATTTTAGCAACATTTCACTCATGATTTAGATAGGTACCTAGTAACGAGTACGGGGTTAGATACTAACCTACGGAGGGTCTGTGATATACATAATATGTATAGAGTACCTAGCAGTGGCGGCTCCTGTCCTGAAACTCAGGGGGTGCACATAGATCAAGAGGGGCTATCGCGAAGTGGACGGGAGAGGTGCTTTTCTCAGCCAAATACAAATTTCAACCATATGGAAATGGGATAAATCCTGTAAGCTTTCTCATCTTCAAATTACAAACGCGACTAAATACATACTCGTAAATAGACATGAAAAATGTTCTCTAATGGAAGAGGAAATTCTGAAATAATCATTGAAGGAGTAAACCCAAGAAATGCATGTTATTGTTAAAGCTGAAATGTGTATTTGCCCAGCAAGAACCAAAGCGGAGGTGAAAGCAACTCTTGCCTGGGAGGGGAAGGAAGGAGGGTGGGAGATGAGAGGTTTATGGGGAAAGGGAGGGGTTAGATATCATTGAGGTAAATAACGGGGAATACAAAAATAAAATAAAATAAAATTATCGTACACAAACAGGCGATAACACCCCATGAACAAAAATATCACGAATAGGGTGTCTACCCTAGGAACAAAACATGTATCACCAACACCAATGGGTGTCTACCCCAGGAACGAAAATATCTCGAATTGGGTGTCTACCCCAGGAACAAAGATATTAGGTACCAATCAGGTGTCTAACCAGGAATAAAATATTCATCTGTCACAAAATGGTAACTAGGATGTCCAACAAAATGGTAACTTCAATGGTCTTGTAAATAAAATCAGCACGCCTCTCCTTCTTACTTGCAAAAATATCAATAACGTTCTCATTAAAATCTTGAACGGATCTCACCAAATCTTTCTCAATTGACAGCATTGAAAGCGCCACCAATCTGTCCTCTGCCATGGAATTGCGTAATACTGTTTTGATTCTCTTCAAAAATGAAAACGTTCTCTCACTTTCTGATGTTGTCATAGGTATAGTAATCAGGAGCTTTAAAACTTTTGTCACTTCAGAAAAAACGGAACATAAATTATAGAGAAAACAACGGACGAAACCACGAAAACGAAGACCAATTGAGAATAACAAATGCAGGAGGGAACCGAATTGAGATAACAGATGATAATGCAGGAGTAAAGATACTGCCCTCGAGCGACTGCAGCGAACCTGACGAGGTGCAACAACAGTCTGTGCACCCAGCTAAACATTTTTGCTGCTTTTGATTGGTCAATCTCAAAGGCCCGCCATATTCAAACCGAAAAATGTCAGGCAGAAACAATGAGGAAATACGAGTCAAGGGAGGGGACGAGAGCAACTGCTCCAAGTGTGTGTGTGTTTTTCTCAATATTATAGGTTCTTGGCTCAGATGCCCAGTGGGGCGGTGGGTCTCGGTTTCGCGCGTCGATTCAAATAGTAAAATCCTGTTATCTGTAAATAGCCGACTTACTCTTCAAATGGGATGGGGGAATTTGGTTATTATGTTTGGTTTATTGGCTGGGGGTGCACATGCTCCTATGCTCCTATCAGGAGCCGCCACTGGTACCTAGTACATATTTCATTATATAGACGGGTTATCTATACACAGAGCTATGATCTGCAACAGAAGGGTACCTATTCTGTACAAAATTATAAACCGTTGTGCAGGGCTTTGCAGTTCAATTGGCACCATCTTGTTAGCATCATCTGAGAGTTCTTGTTCTTCATCGCATTCCTCTTGATCCGCAGGCTGCTCATGTTCAGAGAACAAATCACTCAAAACGTCGGAGATGACATCTGATGTCGATTCCGTAGGTGCATCATCATCATCGTGAGCATAATTTTAGCTACAGGCCCAGGGTAAATGTTCAACAAATCTTTCAGTATCTGAAGATCTGCTGAAGGGATTTCGTCTTCAATCCTGCCTTTCTGAAGCCGATTAGTGGCCGTCTTAGAGGGACGTAATCTTATGTCACCTGTTGAGGTTCAAAAGTCGTGTCCGCGACCGTTATAGGCGGGACTCGGGTTAGAGGGGTTGAGGTACGTAGGATTTCCTATCTCCTACGCCGGGACCGACCGCGCAATGTCCGTTAAGAGAGGTGTCCGCCTAAAAGGGGTGTTCGTTAATAGGGGTTTCACTGTACATATTTGTGTTGGCAATAGCTTCAGTTTCGATCAAGTCTTGCGAGAAATTTGGGTAACACTTATATGAGTAATCTACACGGCATCCAGTGGGCTTCCCTTGTAATAAATTTACATACATTACACAAACAAAGTGCCCTTTTCTATAATTAGCAACGATTCGGGAGGGGGGTTGCCGAGCGCGTGAACTCTCTGTCTCTTGGTGGTTGGGATTGGGACGACGGCTGAAGTCCGTCGGTTCGAATCACAACGCCCCTCGTCACGACCTAGGGCGGCGAGTCAATGAGCAAAATGATCAGATCAAATTCTGATTCTCCTGACAGGACAGCGGATGACGTCCACGACGCTGACAGGGCAGTTGGACTTAAAACTCCAGCCAGAAACGAATTGGAATGATTCGAACGATTGTATTAGTAAAATTAGGAACAGCTCATACTGTTTTCTTCATATCGAACTGGCTTACTGTAATACCAAGTGTTGTGTTCCCGACTCATTTTAAGTAGTACCTACATACCTGCATAATCAATATTGGATACTGAGAAAAATTACTTTGAACTTTTTGACTTTAAGGAATTACCAGACGACTTTAAATTTCGCGCTCATGAGGTTAGACCTTTTACATTTCATATAGGAGACATTGATGAAGTTCATAGGAAACCGTCAGAATCCATACTGGCGTTGCCGATCTGTTGAAAAATACAATGTTTTATTGTAATCGACATCTAAAGTTTGGAAGAGTATTATTCTTGGTACCCCCGTCATCGCCTGGTCCACTCTCATATTGTCTCTTGTATTGCGTGTTCTGGACTATATACGCAATATTCATGACACCAAATGTAAAGGTTTCATGAAATCTGGATTATCAAATACTTGAATGAATAAGTAGGTACCTACATTAATATACGTTTCGAATTCGTTCACCTGGTCAAGTCGTAGACTATAACGATTTAAGCAATTTTAAATGAAAATGGTAAGTAATGAAATTCCATGCATTCGCCACAGAATTGATGTCACCGATTGATGAATTTTTCTGGCAACTTATGCCATCAACATTTGCTATTGATCAACATTTTATCAATATTAGTCTAGCTAAACTCATTAGCTAGACTACTTAGGTGCGTTTACCCACTGGAGGGTAAAATTATTCCAGATACGTATGTGATTATTCCAACTAGCCTAGGTCTATAATGTGCCTTATCAATATATTACAATAAATTTATGAATGGGGCGATAGGTATCCTTTTTGCTCACTTCAGCACGTGATCCTCTTCACCAACCGCTTGACTAGAAACTTTTTAGGATCACAACTTCCGGTATAACTTGATCAACCTGAGCAGCATAGGGCCTCAAGTAGCTTAATGCCTAACATAATTATATCTTTGAACATAATTATTACGTACAGTAGGTTCAATAATTGTTTGTAATGAAAAGCCCCGGAGTGGAACAAAACATTACCAACATGAGGCAATGTTTTGTTCCATTCCGAGGTTTTTCATTGCAGACAATAGAACCTTGTGGTGATCGCCGGTGTTGGGAACACCAACATCATGCTTCCTACGGTTATGTAGGATAGGGACAGGAACGTCGGGGTTATCCGTGTGGTGATGGTTAGGTCGGGATCACCGGTGCTGTTATCTCCGCTCCTACGGTAGGGTCGGGAGGAACTTACTGCTAATACTCCGCGAGAATGAACCACAGCGAGTATTGGTTGCTCCTTAGGAGTATTTTGCCAGCACCCCGAGGATGGACCACAGCGAGTGTCGGAGAGAGAGAAGTCGCAAGTCGAAGGTCGATCGGTCGAATGAAGAGCTGGGCGAGAAGGGCTGTTTATATAGACACTTTACCACCCATCCCCGCCCAGAATCGGCCGTTATGACCGTTGGGGAGCGATGGCGATCAGATGGAAGGGTCCCTTCTCTAACTTTCCCCTGGCGTTGCCCAGCTCGTCGTTCTCTTCGTTTATTTGGTTAAATCGTGCAATATTACATGGGAGTGGTTGATGTAGATATTTGAGAGGAACCACGACAAACCAACTGTAAGTAATAATTATGTTCAAAGATGTATGTTAGGCATTAAACTAAGTGAGGCGCTATGCTCGTATTATGCGTTACAGGAAACAATACAAAACAAAACTAAGCTACTTGCGTAAGAAATCCTACGAAAACCACTTTGAAGAACTCTGCCCTCCGCTCGTCTAACTGAAAATACTAGTGCAACTAAGAATTCCTAGGAACTTGCATTTTATTCCCTCTTACTCGGGGAAATATCTTTCAGCAGTCTATAGAATGAACTCACATAACCGCTGGAAGTGCAATATTCACTCAGCTTCAAAAACCAGCCCGAGATGGGATAGAACCCACATGCTCTCTGTGGGGTTCAAATTATGTTTCGGTCCCTGACAGGGGAAGAATGAAAGATCTGGAAAAGAATTTCTGCCAACTCTCGAGGAAAGCAAACACCGGAAATAGGCGATGCACTTCTGCCAGAGGGCGGATTGCCCGACGTAAATCCGAAATGGTTTCCTCTCCTTCTCACGCCCGCTCCGAATCTTTAGATGGAAAAATCCTTGTGTCAACCAATCTGTGGCCGATGTGGATTCATACGTCGCTTATTCAACGTTATTACGTCATCCCCCTCCCATACATAGGTGAAGGCCTTTCGGCATTCGGAAGATATTGAATGTGGTGAATGGCACAAGTCGGAATTGGAACTGCACAAACATTCAGTATGATTCCCGTAACATTTTCTGGGTTGACACTGACGTAATATCGATTACCCGTGCTACACTCGGAGTATTCCGTATTATGATTTCTATGGTGACGTTTCAATCAAACACAATTCATTTCACAGTTGTTATTAGATACAGCGTGTAACACCGCACGCAGCTCATCGAAATCTTGACCAGTTATGTGGAAATAAAGTAGTATCAATCTTATTCAAATTCAAATTCAAATTCATTATATTTTGGCAATAAAAGAGTAACAATGTACATGTTATATAGGTATCTATACATTAAGAAAAGATTTCTCCTAATATAAATGTTTAAAAAAAATACATCATACATCACTAATAGTATAGCAGGGATCTCAGTCATTGCCCACCATGAGAATAAGAATTTATTACCTTGTAAATCTTACCCAGCAGTCATATAATTATATCTTTATCCCAAATGTCAGCGTCCTACCTACTTTCCATCTAAATCACACTCGGTTTACTCGACAAGCCTTTTCATTCAGGATTCTCTCCTGAGAGGATTGAGAATTGGCTTTTATTTGTGGTAAGGAGGCGAATCTGGAACATTATTCCGATTAAAATAAATGACGGGAAAAAGTGATGGCTGACGGGAAACGAGCTTCATCAGCGCTTAGCAATTATCGAAAAGTTCTCATCGCCTTAAAATTGAGGTCGCTTGAGCAATTACGGGGATGCTTTTCTCCTTCATTTCGAAAGCATTAGATCCCTCTCCCACCATCTGAGGCAGTCTTCATCCCCCGTGTTCATTAGTGTAGGTATTTCAGTTGAAGGAAAACAACTTCAAAGATTGTTGGTTTAGATCGATGGCGACAAATTTCAGTAAACAGAGCCATCGTTACGCACGGGCACGTTTATTTCTGGGAACCGCTTGAAACGATCGCTCTGATACCTAAATAGTTCTGCAAAATCCCTTCGATTACTCAATTCTGAACCAGTAGTAAGGAAATTTGAGAGTGGAATCCCCCTTACGTTCCTGTGTATGTTCCGACAATTAATTTCACCGTCAGGTCGTTCGTGATTTTGGAAGGAAATGAAATTAGAAGGTTCCAGTCTCAGTACCTGGGTGTTGGACTCTTCAAATAATTACGAAATTATTATTATTTAGAGTTCAGTGATGTTGACAGCAACCGTATTAAATTAACGAAAAATATGTTTGAATTTGATCTACTTCTTATTAGGTTGGTAAGTTAGGTAGGTATATGCAAAGGATATGCTTGATTCCCAGTAGGCCGCATCCTCCGTAGTTGCCTGTTAGTGAACGTCATTGTGAGGGATATCGGTTTCACGCCGTAACGGCATGCGCGGGAATATAGCTGATACACATCAACTAACAGCGAGGTATAATATTATAATTATATGACCCTTGCGACGCACAGGAATGTTCATTCGAGTTCCCCATAAATTGGTTTACGCCGCTTCGCCAACAGATTGAGGCCTCATGTCTAGTTCAGTTAAATACGAAACAAATTAGAGCAACATTTTCGTATGTTTGTGTTTATTAGCTGAACAGTGTTGCTGCTTTAATTGACCTAAAACATTAGGTATACAAACAAAATTACAACCGTCCTGTCATTTTTCTCAGCATTCATCCTAAATCCCAGCAGGACTAATTTAGTTCAACACATTACTCACTACAGTAACTACATAATATCGTTCTCTTGATATTTGGTTGTACATGAACAACCAGGCCCCTATTTCAGGTAGTCACCCTGACAGATGGTCTTTAGCCCCCCGCCGTTTCAGCTCCCCTAAGATTATAAAATTTCATCAACAAATTTTCATTTCAATATTATCAGTTTTACAGCCCATTATGCAAGTCGATATGACCGTGCAATCATGATGCTGTAAAGCCAATCATAATACAATTTCAACTTCTGCCATCTAAAGTAACTGACGTTACTTTCCACATTATGATGAAATTTGTGTGGCACCTATCAGATACTGAACAGCATCGCGCACAACCTTCCACTTCTCCAGTTTCCACAACTTTCCGAGGCGATAGAACGGACGTACGTATACTGTAAGCATCTACCAAGAAGGGGCTGGATTATGTTGATCAGTACTTTTGCAACTTGAACAACCGTTGAGTATTATTGATGGGCACGTTATTGCACAACGGTTCATGATACTTGACCACGAGGTTAGGGGTATTGACCACAGAAAACAGTGATCTACGCACAAGGGGCATCATTTCTCTCCCCATCAACAATTTTCCTTCAGAACTTCTTTATTTGAGTTTCTTTTTGCCATTTTAGTTACTGTTTGTCATCGACAGAATTATTTTAGCAACATTTATCTCGTGATTTAGTTAGGTACCTAGTAACGAATACGGGGTTGGGTACTAACCTACGGAGGGTCTGCGATCTACACAATATGTATAGAATAGTACATAATATCATATTATATAGACGGGTTATCTATTCATAGAGCTGTGATCTGTAACAGAAGGGTATTCTGTACAAAATAATAAACCGTTGTGCAGGGATTTGCAGCGTTTTTCATATTGACATCGGGAGTGTTTTTGCGTAATATGTGCTTGTATCACTTGACAAATCGCAGTTCCAAATACTTCTAAAAGGCTCAGGGATTCAAATTTCAACCCCAAAAGTTAGATGGAGGTTGAACAAGGAACTTTATTAGCGACTTAGGCAGCTCACGTTTTTGACAGAATGTATCGGTAAGAACATGGGAAATATTATTTATAACAAACTTGACAGGACTTGATTCTTCATCAGACCTCTTCCTGGAATGAACTCAGCTTCCGCCAAAAACTTATTTAGGTAGGTAAATCACTTAAAATTTTTTTTCCCACAACAATAATATTTACCTAGGTACCTGTCGATGACAGGACGAAGGATTTAGCGTAGTAACGTTATTATGGTAATGGTGGGAAAGCAAGATAGGAAAAAAATGTTCTCCGTTTTCACGGAAAAACATTGAATCAGGGACGTTTTTGGAGGACGAATTGACAGTACCATACTGCACATCCAAATTCAATGTTTTTCCGTGAAAACGGAGTTGGGTTTAATTTTTATTTTTTGGTAAACGGAGACATTTGGGGATTGAAGAAAGGCTCACTCAGCTGATTAGGGAAGGCCTTCACCTCGCCATTCGTACTCACCCATCCTACAGAGGCTCCATTGCGAATTTCATCCTTGCAGGTCAAAAGAGGAGTGAAATTAGCCTCTGGGATCACTCAGCTGATATGGGAAAGTCCCCACCTCGTAATTCTCACTCGCCAGTCCTACAGAGGCTCCATTTCGATTTTCACCTTTGCATGTCAAAACAGGAATGAAATTAGCCTCCGGGCTCACTCAGCTGATTAGGGGGGTTCCTCACCCCTTCAACTCTTACTCACCAGCCCTACAGAGGTTCCACTTCGAATTCCATCGATGTAGGTCACACAGGAATGAAATTATTATGAGCCTCAGCCTCAGAGAGTGAGCCTCAGAGCTCACTCAGCTGATTACGGAGAGTCCTCAACTCTTCAATCTTGCCCACCAGTCATACAGCGGCTCCATTCGAATTTCTTCCTCGTAGGTCACGCAGGAATGAAATCAGCCTCCGGCCTCAGTCAGCTGATTAGGGAGAGTCCTCACCTCGTCATTCTTGCTCACCATCCTACAGAGGCTCCACTGCAAATTTCTTCATCTAGGTTAAAACAGGAGTGAAATTAGCCTCCAGGCTCACTCAGCTGATTAGGGAGGGTCCTCACCTCGTCAGTCCTTACTCAACAGTCCTACAGAGGTTCCATTTCGAATTGCATCCTTGTAGGTCAAACAGGAATGAAATTAGCCTCAGGGCTCAGCAGCTGATTAGGGAGGGCCCTCACCTCGTCACTCTTACGCACCAGTCCTACAGAGGTTTCATTTCGAATTTCATCCTTGTAGGTCAAACAGGAATGAAATTAGCCTCACGGTTAATCTAGTAACTTAGTAATCGCCTTCAGTAAACAACTAACCTGCATGCTGGGACATCAGGTGTATGGAAACCAGTATTGTTTATCGGTATTGCGTTACGTCACTTGTTGGTGTCGGTCGCAAATTTCAGATTGTCCCCAGCCCAAAAACATATCCATGTTCAATTTATTAAATATTATAAATTAAATAAATTATTTACAATAATATAATTTATTAGTTAATAAAAATTATAAATAATATCCCAATTAGTTGTTCCTATTTGCATGGGAATCGCCTATTTTATGATCAAATATCAGTCCATATGAATGAAGTGAAAAAATAACTCAGGTAAAGTAATTGTTAGGTAAAACGGGGAAAATGCCCAACATGACGTCTCTGGAACTGATGTCAATAAAATGAGAGATAACGGAAGTCACAACTTTCTGTTTGGAATATCAAAACATTTTGTTCCACCTTCGGAGATTTGGAAAACTAAATAGGTATGTAGGTACCTACTGAATCCCGGAGTGATTGACGGTGAGATGTCATTGACTCAAACCATGAATTTTTATCGCGGATACTCAAACTCACCTGCACGTTATCGTAGTCCGCCTGAAAGTAAAGCGGGAAGGAATGTTTGTGGAAAATACTCGTTAGTATGCTTGGGAGTTGGGTCACAGTTTTCTGTTTTGAACCTCACCGGCAGTCATTTGGGAAGCACCGGTCAGAATCTCTAGAAAACCCCTAGCCGTAGAAAATCCTTAGAAATTGGTAGAAAACCTCATTTTGGCCAAAATGGAGTGAGTACGGGATGTGCTAATTTATTTTACCAATATGGGGGGGGGGGGGGGGGTTAGATTTTAAACCCTGTTTCACAACCGAAAAAAATTAAACAACGATGTACTTTACCTGACGGTTCTGGAAGATACCGCAATGTGGAACATACCTCCTCTGAGTATTAGAAATCGTAGGTATCACGTCACTAAACACACAGCCAAAGACCGGCATCCGACCGATGGATGCACTCGCCCTGTGTACGATAGCCCTCATCACTACACGCGTGAATATTCCGACCGATCGAATATCGAGGTGATTCGACGAGAAACACTCATCACATACGGAGTTAATCTAGTTTAATAGGTACATAAATCTACTGATGAAGCCACGCAATCCTCAACAAGGACCTAACCAGACCGGATGCGCGACGAAAACTGATCCAAGGGCCAGGAAGGCCAAGTCCGTTACGGCACCAATTTTCTCCGGATTACCGAATTCTCGCACATCTCCGCAACTTATACCGTACCTTTACCCTCAACAATTTTATGAAACAATAAGCCTATAATGATTGATTCCCAATAAGTATCGAATAACTTTTTAATGTGAGTTAACGTTCTGAACAAAACAAGAAAAACAAAACAAAATAATTATGTCGATGATAAACAGTAAACAAAATGGCAAAAAGAAACGCAAATAATGAAGTTCTGAAGGAAAATTGTTGATGTGGAGTGAAATAGATGCCTCTTCTGCGTAGATCACTGTTTTCTGTGGTCAGTACCTGCCCTCGTGGTCAAGTATAATGAACCGTTGTGTAATAACTTGCCCTCAATAATACTTCAACTTACTGACCAAAGAAAACAGTTATCTACGCAGAAGTGGCATCTACACTGGTAAATAATGAGCCGTTGTGCAATAATTTGCAGCGTTTGTTAATCTGAAGAATTTTTTTTTCATTTTCGATTCGGAAGGTTCATTATTGAAAATAATTAACCAATAAAAGTGTGTTTTAAAAAGTTTTTCTGCTTATTTTTGAATAATTTAGTCTATTTAGTCGGTAGAAAATCTTATACCTAATCAATTTTCATGGTTCCCGGGAACATTGTTGATCTTTATCTCTAAAAATAAGAAGCGCCCATAAAATATTTCATACCTACATGATAATATATTATCATGTAGGTATGTACTTGCTATCGTAAATTTTATTATTATGTAATTTCAAAAAAAAAATCTAAAGTAAAATATATCCTAACGCCCCACGCATTTAATTTGGTGCAGAAATAAATTAATTATTTTATTCTTAGATAATTTCGGAATAAAACCTTGTTTTTAAAAAAAATGTTAAAACGCTGCAAATCCCTGCACAACGGTTTATTATTTTGTATAGAATACCCTTCTGTTACAGATCACAGCTCTATGTATAGATAACCCGTCTATATAATATGATATGTACTATTCTACACATATTATGTAGATCGCAGACCCTCCGTAGGTTAGTACCTAACCCCGTACTCGTTACTAGGTACCTACCTAAATCACGAGTTAAATGTTGCTAAAATAATTCTGCCGATGACAAACAGTACCTAACAAAAAGAAACACACATAATGAAGTTCTGAAAAGAAATTGTTGATGAGGAGTGAAAAAAGTTGCAAAAGTACCTACCAACAAACTCCAGCCCCTTCTACGTAGATGGTATAATGAACCGTTGTGTAATAATTTACCGTTGAGTAATGATTTACCGTAGTAATAATTTACCCATCAATAATACTTCAACGTTTGTTCAAGTTTCACTACCTACCAACAAACTCCAATAGAGCCATCATTTTTCAAATTAATATCACAGAACAACCAACTCGACTTCATACTCCGCCAATATAATCAGGTGATCCCTACCAATGATTGGCCGTATTCACAAATTGCTATTGTGGGCGCGTCTCTGGTTACGAGATTTGGTTTGAATTGTATATAATTTCATTCACACTGGAGTCGAAAATGCCTGTCGGTGCAAACTTCGGGGCCTTACTGTGAACGAACGGCTGGACGTACGATGCTCCGGATGGTCTTAAAAAACTCGCAAGTTCAAGAACTATTTAAAACCGTAAAAATATTTACGTAAAAAAATGGTATAGGCGTTTTGGAAATTTCAACCCCTATTTTGAACCCCTTAGAGATGACTCACAGTAACGTCGAGCTTCGAGGACCAACTAGACCCCGAACGGAACCTATAACCCGAATTTCATCAATTTTTTTTCATGGTAACTAAGAAAAGTGGCCCGTACGGCGTACGGCGTACGGCGTACGGCGGACAGACAGAAATATTTTTATTGCAGTTTTGGATTCTACATACCTTGAAACGTAAACCATCAAATTTTGAGGGGGGGTAAGAAATTTTTTTTTCATGCTCGATTCCAATGGTTTATTATTGAAAATAATAAACCAAAAATACAGCGATTACGGTGATGAAGATAAGAAATATCTCGACGTTTTCTGAATCCATTGCCCAACTGTTCTGCACTTCCCCTGGTTACATAAAAAATGTAATTTCTGAGCTACACGCTTGCATTCAGGGGCCCTCATCAAAAAATACCATCTTACTAAACTTGTCATCTTATCGAACAACCGGTTTCATGCATAAGAATGTGAAGGCGATGGGGAGTCGAGAGGAAAAACCAAGAAGATCCAAGTGGTTGAGGGGACCTGTCGGATGAGATCGGCTGCTCCAGCCCCAAGGAGAGCGTGGTTTGGAGGCCGTTGCGGGCCGAAGCAACTTTGAGAGAGCAAGCTCCGTGAGTCGGGAGCGATGAAGCCAATTTGTGAGAAACTACCTTCCATCTCGCCCCTGCCCCATCCGCTCACTTGATCATCCCGCGTATCCCTAACGCTTATAACACGTTCACCTGTTCCTCATTACGGGCGTCCGCCATCCCCTAACCGCTCCCGCGGCTTTACGTCTTACTCCTAATAGCGAACAAATACTTAGGTCCTTCGTGAGATAGGGGATGGGGGAGGGTCGTAACGGGTTTACCGCCTCTTGAAAGTAACTTCTTGCCCCGGCAGTTTCCGGACGGGTAAAGAAGGAAGACCTTGGCGATGATCGGGTAGTGAAACTCAGATTGATAGGTACCCTCACCAGCGGCATCCAATTATGACTAACACCTTCATCGTACGTAAATACAGTGTCATCAATGTGAGCAAAGGCATCTAGGGACGTGGGAACACTGTTTGCACGTCAGAGAAGTAAGACCCCCCCGATCGAGCTGAAATTTGGCACAGACTTCGTTATGCTCCAAAGAGGTGCCTTTTGTGCGATTTGTCCGGGGCAGTTTTTGGGAGTAGGTTATAGGGTTTCAAAAGCTGAAATGTGTACACTTGTTCACTGGGGCTCCCTGAGGAGTTAGCCAAAATCTGAACCCTATCGGTTCAGTAGAAGCCGGGTTGTAACTGTTTAAAAACGCTCCAAATTATTGTCAAATAACCTAGTTTTTCATGTTTTTGTACGCGGGAGAACCTAAAAATTAATGAAAATTTGTAATTTAAAATGAAATTTAAAAATTAATTACCTAATAAAGTAATTTTGTAAGTCAGGAAGAAAAATTATTTTCACTTTTAATTGGTTCGAACGTCTAACTGAATTTCAGTGGATGGTTAGTTAGGTACCTAATGATATCAGAAATAACCATAAAACTATCAATGCAGAAAGATCTGATATGCCCAAAATATAACAATGTTGTAAAGCTTTTTCCCGCGAATAAAACCTCCACAGCCGCAAAAAGGATCTGTTTGCTCGCCAAAGTAGCATGGCTTTCAACGCTGCTTGGCGGGGAGCTTAGTTAGTAATATCGCTGTAGCCACGCCAAAATCGGAGGGTATACCTACCATGAGGAAACCAAACAAAGACAGGTAGGTATACCACGAGAGGAAACCAATCAGGACATTAAGGAAAACCGGAAAACCCGGAGAAAACCAGTTCAGAGTAAATTGGAGGGTTAGGAAAAACTGGAGACCGTTCAGGAAAAACTGGTGACCGTTCAGGAAAAACTGGTGGGCTTCAGAGATTTTATTAATTAAGTTCCCCGCCAAGCAGCGTTGAAACCCATGCTACTTTTGCGGGCAAATGGATGTCAATCCTCTCTGTGGCTGAGGAGGTTTCTTGGTGGGCGAATGTTTACAACGGAGGGATTTCACAATTAGTAAGGAGGTTCATTTATGATCCACCCTCAGAACACCAATTTCCTAAAGATACTACTTGTCATTCACCATCCACATTTTGTGCTGCTAGATTGTGATAGTAGATGTTAAAAAGTCTCCTTTTTTGCCAAATTCTGATCAGCAACGGAAAATTAAAAATTATTATTCTCCATCTAATGAGGTGTTTATGACGAAAAGTATAGGCAGACAAATAGGCAGGTAAATTGCAGGGAAATTCAACTCAAATCCCGCTTAGAGCGCTAGGGTATCACTTTATACTATGCACAGAACTGCTATGGATGGATGGATAGAACCGCAAACTTATAAATACACTTTAAAAACACGTCCTCAAAATCAAACGGAGGGAAAGGTCACAGCAAAGATTCTTGGAGGTTCCCACGAAGGTTTGCCATTTCTAATGTTGGGTTTTTGGCAGCATCGAGAACCTTCGCCTCCCAAACTAGCAGTAAGATTTCAATAGACCTGAGACGTCACTTTTTGCCGCATTTTTACTATTAATCACCCTAGTTTTCAAAAATAACGCTTGTTTTTTAAAACGGGCATCGACCTACAATTTTTTCACAAGTTCTGTATATTTTCTCCATTACAGGGAAATTTCCAATTAGAAATCTTACTTTCTATTTTTTCCAACATCATTCCTCCTAAGTTAACTAGTTCCAATAAAAAACGCATTTTGATATGCTGTAATATCACATTGGAACCACTGATCGCTGGCTCCTAATCATATTTTTGTATCCAACATGGTCTATGAGTCGCTTGAATATTCATGATTCGGTAGGTATTTTGAACCAAGTACCTACTTGGATTAGAGGATAATTATTTTACCTAAATACTCGTACCCGGTGGTTCAGTTTTACCCTTATTAATATGACTTTGGGCTTGAATACTTCACTGACCAATACTGAGGATTTGCCAACTGATCTCAAATTTTCCAACTGACTGGGATTCATCGAATTAAATCAAATCCAGGATTTGCCAAATTTAGGGTTCTTAAATTAACTAGGATACACCGGCGGAACTCAAATTTTCCAAATGACTAGGATTTGCCAGTTGTTCTCAAATTGAATTTGAGTTGTTCTCAATGTGAATTAAATCCCAAGGATTATGTACCTACCAAGGATGTCATGGATTGGCAATGAGACGTTGAGTTACCAGCCATGATTTGCCAAATTTCAGCTCTTGAAACCTTCTTTAACCTTCTCTCGCATACCAAATGCGTGTCCGAAATTTCAGCTCAATCCTATGTATTTAAGGCTGTGGCCCTGTCAAGGAACAAAAACAACGAGAACAAGTAGAAAAACCTGGAAAATATCGATTTTTAAGCTTCCATAATTACCGCACCTAATGGTCCCGAGGGTTGACATTCGGTACATGTCCTCAGGGGGCCCTCGCGAATAATTGAACGAAAAATCAATACAGGTGACCCACCCTGGATAGGCCATGAGTGTGTGAGGGTATTATGGACGCCTTTCTCCATTGTACGGGCGTGTACCGTGAAGTTTGTCTATTTCTATTGAGTTAATATATTATAACTAAGCCTTCTATCCAACATCATACAGGTACAGTTTTTTTTTGTGACTCGCATTTCGGCCACTCTGTACATTCAGCAACCAATGTACCAAGCTCTAGTTTCAATAGAGAGCCCTTTTCAGCCAATTTACACTGGCTGAACCGACCAAGGACACTGTTTACACGACAAAAAAAGTAGCCCCCCCCCCCGCCAAGGTAACTCGGCCCCTGGGGGATCTCCGAGGTAGATTTTTCTTACACCGATTTTCGAGTGACCTCCGAGGATGTGTAGCAAATTTCAACCCTCAGGAAGGTCAGGTGACGGAGTTATGAAAGTTTGAAAATCGATATTTTTCTATTTTTTCCTACTTCGTCTTCTCCTTCTTCTTCTTCTTCTCTGACAAGGCTACAGCCACAGAGACATAACGGATCGAGCGGAACATTTGCACACACATTCGTTATGTTCCAACGAACTGCCTTGTGTGCAACTCCCCCCGCCATCCCTTTGGGGGGAGGCAGTATTTAGTAGATTAGAGAGGGTTTTGCCCCCAACGAGAAAACCCCGCGCCAAACAGCGTTGAAAGAAATTTCAAGGTTTGGGGGGAAAGAACAAGTTAGTTTCTGTACTCATATCCTACAAGGGAGAAGGAACAGGGCTATATGCCATCTAAAAGCGATGTGCGAACCACGGAGCGTCTACCTACTTCGGCGGGCAAAATGGTTGTCAAGCCGTTTAGCGGCTGAGGGTTTTTTTCCCCTCTCATAACCCTGGATTTGACTTGACCTCTTGGGTATATCCTGTGGGGGGAGACTTTTTACTCGAACGATATGACTACTAGTTATTTCAATCTTTAGTCCTTGTAGGCTTCACATGATTATTATCAGAGGTGAAGAGCTAATCGCACATGCAAACTTTTCAAAGCTTGCGTCGGTGCCCGCCCGAAACGGGAACCGGAGACGCCGCGAATTTTTATCCCAAACGGGGATATAAAAATCGGAGGCTCTAGCCCGCTCGGACACCCTGGCCCCTGGCTGAGGAGGTTTTATTGGCGGGTAAATTTTTACAATAGGGTTGTTTTTGGGAGCAATCTGTTATAGGTTACTGAAGAAGACCTGTGAAATAGTCGTATACAGAGGTAAACCCGACTCGTTTGAGCAACAAACTTTCCGCGTCATAGTTTTTCCATTCGGGAGGCAGTTTATAGATCATTTATGGAGCGATAACCAATTCAAATCGCATTGCATCCCCCCCCCCACCACCCCCCTCCGACCCCGACGCCACCACCACCCTACGGGTTTCCTTCTATTTCCTACCCTAACACTACACTGAATTCTACAAGGTTTTTCTTTCAACCTTCAAGTTTCAGAGTACGTGGGAGTGGAAAAAGGTAAAACGAAGGGTCGAACGCGTGCGAACAGAGCGAGATTGATGCGTGGCAATCAAGGTGTGGAAAAGCGAACGGCATGTAATCGCAGGCAGTTTTGTTATGGCGGAAAGAGGAAGGGGACGATGTGAATAAAAAAGAGTACAAAAACTTCGCTTTGAAATGAATGGAACGGGAGGAAATGGCCCGTGTTGACATCTTTCAGTTGCATGACAATAGCCCGGCAACCGGTGCCCGTTCATATGTTGGGGGATTACGTGAAAATGGGCTACGCTTTGCGGACGCCAGCCGCCTATGCTAATGAACCTTTCCTCTCATCTTCCTTACAAAGCCGCGGCGGCGACAACTGCTAATGTCTGGCAATTCTCGAACGTATTACGGTGTTTCAACTAAATGGCGGTTGTTGGCTTGAAACCCTGGTGGACCCGAACTTGACACAAACGAAAAACCAGTGATTCCTGTTGTTCCGCACGTTGGAAAATGGGAGACCAATTTGGTCATTTCTGCAAATAGGTACCTACCTACTGACCCATTAGGAAGTATCGACAGTACATCAAATTTCGAATTTGAGTCATGAAGCGTGTAGGAATTCATGCTTACACGATCAGAAACTGAGACCATTAAACTTAGGTAGGTAGGTACCTTCCTAGCTTCCGGAGGAACCATCAGTTTTTTTTTTTTCATTGACATTTTCCACGATGACGCGTACTAAAATTAATGTTAGAGCCAGGTCTTTATGAAATTCATAATATTTACTTAGGTGTTTGTTTAATACGCACAACACAGCAAATGGAAACAAATTGATATCCGCACAAAGATTCATAGAAAATAATAAGGCTAAGTACGTAATATCATCGACCATTCATAAAAATCAATAATTTGCTCCGAACTACTGCTGGTGGTTGGAAAAAAAAACAAAGCTGCAAAGTCCTTGTCACATGGGTTTATTATTATGTCGGACATACCTACAGAAACGTTGGCTGTTCATTTATTGTTTCTTTCACGAGCAATAATTGAAATAGTTTTTTATGGTTTCCACCAATTTTGGCCCTCAAAAACTCGAATTACGCGCTCTTTTTGTCTAAATTATCTTCGATCACTGATAGTGCCATTAATTGTCTTGATTCACCTGTTGACAATTTTCCAGCGTTATTAAACAAATTGATGGTGATTTTAGACAATTTCCCAGGTTTTGGACTCATAAAATGAATTTTGGGAGCTGAACCTTCGTTAAGTCCTCAATTCTTCAATATTTGGTCAAAATCGACATCACATTCGGTCTTCTCGCCCTAAAAAACGTGGAAAAACAACTAAAACACATAACACACATAAACACAAAACATTTAACTAAAACACCAAAGAATCCTATTTTTACACCCATTTTTCGCCCATAACACATCTGGGTATACACGCATGGTCGCTCGGTATCGCTTCCAGTGGAGAACCAGCCTTAGGAAGAACGTATCGTCGTATCCCAGGATTCAGCGTTGCTGAGGAATGCGAAGTTTATGTGCGACATAACGAAATTACCTGCGATGTACCCTCTCAATCTGGTCATCATGGCACTTGTAGTACGGGCCCCAAACCGCCGTGGCATACTCGTCTATAGGAAATACCAACGCCTAACAGAAGGTTGCTATATAATTGTTACACCTATTATTATAACAAACTCTGGGGACCTAAACGAATAATTTCATCACTGTGGAGTTATGGATATGGCAATTTTACAACTTTAAATAAATCCATTCACTGAAAAACATTTCAGCTCAAACCTGGGATGAAACAATAATACAGCATAATGGGGAATAGGGAATACTTTTTGACATTTTATGTCTTTGCTTTGGCACATTAAAATAAAAACGCTGCAAATCCCTGTACAACGGTTTATTATTTTGTATAGAATACCCTTCCGTTACCGATCACAGCTCTATGTATAGATAACCCGTCTATATAATATATGATAATATGTACTATTCTATACATATTATGTAGATCGCAGACCCTCCTTAGGTTAGTACCTAACCCCGTACTCGTTACTAGGTACCTACCTAAATCACGAGTTAAATGTTGCTAAAATAATTCTGCCGATGACAAACAGTACCTAACAAAAAAGAAACACACATAATGAAGTTCTGAAAAGAAATTGTTGATGAGGAGTGAAAAAAGTTGCGAAAGTACCAACCAACAAACTCCAGCCCCTTCTACGTAGATGGTATAATGAACCGTTGTGTAATAATTTACTGTTGAGTAATGATTTACCGTAGTAATAATGTACCCATCAATAATACTACAACGTTTGTTCAAGTTTCACTACCTACCAACAAACTCCAAAAGAGCCATCATTTTTCAAATGAAATAATATCACAGAACAACCAACTCGACTTCATACTCCGCCAATATAATCAGGTGATCCCTAGCAATGATTTCATCTCCGCCAAATTTCCTATTGTGGGCGCGTCTGGTTACGAGATTTGGTTTGAATTGTATACAATTTCATTCACACTGGAGTCGAAAATGCCTGTTGGTGCAAACTTCGGGGCCTTACTGTGAACGAAAGGCTGGACGTACGACGCTCCGTATGGTCTTAAAAAACTTGCAAGTTCAAGAACTATTTAAAACCGTAAAAACATTCACGTAAAAAATGGTATACCTAGGCGTTTTGAAATTTTCAACCCCTATTTTGAATCCCTTAGAGATGACTCACAGTAACGTCGAGCTTCGAGGACCAACTAGACAGCGAACGGAACCTATAACCCGAATTTCATCAATTTTCTTTCATGGTAACTAAGAAAAGTGGCCCGTACGGCGTACGGCGTATGGCGGACCGACAGAAATATTTTTATTGCAGTTTTGGATTCTAAATACCTTGAAACGTAAACCATCAAATTTTGAGGGGGGGTAAGAGTTTTTTTTTCATGCTCGAATTCCAATGGTTCATTACTGAAAATAATAAACCAAAACTGTCACGAAAAAGTGTCCTCGAAAAGCGTTACCTACATTTTACGATAATTTTCACTTACAACCAAGCCGTTGCTAGGGAAATGAAACTTCTGTAGTTTTCATCGGACAAAAATCGTTCTCCATTCGATCGAAAGCTCTCGAATTATAACGCATTTCTTGCGTATTTGTTCTTGGTATTTATCTCAGACTTATATATATTTTTATTTTATAAATAGATATATTATAGTGAACACTGCCGCTTGTTTTGTGATCAATTGCTTGAGGTTGAGGTTACCTACATTTCTGTTTTCATTAAAATAATACTACATCCAAACAAAGTTGGTCGTATAGGAAACTGGGATTCGTTGTTTTGTTATTGTTAGTTTTGATTTAGCCATCAGCGTGAATACATGTGTGCTCCGAATCTTACAACATATTTTATTTGTGTATTTGTGTAATTGGTTTTAAAGTGATTAATTACTAACCAATAGTGTTGTGATTTTATTTGTTGATATGGAATCGGAGGAGTTTCGTAAGTTTGTTGTCGATACTCCTTTCTCGTCGCAAAAAGTATGAACAATTCATACGTACCAATGGAGCGAACGACGAGATGAACATCGAACCTATTAACAAAGGGAGAACAAATGCCGATAAACAGCGTGAATATCGAATCCGTAAGAAACTTCGTATGAGTACGGATAGCCATACTACAGAGAATGCCGTAAACGAACTTGTAAAAACAAATGCCGATAAAAAGCGTGAATATCGACTTCGCAAGAAACTTGGGAAACAGACCACCAGGGCCACACCAGCGAAAACAAACGCCGAGAACAGCGTGAATGTCGACTTTGCAAGAAACTTCAAGCTTGTAAGTCTACCTCGGAGAACGCTACAGACGCTATCGAGATTTCCGACATAAATCATAAGTATGTACCACCACCTAAATCTGTCGCTGACGACGAATTCCACAGACGCTTTACTACGAATAAATTTGGGTTTTCATGTTCAGTCTGCGACCGATTGTGGTTCGAGAAAGATCTGCGCCCAACTCCTGCTTCCGCATGTGACTTGCTGGCAAGAGAATTTCTTAACGAGGATGTTTCCAAATTTAAAGCTTGTGAAAACTGCTACCGCAAATTATGCAAGAAGGAAATACCACGTTTGTCGCGATCAAACGGCTTCCAGTATCCGCCAATGCCTACGCACCTACCTCCACTTGATCCAATATCCGAACGACTTGTCTCGCCCCGACTTCCATTTATGCAGATTCGTCGGTTGCGGTTCGTAAAGGGTTCAAAGGCTAGGGGGCTAGGGTTATAAGAATGGAGACAAGAGCCAAGTGAACCACTACCGCCCGGTGTGCTCCCTGTAGACCATCCCCAAGGCTCTGGAAAAGCTCGTTGTTGAGCAGCTCACCCCTGCATTCTCCCCCTTTATCTGTGGCGAGCAGCATGGCTTTCTTCGGGGACGCTCAACCACGACCAACTTGTTGGAATTCCAGGACTTCGTCACCGATGGTTTCCAGTATGGCCTTCAAACCGACGTCATCTCGACAGACTTCGCCAAAGCCTTCGACAAACTATCCCATAACCATCTTCTCGCTCTCTTGCATTCCCTGGGGATCCATGGCTCTCTCCTTGACTGGATGGAGTCGTATCTGACCGATCGTCAGCTGGTTGTTCGGGTGAGGGGCCAGCTCTCACTGCCTTTCTCGGCGTCATCCGGTATCCCACAGGGTAGCCATCTTGGTCCTCTCTGCTTCCTCCTGATGATAAACAGCGTGGTGGGGGCACTCGCACCTGGTGTTAGGTGTTTGCTGTTTGCGGACGACCTGAAGATCTTTGCCCATGTCCCTGCCTGTTCGGACTTCGTCGCCCTGCAGTCGGCCATCGGGAGGTTGGAGGCGTGGTGTGTATCGAATCACTTGTACCTGAACCCGTCAAAGTGCTCGGTCATGACCTTCCATCGTTCTTCCCAGCCCGTCTTCCATGATTACGCTCTGAGTGGCGCTCCTTTGCGGCGTGTGAGCGAGTATAGGGACTTGGGAGTTTTGTGCGACGAGCAACTGAACTTTACAGCCCATATCGAGGAGCTGTCTAACCGTGCCATGCGCGCCCTGGGCTTCCTGAAGCGCAGCACTAGGGAATTCACGAGCATCCCAGCCATCGCAGCCCTCTACAAAGCTCTAGTCCTGCCGATCCTGGAGTATGCGTCTACCGTCTGGTCTCCTGCCTACTCCGTCCACAAATACCGCCTGGAGCGAGTCCAAAACCAGTTCTTGCGGTATGTCGCCTTCAAGCTGGGCATTTCTTCGGCTGATGTCGTGTACGACCCGTTGCTGCGGAATTGCCACCTGACCAACCTCGAAAACCGTCGTAGCGCCGCTGATCTCACCTTACTCCACAAACTCCTTAACAACAACATCGACTGCCCGGCTCTCATCTCGAAAATATATCTTCTCGTCCCTCACCTTACCTCTCGCTCACCGCCGCTCTTCTACATCCCCTTCATGCCGACGAACTACCAACGACATCGTCGACGAAATAACGATATTTTTAGACCGAAAATGAGGCCTGTAGACGTGATACGGCGTACGGCGTACGGAGGACGGCGGACGGACATTGCATTTTGGTTTATTATTCTGTGAATAATACACCTATGCAATCGCTCAGCAAAAAATTTTTATAACACCCCCTCAAAATTTTTTCTTTTACGTTTCAAGGTGCATAGATTCAAAAAATGCAATGTCCGTCCGCCTTCCACCGTACGCGGTACGCCGTGTGCCGTATCACGTGTACCGGCTTCATTTTAGGTCTAAAACGCTGCAAATCCCTGCACAACGGTTTATTATTTTGTATAGAATACCCTTCCGTTACAGATCACAGCTCTATGAATAGATATGTACTATTCTATACATATTATGTAGATCGCAGACCCTCCGTAGGTTAGTACCTAACCCCGTACTCGTTACTAGGTACCTACCTAAATCACGAGTTAAATGTTGCTAAAATAATTCTGCCTATTACAAACAGTAACTAACAAAAAGAAACACACATAATGAAGTTCTGAAAAGAAATTGTTGATGAGGAGTGAGAAAAGTTGCGAAAGTAGGTACCTACCAACAGACTCCAGCCCCTTCTACGTAGATGGTATAATGAACCGTTGTGTAATAATTTACCGTTGAGTAATGATTTACCGTAGTAATAATTTACCAATCAATAATACTTCAACGTTTGTTCAAGTTTCACTACCTACCAACAAACTCCAAAAGAGCCATCATTTTTCAAATGAAATAATATCACAGAACAACCAACTCGACTTCATACTCCGCCAATATAATCAGGTGATCCCCAGCAATGATTTCATCTCCGCCAAATTTCCTATTGTGGGCGCGTCTCTGGTTACGAGATCTGGTTTGGATTGTATACAATTTCATTCACACTGGAGTCGAAAATGCCTGTCGGCGCAAACTTCGGGGCCTTACTGTGAACGAACGGCTGGACGTACGATGCTCCGGGTGGTCTTAAAAAACTCGCAAGTTCATGAACTATTTAAAACCGTAAAAATATCCACGTAAAAAAAATGGTATAGGCGTTTTGAAAATGTCAACCCCTATTTTGAACCCCCTAGAGATGACTGACAGCAACGTCGAGCTTCGAGGACCAACTAGACCCCGAACGGAACCTATAACCCGAATTTCATCAATTTTCATTCATGGTAACTAAGAAAAGTGGCCCGTACGGCGTACGGCGTACCTACGGCGGACAGACAGAAATATTTTGGTTTATTATTTTCAATAATGAACCATTGGAATCGAGCATGAAAAATAAAATTCTTACCCCCCTCAAAATTTGATGGTTTACGTTTCAAGGTATGTAGAATCCAAAACTGCAATAAAAATATTTCTGTCTGTCCGCCGTATGCCGTACGCCGTACGCCGTACGGGCCACTTTTCTTAGTTACCATGAAAAAAAATTGATGAAATTCGGGTTATAGGTTCCGTTCGGCGTCTAGTTGGTCCTCGAAGCTCGACGTTACTGTGAGTCATCTCTAAGGGGTTCAAAATGGGGGTTGAAATTTTCAAAACGCCTATACCATTTCTTTACGTGAATATTTTTACGGTTTTAAATAGTTCTTGAACTTGCGAGTTTTTTAAGACCATCCGGAGCATCGTACGTCCAGCCGTTCGTTCACAGTAAGGCCCCGAAGTTTGCACCGACAGGCATTTTCGACTCCAGTGTGAATGAAATTGTATACAATTCAAACCAAATCTCGTAACCAGGGACGCGCCGACAATCGGAAATTGGCCGGAGATAAAATCATTGCTAGGGATCACCTGATTATATTGGCGGAGTATGAAGTCGAGTTGGTTGTTCTGCGATATTATTTCATTTGAAAAATGATGGCTCTTTTGGAGTTTGTTGGTAGGTAGTGAAACTTGAACAAACGTTGAAGTATTATTGATGGGTAAATTATTACTACGGTAAATCATTACTCAACGGTAAATTATTACACAACGGTTCATTATACCATCTACGTAGAAGGGGCTGGAGTTTGTTGGTAGGTACTTTTGCAACTTTTTTCACTCCTCATCAACAATTTCTTTTCAGAACTTCATTATGTGTGTTTCTTTTTGTTAGGTACTGTTTGTCATCGGCAGAATTATTTTAGCAGCATTTAACTCGAGATTTAGGTAGGTACCTAGTAACGAGTACGGGGTTAGGTACCAACCTACGTAGGGTCTGCGATCTACATAATATGTATACTATGTATAGAATAGTACATAAATATCATATTATATAGACGGGTTATCTATACATAGAGCTGTGATCTGTAACAGAAGGGTATTCTATACAAAATAATAAACCGTTGTGCAGGGATTTGCAGCGTTTTATTGCAGTTTTGGATTCTACATACCTTGAAACGTAAACCATCAAATTTTGAGGGGGGGTAAGAATTTTTTTTTTCATGCTCGATTCCAATGGTTCATTATTGAAAATAATAAACCAAAAAGTCGATCTTTCGCGCACATGCTCCTTTTGGGCCCTAGTTGTGTCCCGAAACTTTTCAGCCCGATCGGAATATACCCAGGGATGTTATGAGTGAAAATGTGTGTAAAAATAGGTACTTTTTGCGTTTTAGCAACATGTTTGAAACTTGAGCTTCTGAGATATCGTTTTCCATGTTTTTGGGGACGAGAAAACCGAATATGAAGTCGATTTTGACCAAGGAGTGGAAAATCGAGATTCTACCAAATGTTCAGCTCCCAAAATTGATTTTTTATGAGTCAAAAACCTGGGAAATCGGCTGAAATCACCATCAATTTGTATAATAACACTGGAAGTAGTATCAACACGTGGATCAAGACGATTAAATGGGACTACTAATGATCAAAGATAATTTGAAAAAAAAAAGGAGCGTACCTAATTCGTGTTTTACGGGCCAAAAAATTGCGGAAACAATCGGAAATAGCTATTTCAATTATTTCACATGTAATAAACAATAACTGAACAGCCAAAATTTGTGTAGGTATGTCCAATAGAATAATAAACCCATGTGACAAGGACTTTGCAGCGTCTTTGGAATCTAATCAACTTGAAACGGTAAAGAAAAAAGTTTGAGGGGGTGTTATAAAAATTTTTTGCTGTGCGAATACATAGGTGTATTATTCACAGAATAATAAACGAAAAGTCGTTCTTCCGCACACATACTCTATTTGGGCCCTAGTTGTGTCCCGAAACTTTCAGCTCGATCGAAATATACCCAGGGTGTTATGAGTGAAAATGTGTATAAAAACGCTGCAAATCCCTGCACAACGGTTTATTCTTTTGTATAGAATATCCTTCTGTTACAGATCACAGCTCTCTGTATAGATAACCCTTCTATATAACATATATGTTCTATTCTACACCCTCCGTAGGTTAGTACCTAACCCCGTACTCGTTACTAGGTACCTACCTAAACCGTTGTATAATAATTTACCTGTATAGGTTCCCATTCAACAGAGATAGAATAATGAACCGTGGTGTAATCATTTGCCCATCAATAATACTTCAACGGTTGTTCAAGTTGCAAAAGTACCTACCAAAATCCAGCCCCTTCTTGGTATGTGAACCGTTGTGTAATAATTTAGCGTTGTGTAATAATTTACCGTGGTGTAATAATTTCCCGTTGTGTAATAATATGCCGTTGTGTAATAATTGGACATCGTGTAATAATTTACCCACCAATAATACTTCAACGGTTGTTCAAGTTGCAAAAGTACCTATCAGCAAAATCCAGCCCCTTCTGGGTAGATGAGCCGTTGTGTAATAATTTACCGTCGTGTAATAATTTGCCATTGTGTAATAATTTACCCATCAATAATACTTCAACGGTTGTTCAAGTTGCAAAAGTACCTATCAACAAAATCCAGCCCCTTCGGGGTAGATGAGCCGTTGTGTAATAATTTACCGTTGTGTAATAATTTACCGAGGTGTCATAATTTACCGTTGTGTAATAATTAACCGATGTGTAATAATTTGCCATTGTTTAATAATTTACCCATCAATAATACTTCAACGTTTGTTCAAGTTTCAGAAGTACCTACCTACCAACAAAATCCAGTAGTCCATCACTTATCAAATGAAATAATATCGCAGAACAAACAACTCGACTTCATACAGCCATCCTTGATTATAATCAGATGCTCCGTAGTATACCGTTTGATTCACGATCGTGTTGACGAAGGCTTTTTGGTGCACACGAACGGCTGGACGTACAGTGCTCCGGGTGGTCTCAAAAAATTGTTTAGCTCAAGACAAATTTAATAACGTAAAAAAAACAATACCCTTCAATCGAAAGTTTTCGAGATACGGCGTTCTGAAAATTTCAACCCCTATTTTGAACCCCTTAGAGATGACTGACAGTAACGTCGAGCTTCGAGGACCAACTAGACCCCGAACGGAACCTATAACCCGAATTTCATCAATTTTCTTTCATGGTAACTAAGAAAAGTGGCCCGTAAGGCGTACGGCGTACGGCGGACAGATAGAAATATTTTTATTGCAGTTTTGGATTCTACATACCTTGAAACGTAAACCATCAAATTTTGAGGGGGGTAAGAATTTTTTTTTTTTCTTGCTCGATTCCAATGGTTCATTATTGAAAATATTAAACCAAAATAAGTACTTTTTGTGTTTTAGTAACATGTTAGTAACATGAGCTTTTGGGGTATCTTTTTCCACGTTTTGGGGGACGAGAAGACCAACTATGAAGTCAACTTTGACCAAAGAGTGGAAAATTGAGGTTCTACCAAATGTTCAGCTCCCAAAATTCATGTTTTATGAGTCAACAATCTGGAAAATCCTCTGAAATCACCATCAATTTGTAGAATAACACTAGAAAAAGTGACAACACGTGGATCAAGACGATCAAATGGCACTACCAATGATCAAAGATCATTTAAAAAAAGGAGCGTACCTACCTAGTTTGTGTTTTGGGGGCCGAAATTGCTGGAAACCACCAGAAATAGCTATTTCAATTATTTCGCATGAAATAAACAATAAATGAACAGCCAACATTTCTGTAGATATGCCCAGCAGAATAATAAACCCTTGTGACAAGGACTTTGCAGCGTTTTTTAAGTAGACACACAGATGAGATGGTGCGTATTTCATGTGGACAGACATACCTATGCAGTTAATTTTTAACTAAATGTGGAAGTGTTGATGACACTTTGCCGCCATTCTATAGATACAGCTTATTTTATAATAACCCACCATGCTGAGGTGTACACATCCATCTGCCAAGCCAGAGTCCTGCCCGGGTAGTCGGGGTATCTGTCCTGCAATTATGTTGCAGCATGGAGGAAGAAATACGGTAATGAAGTCATTGCTGCTTTCCACGTAATCTTGGTACAAAAAAAGAAGCTATTCCGGTTAACCGATTATTTTTTTCATCAATAAAATACACACACAAACATCAAATTTGGAGAAAAACATCAGCAACTCCAGAACTATACGTTATCTTCATTAGTGATACACCTGTTGGAGGAAATTTTGTTCTTCAATTTTTCAGTTAATGAATGGTTCCTTGATTCATGTTTAGCCTGAATGCTTAATCCCAAATTTTTTGTGTTTCTCTTAATCTGACAACATGAAACTACTATTTTAGGCACAGATACCAGGTAGATATGTATGTACCTATCCACCGGAGTGGGCCAACACAAAACACATGCCTTTATTTTGCATTGAGTTTAGAAAAGACATATAACTGTCTACAGTAGGACAGAAGAGAGGGTGGTCAACCCCATCATGGCGCAGAGGAGTGAAGTTGTGGTAGTCCAAAAAAAGGTGGCCCCATCAGTCTTTTCCAGAACTTAAGGCTATATTAATGTAGAATTATAATTATAATTAGTTATTGTCGTGATATCCTCCCAGAAATATAATGTACTTACTTACCTATTTAAGATTGTCCAAATAAACCGAACGAATGGAGGGCTTACGTGACAAAAGTAGGGTAGACCTCTTTTCCCTCCAGCAGTTCCTCAACTGTTCGTAATCTAATGACTGTTGAAGGTCTGGTGGAGGGGGGAGGGGTGTGGAAGAGTTCCTATAAAACCCATTCTTCTCACCTGGCTCACCATTCTACGCTCAAACCTCAAGTCGATGACTTCTTTCTCACTCCTCCTACCTCCTTGACCTTTCTCACCTAAAAGATCTCGGAGTGGTGGAACGGTTCCGGTGTTGACGGACTAGGTGGGAACAACCGTCTTGGCATATCCTCTAGCGTTTTTAGTGGTGGTAACCTTCCAGGCTTATTCGCCATAGGTGTTAACCTTTTAAACGCTAGCTACCATCGCCTCTTCATATGCATCTCAACACCTCACCTTTCCAAGCCTCACCTCTACCTTCAAAACACCGCAGTTAATATTTATATTCCTCTAGGTTTTCGTAAAATGATGACTTGCGGTTTTCAGTTGGACTGCCAGCTTTCGAACGAGTGGGGAACGACTTTTGTGTGACAGGTGATAAAGAAGATCTACTCAACAAGTTGACATTACTCTTTTCCTTGACCCTGTGTGTGTATTATACAAGTGTATGGTAAATAAAAACGCTACAAATTATTACATAACGGTTTATTGTTTACCTGTCTAGATGCCCCTTCTGCGTAGATGCCTGTTTTCTTTGGTCAATACCTACTCTCGTGTTCCCCCCAGGAAAGCCCTAAATCGAGTACTGGAACCGAGCACGGAATTATAGTTTCATAAAAATGAGCGGGATTCAATAATCCAAAGCTCATGTTCACTAAAACCTTTTTAAAAAAAACCTATTTTTCACCCATTTTTTCAGCCATAAGACCTCTGCGTGTATTCCTATCGGGCTTAAGGTAAATTTAAGGCTGAAACTTTGTTAGAACCCCAATTTTTCGCTCATTGGTCAAAATCCACTTCATATTTTGGTCTCCTCTCCCTAAAAATCGTGGAAATGATACCTCACAAGTTCATCTTACTAAAACACCAAATAGCCTATTTTTAAACCCATAATAACCTTGAGTACATTCCGATCGGGCTGCGAAGTTTCGGGACACAACTAGGGCCCAAAAATGGAGCCCGTGTGCGAAAGAACGAAGTTTTTAGACCCAAAATAAACGTATGATACGGCATATGGCGGACGGACATTGTATTTTTGGAATCTACGCACCTTGAAACGTAAAAAAAATTCTTTTGAGGGCGTGTTATAAAAACTTTTTGCTGAGCGAATAACATATCTAGGTGTATTATTCACAGAATAATAAACCAAAATGTGAAGAACAGATGTGGTTGTTTCGATGATAAATCGTCTAATATTTTGGTAATTTGCGTTGACAGTGAGTCATTTGCCCATTCGGGGTAAAAACTGACGATTCCAAGGCGAGATGCATGATTTTCCCATCACAAAACAAAGAACTTGAGAATCCTTCCTTAGTCATCTCCGCGGTCTGAAGATCGATCCCCGGCAAGAAATATGATATTAAAGATAGTAATAAGGTCGGAAATGGACTTTTTCATTTCGTCACATAGAAGTCATGAATTATGGGCAAAGGAGGTATCTTGAGCACAATAAAGTTATTTGCATCTCGAGTAAGAACTTCTGCTTGTTAACTGCTTCAATTTGCAGGCTGGTGTTCTAATAGCGCAGAGTAGTCCTCGCCAGGGTGAGGAAAACTGTGTTATTAGCATCGCCAGCACTTCTCCTCCCAATCTTTGGTCCCGCTGCCGGGTTAGTTCCAACCTTTAAGGCAGCCCTAATAAGAAAGTTGTGCCTATTCGTGCTCACAAACTCGGAAAACCGGGTGGCACCTTTTGAAAGCGTGTTTGCCTTGGCATTTTCACCTTTTCGAGCCCCCTTCTGTGTGTTCCTGGAGCTGGAACCCAAACCCCCCTCACTAAACCAAGTTTAAACTGAGCTCCCGTCCTCCCCCATTTCTCCTAACACTCACATTCGAACTAGGAACTCTCGACACGTGAGGCGAGTTTCTGCCCTCGTACGTAAGGAAATTTCGTTTTAATCCGCATCATTATGTAGTGGGGAAAGGATTCCTATTGATTACTCTACCCAAACTTCACTCGCTGCTTCAAGGGCCGTACCCACGATTTCTGGATGATTACATTTCCTGATGATTACAGTTAAACACACTTATTAAAGAGGATTCACAATGGAACAATAATATGATAACTAACGCAGTTACTGACGGAGAGCTTTCCAAAAAGGTGCTATATTATGATGAGTTGGAAATGAACGGAAGTTGGTGAAAAATGGAAAGTAAAGGAAAGCGTGCGACTTTATATTCGGTCATCTCGTCTCCAAAAACATGGAAAACGATACCGCAAAAGCTCATGTTACTAACGTGTCACTAAAACACAAAAAGTAACTATTTTTATACACATTTTCACTCATAATACCCCTGGGTATATTCCGATCGGGCTGCAAAATTTCGCGACACAACTAGAGCCCAAATGGAGTATATGTGCGAAATAACGAATTTTTTAAACCGAAAATGAAGCCGGTATGCGTGATACGGCGGACGGCGGACGGCGTAAGGCGGACGGCGGACGGACATTGCATTTTTGGAATCTACACACCTTGAAACGGAAAAGAAAAATTTTGAGGGGATTTTATAAAAATTTTTTGCTGAGCGAATACATAGGTGTTTTATTTACATAATAATAAATCAAAATCGGTTTTAATGACGGCCAAAGGACACAGTAAATGTGTTCGTCATAGTCATTGGTTGTTATAACCAATACCTATAAAAACAGGCGTACGGTTCCACAAAATCCAGATTTTTGTTTTTCGCACGTGAGCTGTGAGTAACATTTTTATTAAGTGCATTTTGGTTTATTATTCTGTGAATAATACACCTATGTATTCGCTCAGCAATGAATTTTTATAACACCCCTCGAAATTTTTTCTTTTCCGTTTCAAGGCGCGTAGATTCCAAAAATGCAATGTCCGTCCACCGTATCACGCATACCGGCTTCATTTTCGGTCTAAAAAATTCGTTCTTTCGCACAAAATTTGGGCCCTAGTTGTGTCCCGAAACTTTGCAGCCCGATCTGAATATACCCAGGGGTGTTATGAGTGAAAGTGTGCATAAAAATAAGTACTTTTTGTGTTTTAGTAACATGTTAGTAACATGAGCTTTTGAGGTATCGTTTTCCACGTTTTTGGGGACGAGAAGACCGAATATGAAGTCGATTTCAACCAAAGAGTGGAAAATTGAGGTTCATCCAAATGTTCAGCTCCCAAAATTGATTTTTTTATGAGTCAAAAATCTGGAAAATCTTCTGAAATCACCATCAACTTGTATAATTACACTAGAAAAATTGTCAACACGTGGATCAAGACGATTAAATTGCACTAACAATGATTAAAGATAATTTGAAAAAAAGAGAGTACCTAATTTGTGTTTCGGCGGGCCTAAATTGGTGGAAGCCATCATATTTCAATTATTTCATATGAAAGAAAAATAAATGACCAGCCAACATTTCTGTTGGTATGTCGAATAGAATAACAAACCTATGATTGTGACAAGGACTTTGCAGCGTTTTTAATTTCTACTGACCTCTATTAAACTATTTTCTAAATATTACCCATTTGAATTCATCTTCAGTTTTGTGCACCCTTTGGTCTCCATTCCATTCGCATGCCTTACCGACTATCAAATCTTCCACTTTCGTTTTTAGAACTATGTCCTTCTATTTTGAACAACCCTTCATCAATCATATCAGGCACTATTCCCTTTTCGCCGGTGCTATAATGTAATGAGGTTAATGTAATGTAGTTGCCTCAAACCCGCTATACAGAGCCTTCAGCTGCTCCCTGGATGTCCTCTGCGAACACCCTCCCCCATCAAAAGTCGGGCCCCCCAATTTTAGAAACAATGGTTTAGGGTGATGATGCCCCAATCCATTCATCATAGAAAAACGTCCAGCCATACGTGCCGCTAATGTCCGTTTTGTTCACGTAGATCATGAAGATGACACACATTTTAAAGTCGAAGATGGCGCTCAATTAAATCCGTTGAATCTGGATGAAAGTTGGTGAATCAAAGATAACATCAACAAACTGCCGGTAGATTTACAGAAGAATCTGTAAGTAAATAGCTCGTGGATCTTCGATAAATTAGCAAGTGGCTTCCTGGCAACGGTCACTCAACGGGGGGTTTATCACCAAAAGTCATCAGTTGTAGCTCGTATCTTTGGACGCAACGATAGGAATCCTTGAAGGAGCATTGAGAATACAGGTGCCAACGGTAACTAAAAAGTTCATCAGTGGCTTAGCAGAGCTGGAGGTCCATTCTGATTTCTCCGGGGGAACCGAGCAGAGTCCGCCCTCGCTACTATAACCCCACCCTCGCCCCTCATAACCCTCAGCTAAGTTGACTCTCCGCCTAGACAATCCAGCTATAGCGTCTTTCCAACCCCTTGGCCCGATTCAGAGACTAAAAAGGCGCGGCGGGACGGACTCGAGAGTGGTCAACTCCTTTCAATCAGCCTGAGAGCACACACAAAACTCGAGCTCCCGTTCTAAATGAGGGAAACGCCCAAAACGTCGGAGGCTATCTCTTGTTTTTCTCTTCCGTTTCTACCCTTCGTATACGAATATTTCTTTTCTGGCTCAAAAGTGCTGAATCAGTTTGCCCGGTTGTCCTAATGGAAACCTCCGCCGCTCAATACCCCACATGGAGGACGAACTCGCATTGTCATCGTGAATGGATCACTACTGATAAAATCTACCTTAGCGTTTCTAGATAAGAATACGCATCGGTCAGACAACTCTTATTGACCTTTTACGATTGACAGGTTTACCGTTACTGTTTATTATACTTCAGCATGCAATCTGAAAACGTCATTATTAAAAACAATTTTTTTAACCATTAGTAGTGTGAACCTGCTACCCAGGAAGCTGTGTTGAAAATTCGGATGAATTCCAAGAATACAATTTTGAAAAACCGCCCCCTGGCGCTCGGGTATAGTCGGCCGTCATCGCCACCGCATTTGACTGTTCCGAGACGCCATGACCTCATTCTGTGAACAGCTTCGTCGCCTAGCACTGTGTTCTGTCCTCCACTTTTCCCCATATTAACCATCTTTCCAGTTTATTCCATCGTTCTGTTCGACGCGTTTTTTCTGCCCTTTTCTACGTTCAAATGGGTAAAAGGTATAAGACACTCAAGAAGCGGCTCAAGACACTTGAGTCGAAGTTGAGACGTCGGAGTTCGGGACGTTCGCGTTCTCGCTTGAGATCGGATTCCTCGGAATAGTCGTCGTCCCGTTCCTCATCGCGTGAGCGGTCATCTTCGAGCGAACGTTCGCCTCTTAGATCTGTCGTCGTGAGGCGTTCCCCGAAGCAAAACTCAGGAAAAGGGACAGAAGACTCCTCCCTGAGTCGTGCTCTTGAGCGCCCATACAGTTTGGCGGTTAGGGCTCCTCATCATGCTTACGATCAAGGCGATTTTTCGGGGTCTGCTCAGGCCGTATTACCACGTTCCCGGTGCTCTTTGGGACGTGTTGATCATATGCATATTGAAATGGATACCCAGAAACTGTTCGGTGTCCCGCCAGCTCGGAGCTCTCCAACTGGTGAAAAAGAAAGGGAGATAGCCGCGACGGACGAAATATTGGATCTCCACCCGGAGGATCTCTTGCCGGAAGATATTCTTAACATTATTGGTGAGGATCCTTCTAAACTGTAGTGAATGCTCCATGGTTAAACACTAGCAGATGTCACCGGTAAAGGTTCCACACTACCAGATGTCACCACATCGATGAGATCTTTTTGGATGTGCCCTGCGGGTTCCACACTAGCAGATGTCACCGATAAAGGTTCCACACTACCAGATGTCACCATTGTGATGGGATCTTTTAGGAGTTAAGGAGAGATGAGGAGTGAGGTGAGAGAGAGTAGTCAGCGACTAGAGGAGAGGGTGGAATGGCTGGAAAGGTGAAGTAGTCGAGTTTTTATAGCCCTTGAGGGCTGTCTCCCTCCATCCTCCAGCTAGTGGAGGATGGTGGGGAACCCCACTGGATTCCTCGGTGCTCCTGCGTCTTTCCTCCCCACTTCTTCAAGTTTATTTGCGAGATCTAATATTTATAGTTTTACAAGGAGTGGTTCTGGGAGGATACCACGACATAAACCATCAGCGGTGGAGGTAAGTCTCAAACAGTCTACTGCATCTCGGTGGAAGCATTTCCTCATAAATGGGTTACCAAAGAGGATTTCAGCGCCCTCTTGGGGAAGTTTGTGATCCCTTCGAATTTGCAAGCTGCTGTACTCCCTAAAATTGATCCAGAAATTGCCCCGATCCTTCCCAAGGCCACTTTAACGAAATATGAAAGATTCAATGAAAGATTACAAGCAAGGTTAGGCAAGGGGCTTATAGCAATTGGTCGAGGACTGAACTCCTTGGTTGAACATCCCTCTTTACTAGATGGTAGTGTTGTAGAGGGAGTCATAGCAGACCTGTGGGATGCAGGTCGAATTTATTTCGTCCATATTTTTCCGTCTTTCTATTGCTCGACGGGCGGCAATTCTGCCTACTTTGGCCAAGAATTTTAGAGAGCTAACCCAAGACGTGCTCCCATCTGAGGAATTTCTATTCGGCGACAATTTATCCAAAAAAAATCAAGATGGCAAAGGGGCTTGAGGGTCTCACTCGTGGGCTCAGACCCGCCAGTGAGAGTGCTCACTCTTACAGGCAAAAGGAACGCACGTCTTCTTCGTCTAACTCTAAAGGGTATGCTTATACTGCCCAACGTTGAAGTATTACACAACGGAAATTACTACACAACGTTTCATTACACCATCTACGTAAAAGGGGCTGGAGTTTGTTGGCAGGTACTTTTGCAACTTCAACAACCGTTGAAGTATTATTGATGGGAAAATTATTAAGCAAAGGTAAATAATAACTCAAAGGTAAATTATTGCACATCGGTTCATTATACTATCTACGTTGAAGGGGCACCTATACAGGTAAATTATTACACAACGGTTTATTATCTGCCTTATGCATCATGAATAACTACAAAATAATTAATGGTTGAATTATTGAATCCCGCGCATTTGTAGGAAACTTTAGTTCCGAGGCCGGCTCCACTACTCAATTTAGAGCTTTCCTGGGGGGAGCTCGAGGATATTGAACACAGAAAACAGTGATTTACGCAGAAGGGGCATATATTTATTATACAGGTAAATAATAAACCTTTGTGTAATAATTTGCAGCGTTTTTTATTGCATTTTCGGATTCTACGTACGTTGGAACGTAAACCATCAAATTTCGACGGTGGGGGGGGGGGGGTTAAAATTATTTTTTCATGCTCTATTCCAAAGGTTCATTGTTGAAAATAATAAACCAAAAACAGGTTCAAACGGCAAAGTTAACTTCACAATTGTCGACAGACTGTGGCATCGAACGCACTAGAGTTGGAGCAACTACTCCGCCAAAAACCAGCCAAAAACAATTAGTTAATCCAAGGCTGAATATAAAATGATATGGACAAAATAAGCTCAGATGTTACTCCCTCAATGGCCAAGCCGGAACAAGTGGAAAACGCTGCAAATCCCTGCACAACGGTTTATTATTTTGTACAGAATACCCTTCTGTTACAGATCACAGCTCTCTGTATAGATAACCCGTCTATATAATATAATATGTGTGCTATATTATGTAGATCGCAGACGCAGACCCTCCGTAGGTTAGTACCTACCCCGTACTCGTTACTAGGTACCTACCTAAATCACCAGTTAAATGTTGCTAAAATGATTCTGTCGATGACAAACAGCAACTAAAATGGCAAAAAGAAACACAAATAATGAAGTTCTGAAGGAAAATTGTTGATGTGGAGTGAAAAAGATGCCCCTTCGGCGTAGATCAATGTTTTCTGTGGTCTTTACCTACCCTCTGGACAAGTATAATGAACCGTTGTGTAATAACTTGCCCATCACCAATACTTCAACGGTTGGTCTAGATGCAATAGTACCGATCACCAAAATCCAGCCCCTTCGTGGGAGATGAACCGTTGTGTAATATTTTACCATTCTGTAATCATTTACCGTGCGTAATAATTTACCGTTACTAGTATAGAAACGCCGATTATGCGTATCACTGTTATCACCACCCCCCGCCACGCCCAAGGTCACAGGTGATGTGACGTCACTGGCTCCTACGTCACGGCCTCAGCTGATGTGATGCCTCAGCCTCCTGCATAATTACCATGGATGTTATAAAGTGATTTATGCCCATGTCTGATGTTAAGCTAAAGTATCCATGTAAATTCCTCCTTAACTGGTTCCCACCAATTTTTCAAATGCCGGTTCCCTCTAATTTTCAAATACCTCCTCTCCTCCCCTCGTGCAGTAATACATTAGATCAGCTGGTACTCAATTTCCCACCTTACCGCCAGTTTTTGAATTTCACCCACTACCCCCTCGACAATCAGCTGATGTTGTCTTTACCTCCAGTTTTCAACCGCCAAGGCTTTTCCCTCTCATTTTCAAAATACCCTCCCACAAATGACATAAGACCAGCTGTTTACCGAATTCCCGCCTTTTCAAACTGTCATCCCTCCTCCCCACCCCACCGCCTGATCATATGGCTTTCCCTCTCATTTTCAAAATACCCCCCCCCCCCCCATTACCACAAATGATATAACCAAATTCCATTGTAACCAAATTCCCGCATTTTCAAACTGTCATCCCCCCTCCCCTCACCACCACCTGATCATATGGTTTTCCCTATCATTATCAAATACCCCACCACCCACCCATAAGATCAGCTGTTCCCATTTCTCCCACCACGACCACTCCCCCTGAGGAATCAGCTGATGTTCTCTTTTCCTCCAGTTTTTAACCGCCAATTTTCAAACATAACAACAATAACCTTTACCTTTTTCCCACCTCTTTTCGTAAAACCTCCCTCCACCACACCTTGGATCAACTCATGGATCATGTATACAAATTATAAGGTCCATCCTCTTCCATATATCTTTCCCGTGGCCTTTGGTTTTCCCTCCGATATTTAAAATTATTTTTCCGCTTCCCATAATCTCTCCTTACCTAATGTTTTTCCTTCGAACTTTCCATTACCCCTTCCCAATCATTTATCATAATCCTGGTTGGCGCTAATTTTCAAAAACGGAAGCCGCGCAATGAAAAAGCTGAAGGCGTCGGTCGAGAAAAACATCCATTTCATAGATTTCATGAACACACTAGTTGAATTCATGAGAGAACGTTTACTGTAAATTTAGGAAGATATCGTCGAAATTCAGAACTTAGTACTTCTAACAATTGATCAATGAACTAATGTGTCTAAGCTACTCGAGTCATAGGTACTTGGTTGGCGTCATAGGAATAGGAATTAGCATAAAACGTATATAACAAAGATATTTTAAGGAAGAAGGACAAAATGGAATGACATGCATCGTCTGCTCAGAATTTTATTTATTCGTTTGTTACGTAAAAAAGCTAGTAGGTACAGATCAAAATTTAACTTTTTCTTTTCATTTCGCTGTGTGTTATGTGAGTCACCAAAACAAAGCCATTTGACCAGAACTTCACCATTTCTTTTTTTTTAGTGCCCCCCCCCCCCCCCCCCCACCAAATATTGATCGGGAAAGTTGGTTTTCTTCATATTATCTTTCTCGTAAAATCGTCCTTATATGTATCTTATTTCCGTAGACATCATGCAAATGAAATTATAAGTTGGTATTAGGTACTTTATCTTTTCGCCGTATGCGTGCGACGATTAATAGTTCGTTGGCTCATGAAGGTAAGTAGGTAGCCCTTGTCTAATAACTAGATTTTTAATTTTTTGCCACACGACCTCGGTCTCTAATAATGGCAAGTTTTGGCTGGGACTTCGTTACTTTTGAAAACTGACGTGCAAGGATAGGTTTTTCATCCTTATTTTCCACATTAGGAGGCTTCATACCTGTTGAACTACGGATCCGCCGATTGTAGCGATCAAGAAGCATAGGTGTGTATCAATTTTACACACCTTCTGTTACTTTGCACACTGAATTCTGTATACATCCGTACGATTTGATCTCTCCACAATCGAAGCCTTCAGTTCTGTGTTTTATTCTCCAAGGGTCTTTTTCGTTCGATCCAGCATGAATTACCTACTGGCAATAAAAATATTTTGAACCCTCTCTCAGAGTAATTCTTAGTTAAGTAAATCGATCGAGAATATGTTTTACCAAAAGCCTCGACCTGTGGTAATGTCACTGTTTAGGTTTATGCAGCTTTTCGGCATGATTTCTCTTCACGGTCATGTTAAAGTTTATAAGGTTCGTTATAGGGCAGTGTTTATAAGGGCAGTGTTCGTTATAGGCTTCATAAGTATTGAGCCATAATTAACATATACAATTCTTCGTGCAGTGGTTCGTACCCTCTTTGAATAATAGTTTGTTTTACCTCCTTGTAAGTATATGTGAGTCTAATCTTGATTCGTTATATCAAATCTCTCCGCTGGGGGGGGGGGGGGGAGAGAGTGACTTTTGAGGATTCTCAAAGATTGATAAAACGTGTAAGGTTCTGCTGTGTTAACCAATAACGCTCCCTCGCAACTCCAACTCCTGTTCCTTGCATCACACAAGGGTGATAATGTACGTCCATCTTCTGTAGGTAATCATAAAGCTGTATAGCATCTAGATGAGTTAATGATTCCGTTAATGCTATGATTACAATCAATCAGCTACTCGAATTTTTCACATATAGGTAACAAGCAAGGAATGTTTACTTAGGCTCAAACGTTTGGTAAGTGTATAGATAGACAACGTGTCAGAGGTATTTCAATTTTCGTTAATTGCATTTTCAGCGTATTAAAAGTTAAGCAATTGCATTTACAATAATTATATGATTTACAACGGGAACAAGCGACTCCATCTGCATGAGATCTTGGTTCGATAAGGCATAGTAAAGAGCAACAAAATCTGGGTTTATCGTTAGGATCCAAAACTCGTCGCATTTGGGGACAGGTAGGTCGCCACCTCTCATGATCGGCAATGGGTTCATCCTCTTCCGTCCATTTGCTGAGTTTCAAAGAACAAAACGGACATACAACAATATCATCTATACGTGTTCAAATGAAACCAGCGTCGACCATTAGCTGCAGGACTGGGGTGGTAAATTTATCCGAAGGAAAGTCTTTAAATGTTTTCATTCTCTCAGCAGCCGAATTAAAAACGGTTTCTACAGGTTTTAGTTCCCTGGCGTCTTCTTTCGTCAAGATTGCGTCAGAGTTCAAGTAGACGGTTTACTGTAGGGCAGTACAAAGTAAATTATTATTATTAAAAACCACTGATAACCTAAAATCCGAAGACAAAAAAAATGACCATGGGTAACTACTTTGTAATGATGGGAGTTGAACGGAGAGAAGAACACTAGACTGATTTCTCACGGCAGAATTAGTTTTCAAACTAGGGAAACTATTCGAATAAACCCCACACCATGGCGACCTGATTGTGTAGGAAGGGACATCATAGGTATCTTTTAAGGTGAGTAACCTTAGGATTCATAATGGTACATGTAAGTATTATATCTGACCAAGCAGTTCTCCTATTGGGAAGGAGGCCTTGGAACTTGCCAGTAGCTACTCAAAGGTCGTTGTAGTGCAATCATTAGCAAAATGTCTTCTTCTATAATCGATTTAACATTGCCATGTGAGCGTGTCATCAAGGAGTTGTCAATAATTATCGTTCACGATGGACCATCTTCATTCGTCATAAAACATTTTGTTTTTCTGACTCTAAAAAACCCTCAACAAAGGAGACACCTTCCAATCAAGATATTGCCGGAAGAACATCCACGGCATAGTATCGGAAGATGTAAATACGTCTTACGAAAAATGCCTTAAATTTTACAGGATGCAACCAAAGATATCAAATTTCTTTACGCAAAAGTATTGAAAAGTGCGCAATATTAAGAGTGTTCCTTTCTCATAATAGGATGATTCATGATTTGGGTCAATTTAATAGTCCCAAATTAACTGCGCTACACGATTCATCGTTGGAAAATCCTTGTTCAGCCCATGAAACAGCTGGAAGGCTCACTACCCTTCGTGTACAATGGTGAAACTTCAAGGCCTATCGAAGTGGTTTTCATCAAATGAAATGCAAGCAAATTTAATGGACACTATACCACGTCTTTTGACATTTAAAGGAACAAAAATAAGCGCCGATCCTTCAGTACTGGTGAAACGTGGATTTTACCGAAACCCATTTTCCAAGGGATCAATCTGTCGCGAGTATTGTGACAAAGTATGCAGGAGTTCTGACTATTACCTTCATAACTGTTTGGATCTTTTTGGCGAGGACGACTCCAGTGATTATGTATGACGTGCCTTACAGATTCCGCAGATCGGTAAAGTTTCCTCATATGGTGTGTAGGTCATTACTTACTGTAATATTATTGTCTCTGTATTTCTTAATGTTTAGTACCACAATGTTTTCCTTTGTAACTTTTTTTTTTTAATAAATGAATGAAAAATATTATATTATAATTTAAATTTCTCCCTTGAGAGGGAAAAACATTAAATCATGTTTAATGTTTTTCCCTCGCAAGGGAGAAATTAGATATAGTTTTTTAATGTCAAGAAAAAATGAAAGCCACAATTTCACTGAACTCTACAAGTATAATGTTGCATTTACTGTACTTATTATAGAACTCGCCATCAACATATGGTTGCTACAACAGAAGGTAGTAACTGTGTAGTAACCAATGAAAAACGTAGCTATTGACTCTTGTTTCTTTCGAGTGCGATATTCTTTATGGTTGCTACAACAGAAGGTAGTAACTGTGTAGTAACCAATGAAAAACGTTGCATATTTGCGTGTCGGAATTCACAGAATGACCCCCAGCCCTAAAACATTAAACATGTTAAAAATAAATTATTCCGAATTTTAATATGATCGATGTGACTTTTTATAGTTTCATTTAGTTATTATTTATTTTTATTGTAAGTACCTAGTAGTTGTGCAGGCCCAATAGTAAACAAATCTGTATGATCTCTTTTCTAATGGTACCTGCTTGTTACCGTATATGTAGCTGAATAATTATTGAGGAAATATATAGATATATATTTTTTTTTTACTCACATTTGTGAATTTTTGTGTTGAAATCCTTTCTTCCACAGAATGATGATGATTATAAAATATTTTTGGCTGCGGTGGTAGGAAAATCTATAATTACGAAACTGATGATAAGTATTTTGAAATATTATTGTTGGTGTAAGTAGGTATATGTTTCAAACACTGGAACCTATGTACATTTATTTCAAAGTATAGGTTTATTTCACAATATAGTACCCATCTACCTTGGTACCTGATGGAAGTTCAAAGGATGGATGGTGAAGATAAATTGATTCTATCGACTGCAACGACTTGTGTCGAAACGGACGAGTTCCGAGGTTCCCGCAGCTTGCCGATGTAGTGCCTCATATTACACCCCTTTTTTCTCCTTCAATGCTAACCAAGGTATTCCTCGCGTGTTTCCATATTTCAATCTACCGATAGCTCCTTCTCGTTTCTGTTCTCCTTGTAAATCTCAATGCTTTCTTGTTCTACCATCTCGAAATTTAGTATATTCTGGGGGTTTTAAGGGGTTCGATGTTCCTATATTCGTCACGCCCACTGAAAGAGCTTTCGTTTGACAGGTTACACAGCTATGGCCCTACCTACTTCACATCCAGGACCTGTCAAATAGAGGACCACCACCGAAATTGGACAGCATATTATTACTTTTTGGTTCATCCATAGATGTCAAGTCTCCCAGAAAAAGCGCTTTCTTTTGAGCCCCAACAAGCCTACGTAGGTTAGCTCGAGTAAATTGCCTAAATTTGGGGGAAGGACCCACCTACCAATAGTTTGATGGGCCCAGGTTCTTGAAATCTGCAGACAGAATATGGAGATAGGGATAAGCCACATCGCGGGAAACCCCTCTTCTCTTTCCAACACCATACTTTTCCTCTTTCCTTTTCACAGTAACTTGGAGGGGAACCAGTTTTTGAAAATTAGCGACAACCAAGATTATGATAAGTGATTGGGAAGGGGTAATTGAAAGTTCGAGGGAAAACATTAGGTAAGGAGAGGTTATGGGAAGGGGAAAAAAATTTTAAATATCGGAGGGAAAACCAAAGGCCAAGGGAAAGATATATGGAAAAGGATGGACCTTATAATTTTTATACATGATCCATGAATTGATCCAAGGGGTGGTGGAGGGAGGGTTAACAAAAAGAGGTGGGAAAAAGGTAATGGTTATTGTTGTTATGTTTGAAAATTGGCGGTTAAAAACTGGAGGAAAAGAGACCATCGGCTGATTCCTCAGGCGGAGTGGTCGTGGTGGGTGAAATGGGTACAGCTGATGTTATGGGTGGGTGGTGGGGTACCTATTTGATAATGATAGCGAAAGCCATATGATCAGGCGGTGGGGTGGGGAGGGGGGATGACAGTTTGAAAAGGAGGGAATTTAGTAAACAGCTGGTCTTATGTCTTTTATGGGAGGGGGGAGTATTTTGAAAATGAGAGGGAAAAGCCTTGGCCGTTGAAAACTGGAGGTAAAGACAACATCAGCTGACTGTCGTGGGGGGAGTGGGAGAAATTCAAAAACTGGCGGTAAGGTGGGAAATTGATTACCAGCTTATCTAACCTATTATTAGACGAGGGGAGGAGAGGAGGTATTTGAAAATTAGAGGGAACCAGCATTTGAAAAATTGGTGGGAACCAGTTAAGGAGGAATTTACATGGATACTTTGGCTTAACATCATCCACGGGCATAAATCACTTTACAACATCCATGGAAATGATGTAGGAGGCTGAGGCATCACATCAGCTGAGGCCCTGACGTAGGAGCCTGTGACGTCACATCAGCTGTGACCTTGGTCGAGGCGGGGGGGGGGGGGGGGGGGGGTGGTGATAACAGTGATACGCAGAATCGGCGTTTCTATACTACTACCGTTATTTAATAATTTACCGTCGTGTAATAATTTGCCGTTTTGTAATAATTTACCACTGTGTAATAATTTACCCATCAATAATACTTCAACGTTTGTTCAAGTTGCAAAAGTACCGATCAACAAAATCCAGCCCCTTCTTGGTAGATGAACCGTCGTGTAATAATTTACCGTTATGTAATAATTTACCGTTGTGATATAATTTGCCTTTGTGCAGTAATTTACCATTGTGTAATAATTTACCCATCAGTAATACCTCAACGTTTGTTCAACTTTCAGAAGTACCACGATCGTGTTGGTGAAGCTTTTTGGTGCACACGAACGGCTGGACGTTCAATCCTCCAGGTGGTCTCAAAGAACTGTTTAGCTCAAGAAAAATTTAATAACGTAATAAAAACCATACCCTTCTATCGAAAGTTTTCGAGCTACGGCGTTCTGAAAATTGCAACCCCTATTTTTAACCCCTTAGAGATGACTGGCAGTAACGCCGGGCTTCGAGGACCAACTAGACCCCGAACGGAACCTATAACCCAAATTTCATCAATTTTTATTCATGGTAACTAAGAAAAGTGGCCAGTACAGCGTACGGCGGACAGACAGAAATTTTGTATTGCAGTTTCGGATTCTACATACCTTGAAACGTAAAACACCAAATTTTGAGGGGGGTTAGAATTTTTTTTCTTTTTTCATGCTCGATTCCAATGGTCCATTATTGAAAATAATAAACCAAAGTATAGGTAACAACGGCTATTGTATTTGAGGAGAGTAAGTGGGTGCCATTTTATTGTTTATGAAGTGTGATACGCTATTTTTTGCATGACTATGGGTCCACAAAAAATTCAAGATAACATGAGGAACTGAATGAGGTATTTTATTAGCAGTGTACATATATGTAACTGAAGCATATGGGAGCAACACCTTGGTCCTAGAAGAAAGTGTTGTTCTGATTGATGTGACCGCCATTAGCCGTTGGAACGATTTAGGGGGAAAGGGAGCAGGAAGCGGGAAATAAATAGCTTTCCTTCTTAACTTAAGTACCATTCGAGCCCAAGGAAACCCAAATCACTCCCTAACCGTTAACAAATCGAACGTGGATCTGCGATGGTTTCGGCGCTCAAGGGTGAAAACGAGGTGCGGAGGATTAACCGCTGGTAAACCTTTTTGTTCTCACGAGTGAAGCAATTATTTATCCTAATGAGTTAGGTTTGCGGTCGGATAACAATTAACACCCCGCAGACCTCCCACGCCTTGAGTTCGCTTTTGCCCCGAACCGATTCCCACGAGGTTCTCGTAACACCGTTGAACAAACCCGCCCAACACCCCCCCCCCCCCCCCTCCTGTCGTTCATTCTATTAATACTAAACACACATTGCTTTTGGGCGGTGGATGTGACGATAACCACAATGACCCTACCCATCCATTAGCATTAATATCCCTTTTACCAGCACCGTGTTACCCTGCTAAAACCCTCTGCGGCTGTGGGAAAAAACCTAACTTGACGATTCACTATTTTGTATTTGCCGCTGCCCTTATTTTGATTACTAAACCGCTAAGTGTGGCTAAACTATAAAAAGCATCGTTGGCTTTCACAAGCGGAACCATAAGTTCTAGATGTGAATATACCTCCCGTGATTTATTAATTATATATTTTGGATACGAGCGCCTGCAATATGAGCGTGACGCGGTCAAGGCCTTTTTTCAGGCCTCTGTATTCATCTCTAATCGTGGATCCGATGTATAGGAGGTATAAAAGCTCCTGATTATTTAATAAGAGGTAATTATAGGTTACATTATGATTATATAATATATACACTATAATTAATATAATATATGCATAGAAGTAGTAGGATCTGGTGGGCCCTGGAACACAATAGGTAATTAATTATCTTTAATCGTTTTCGGCCTCGAGCTCGCATATTAAATGGAAATGCACTGCCCTCGTCGGATAGGTGGTTTTTAAAAGTAATTGAGGAGCCTGCAGTGACTAATGGCTCGAACTTCACTTAACGCGAGTATTATTAAATGGGGATGGGATACCTACCTATCAGATCTTTGAGACAGTGTATTGCATCCAATTAGTTCAAAAATATTCTCCGAGTTACCTACGTCAAACATGTACCTCTCTCGGATGCAAATTATTATTTTCTCATATGCAGTTAGTTGTTTTGCCGACATTTCAGTCCGATGGCTGCGGGAATAGAGCGCCAGAGTCATCCTGTCTACCTTCAGGCATGTACTTGCGCGCATAAGAATTATTATAAAATGGAAATGCACTCACTCCCCTCATCGGATAGGATCACATCTTCGAGACGTTGTACTGGATGCAATTAATTTTAAAACTGGGTACGTCAAACGTGTAATATAATTATATCTCTCTTATATTGGTGATGCAAATTACGATTTTCTCACATGCAATTAGAGGAAGGAACGTGGATATATATTATCCTGCCTAGTTCACTGATTCTGCAGTCGCTGACCTCAGTCAATAATGAATCCACTCTTCCGATACACGCAGTTGCCCCCCACCTTCTCGAGCAATGTGGAGGGGAATGCTACAGTTTAAAAACTCTTCCAGGAGGAGGGTAAATTCACTCGACACGGTCTTCTCTTACAGCAAGCTTTCGAGGTGAGTACCACGATTTTTACTTAAAACAAATGGAAAATTCATCCCAAAAGACTCTGCTCTATTCTGCTTTGAAAATATGTTTACAAAATTCGCTGAAAATGCGCTATATTTCATTCAAGTCTTACATTACATCTGATAAAGTGAAAAATAAAGCCCTGATGGGATATGTACGCAATGGAGATGGTACGATTGTTAACGTACTAGATGATAAACTAATTCCGAACGAGGATATACTTTCAGAGGAGAATGCAATAATAAACCGCAACTTAATTCTCGAAATTTTGGAAAAGGTCAATTTATCGCCATCATCACCACCTTCAATAAAAAAATTTAAAAAACAGAAGGTTGTTGGGATGAATTTTTTCCCGTGATTAGTTATAGGTAAGGTAGATCCCACTTTCTAATTGTAATTTATATTGTTTGTGATCTTAACAGTAATTTAGACTACGACAATAACCAATGTAGCATACCGTGATTAGTTATAGGTAAAGTATGTTACATCCCACTTTCCTATTTAGGCTCTTTGACATTTTCTCACTAATTCACATTTTACCTAACTGTTTATTTAGAATAATTGTAATTTATATTGTTTGTGATCCTAACAATAATTTAGACTACGACAATAACCAATGTAGCATACATTGTTAAACTTTAACTGATTACACCTCAAACACATAGAGAATTGGCAGTAATCCATTTTTATTTTGTTCAAGGAAACAACAAGTAGAAAATGGACAAACTTAGCGCACGTTTGAATTCCGTAGGAGCTTCTACCAGCTCCAATACGACCTACACAACGGTGTCAGTGGGAACCCTCCCCCTAGCGGAAGAGTTCCGCATAAGAAACCTTAAAACCACCAAGACGCGGTTCGGAGATGCGATGGTCGCAACGATAACGTCCCTCGCAACGATGAAAACGCAGGACGTTTGGATACCGAAAAGGTATTCCAACTTACTGCGGGATGTAGCAGACACGTACGAAGGTGGGTTTCAGAGACTGACAATCTTACGCTTGTTGTGCGAAACATCATTGATCTCATAATATTGAAGTAAGGTCGTGATGGTTGATTAACGACTTTTTAAAAAGTTTTATTTCACAATTAACACAAAGGGAACTTAGAATTTTGAACAAGGAGCGAGATGAACGCGTGACAAACGAACGGCAAGACGGCAGACTGCGAACTAACCTAAGGAAGCGAGCGCCACCTCTATTTATAACCTACAGCAGCTGCATCAGCAGTTATTAAGGGTTGGAGCAGGTAACTCCTCCCTCCTAAGGGTAGAAAACTTTCGAAATAGTTTCGGAAGTTTTCTCAAGATATTAGGCGAGCAAGAGGCGGCGGTGGCTTTAACAATGGTATGTAGGTACACACAAAATAGTATACAAGTAGATAATAGTAAACTAAAGTATGAAACAGAGATAAGTATATAAAGTATATAAGTATAAAAGGCATAAGATGATAAACAGTATAGAAGACTATCATTTACCTACGGTTAGTGACAACGTTCATATTACTATGTCGTATCAGAATTGAAATTCAGGCAGAGGTACAACTGTCTCTAGGTTCTGAATTTAAAACTATTTTTCTATTTTTACAAAATCGATAGAGTGCTGATGAAAAACATGTCAACACAATTATGTAAAGGACAATTGTCCAAATACTAGGGTACAGGTACTGTAGAACCAATTGTTTAGTTGAGAGAATGGGAACTGATGGGGGTACTAGGTGCTTGAGGCTTTTTAACTCTATCTCTGCTGATGGTTTCCGGTTGGAATCCCATGACAATTTGATGAATTTTACAAGTGACGGGATGTGCGTCGTCTGAGTAGAAGGGGTGTTCAAAGTGCGGTTTCGGTATTCGATAGTGCTATTTCCTGGGGAGACTAAGAAGATACCTTGAAGTTTTCTGAACTCAATATCTCCATGATTTACTATTTTAATTTGATCTTCATAAGGGAAGAGGAATACGTAACGTTTAGCTTCTTCTAAGAGTTCCACGTGATTTTGTTGCAACTTGAGTTGAATTAAGTCGCAATGACCGTTTATACCTTTCAAAAGGATGTCTGATACACAATTATGTTCATTGAACAGTTGTAAATTATTGGGACAGAAATAATGTTCTATTCCGGGTTCGCAGGGTTCATTCAAGAATATTAATTCAGAATTTGTTTTTGACTTTAGAACGTATTTGGTCGAGGGAGAAATGGTTGCGTAAGCGTCTTCCACTAGTGTTGGTATGGGTTGTAAATAAATCAGGTCATAAGTATCGGGATGCACTATCGGGACGTCGAGAAAATAGATTATTTCCTCGGCACTTATGAAACATTTGACTTCGATGTGATTCTGAATTGCCCAGAGCGACTCTCCCTCGAAATCGGGTAATCGGTTTACATAAAATGGGGCGAGGTTTCTAAGGGTTGTAAGTAGAAGCTGAGGTTTTATTATACTGGGGTGGAGTTTCTTTAGTTTGCAGAATGTTATGGAATTTTCGATGTCTTGTGTAATGTCTAAAATAAGTTGTAGTAATAATTGATTATGTTCGAGAGCATTTTCTATTTGTTTTACATGGGTAGAAAATGAGCTTAATTCCTTTAAGCGTTCAATTTCAGAGGCTAGAATATCATGGTTGTAATTGATACTATCGATGGTGGAATTTAGGTTTTCAATTAATTTATTATTGATTGAATAGTGGTGAGCGATTTGTTGCGTAAATATTTCCTGGTTACTAAGGAGGTGTTGAAGAATCCGGTTGTATTTTTCTTCGTCGTTAGCGTCTAAATTTCCGGTTATAAATTTGACAACGGAACCTAAACCATTTAGTAATCCCCGTTTCTGACGATGGGGTAGTATTGACTCGAAAATTCTTTCTTCTGCCAAATTTAACATGTGTTCGACTACTTGGGTTCGTGGGTGGATGCCTTTCTGGACTTCTGCGTCGGTTTCTGTTATTTTCAAGATTTCGTCGAAATGAGAACGTATTGCATTGATTTGGTTAAGGATTCCTTCTAACTTGTAATAATGAGTGATAGTGTGATAGTAATTGATTCTCTTAGCGGGGCCTAGTCGTACGGGCAGTAGTCCTAGATTTAGGGAGATGTCCTCGATTTCCAGACCGTCGGAGATAAGCAGGTGACAGACCACAATCAACATCCTGAAATTGGGATTACAAGCTAGATGAGTCAGAACTGTCGTCGGGCAGTGATGGAAAGTTGTAAGTCGGGTTCTGGAGTCCAGAGGGTCCAGGCAGGGGTGAATCGGGAGGACACGGTAGGGCTTTCCTAGGTTTCCTAATTGTTGGTTTACCTGAGGATTCTGAAGAGGTAACGGAAGGGGTTTTTCTCGGGCGTTTTCTACTTGAAAGGTCTACATTCTGAGGAGGGCATATTGGGGTTTCCTGATTGCTTGTTTCTGAGGGCGAGTAAGACAGGCTACTGTCAGTATCGTCCACTGGTTGTACTATGGGCTCTTTTCTGGGTCTTTTTACATTGGAGATATGAACTTTAGTTTGGGTATTGTGATGTCTTGGAGTAATGTTTAGAGTACCCCTAGAGGGATTAATACCTTCTACAGTTTCTTTATTGTATTTGGCTTTGGTTTTTCCTTGCAGTTGAAGATTTTTGATATACACAGTGTCTGGGAGCTCGGGGGTGTTTTCTCTGTTCGAATTTAGGGCTGTGGCAATTCGTTCTTTAGTTTTCGAATTAATTTCTTGGAGATCACTGTACAGGTGTACCATTTTGTCGCGATGTCTAGAAATATAGTCGTTAACAATCCTTTGTTCCAGGTTCATTCGGAGAAGGTTATTTTCTGAAATATGGCCGTTTATTACTTCTAGGGGGGTAAGACCGGTAACTGAGTGTATTGAATTATTGTAGGCCAAAAGGGCATATCTGACTTTAGTTTCTATAGGTTCCTTCCGAAATTCTTCTCTGCAATTAAGAAGTCTGATATGTTCGACAAGTGTCGAATGGAACCTTTCAATAGCTCCGTTACTTTCCGGGTGTTGGCTAGAAATAAAATGCATCTCAATTTTGTGAAGATTTAAGAGTTCCCTGACAAGGGATGAGTTGAACTCGGCTCCGTTGTCAGAGATGATTTTCTCCGGAATTCCATGGACTGAAAAGAATTGGATCAGAGTATCGACTACTTCGAGACTGTTGTTGGTCTGAACGCGGTAGAGCTGAGCAAATTTTGAGAAGGGGTCAATTATCGAGAGGAATTTGGTTTTTTCAAGGGCTATCTTGTCAATGTGAAGGGTGTGAAAAGGTCTGGAAGGTGTTGGAGTAATGTTCAATTTTATCTTTAATGGGTTGCGATCATATTTAGATTTTAAACAAATTTCGCATTGGTTGATTAGGGCCTGGATGGTTGATTTTTGGTTGGGCCAATAGTATCTACGTTTCAACTGTTTGTATGTTTCGTCTATCCCTCGGTGATTTGTTTTCCCTTCATGGTAATTTTTTATTACTTCGTTGATTTCTTCGTTAGTTTGTACGTCTATCAGAAGTTCTGAACAATTATCCATTCGGATTTGGGATTCCTTGAAGGTAGAGAGCATGACATTATTGAATTTATTGAAATTTTCTTCTAAGGGGTCATTGATGAAAAATAGCGAATATCCGGTTTTGGGCTGTATATACTCTTTAATAAAATTTATTATTTCTCTTTCAAAATTTGTTTCTGAAATCTCGCAAGTAATTCTAGTTCGGTTTCCGAATAATTTTTCAGTTTTTGGTTTTCTTGATATGTTTTTGACGAATTTAATAATAATTTGGTTTCGGCTGTGATTAACGGCTTCCTTTTTCTTATTGATCGAAAATTGTTTGGAAGGTTGGGGATTGGTAGATACGCTAGGAGCGATTTGAGTTCCGGTGTTGACTCGTAAAGATGGGGAATTTATCGGTTGGTCAAGGGATTGGCGGTAAGTGGTCATGATTCCGTCGATGGTAGCTTGTTCGGCCTCAGGGTCATTTGATTCTTGGAGCAAGCGTTCCAAAGGGGAACGGTTGTCAACCGAAGGAGTTAAAGGTGCAATGGCTTCGGCAATTAACTGGTCTATGTCCATTTGGGTACCAGGACTCAATGAGGGTAAGTCAAGGTCTAACAAGTCAGTAGGGATAGATTGTTGACTGTCGGGAGGATCTGATTCTAAATTGTGCAATTCTACTCGGGAGAGGGCATCAGCTACATAGTTCGATTTTCCTGGTTTATAGACTATATTAAAATTGAAATCGCTAATTTGTAATCTCCAACGATATAACTTAGAATTGGGATCTTTCAGACTGAAAAGCCATTGAAGGGGGCGGTGGTCAGTGAACAATGTAAACTTTTGACCGTAAAGGTATGGGCGGAATGTCTTAAGGGCGAAGATGATTGCAAATAGTTCTTTTTCAATAGTTGAATATCGTCTTTCCGTTTCACTAAGGGTTTTACTGGAGTATGCAATAGGTAGATCGTTACCGTTGAAATTCTGTGACAATACTGCGCCAGCAGCTACATTACTACAGTCAGTGGTTACGCAGAATGGTTTTTCAAAGTCCGGGTATCGGAGAATCGGGTCATTACACAGGAGGGTTCGGCAAGTTTCGAAAGAGGTTTTGTATTTTTGATCATCAGGATTAACTGCAGCATCTCGTTTTAGAACGGAAGTCAGGGGTTTGGTAAGGGTAGCAAAATTTTTAATGAAGCGACGGTAATATCCAAGTATTCCAAGGAATCTTCGAACTTCAGATTTGGTTTTAGGTATGGGGAATTCCGAAACAGCTTGAATCTTTTTGGGGTCGGGTCTAACACCATCAGCGCTGATAACATGACCTAGATATTGAAGTTCGCGTCTGATAAATTCTGTCTTGTCAACTTGGATTTTCAAATTAGCAGCTCGAAGGCGGTCAAAAACGAGTCGTAATCTGTTGATATGCTCCTGAAGGGACACAGAAAATATCAGTATATCATCGAGGTAGACAAGGGCCAGTTCACCGTTGATTCCGCGTAGGACATTGTTCAAGAGCCGTTGGAAGGTGGCTGGGGCGTTTTTAAGCCCAAAAGGCATGCGGACCCACTCGAAATGGTCCTTGTCGGTGGAAAAAGCGGTTTTGGGGATGGATTCCTCGTCGAGCTCTATCTGGTGAAAGCCGCTAGCAAGGTCTAGCGTACTGAAGTACGAGCATCGTCCAAGTCTGTCCAAAAGGTCGGTTATGTTGGGCAGGGGGAACTTATCCTCAATGGTGACCTCGTTTAATTTCCGAAAGTCGATGACTAAACGGTACTTTTGTTTACCGCTAGCATCTAACTTCTTCGGTACGATCCATAGTGGAGCATTGTATGGACTAGAAGATTCTCTGATAATCTTCTGCTCGACTAATTTGTCTACCTGTCTCTGAACTTCTTCTTTGAACATCCTAGGGTACCGATAGGGTTTGATGAAGATGGGAATTTCATCGCTAGTTCTTATATGGTGCCTGACTTTGGTGGTTGCCGAAAGAGGTTCATTCGGGTCCTGAAAAAGGTCGTAATATTCCCTGATCAGGGTTTGGATAGCCCTAAGTTCTTCAGGATTCAGATGATCCAGGCGGAAACGTGAATAGTCGACCCATTGTTTGGTCGGTTTACGTTTGACTATCTCAGGAGGATCTTCTTCATTGAACTGTAGGTCATCTACTGGTTCAACCGAGAAAGGATGGTCCAGAACTAGTCGTACCGGTTCTTCGTTCGGGTTAGTTACGTGGATGAAAGTTTTAAAATTGTCCACTTTAACAAGGCAATTCGGAATTTCGAGACCCGGAAGGGCGACATTATTGAGGATAGCGTCACCTTTTTCTAGATTTCTTATGGTTATGGGAATTTGTTCGATTGTTCGAGCTTGAATGAGGTACATTTGGGTCTGAAAGTCGTCTTCAGAGTTAACATTTTTGGTACCGTACCTCAGAGGTATGTTGATGAAAGGAGTCCTAAGCAAATTTTTGTCCAAGTCGACTAAGGCTTTCAATTCCTTGAGGTTGTCTAACCCAATGAGCATGTCGAAGTAATCATGGAAGTCGAACAGGGTGAAGGGTAATTTGAGATGTTTTTGATTGAACAGTTCGCCGCATGGGACGAGCGTTTTATGACTGAAGTGGGAGAAGCCATGAGCAGTTTTTACAATGCCCTGATGGGATTCTAAATGTTTTGGGAAATATTTGTTGGCGGGCTTTGAGCAAATGTATGATCTAGATGAGCCAGTATCTATTAAGATTTTTAATTTAAATTTGGGAAAAATGATAAAAGGTAGGTTCGAACCAATTTTGTGAAGTTCAAAGGTTTCTAGGGGTTTCTGAACGGTTACTGGGATTTTGGAAGCGGGTAGTGAATTAGGGGGAGTGAACCCAGATATTAAAGGGGAAGCGGCTTGGAAGGAAGTGGGGCGAGAACTCACTGTTCTGGAGTTTCCTCTAAAAAAGGAACGGTTTCCTGGGAGGGGCTAGCTTCTGGGTTTTCCTGGATGGAAAGGTTTTCGAAGTTTGGAAGCTGAAATTCATAAGGGTAGAAATTGTTTCCGTCGAAGAATCCTGGGACATATGACCCGCTGGGAGTCAAAAAATCGTTTTCATCGGTGTTGAACCCTTGTGATGTTTGACCATTGTCGGGGGTTTCTGTTTCGAGTAGGTGGAAATTCTTTGGGGTGGATGAAGCAGATTTGTTTGATCCTTGAGACTGTTGTCTCTGGAATGGTCGAGGGGTTTGCGGAACATTAGAAAAATTCTGTTGCGGCGTTTGATTTTGCTGCCAAAAGGGGCGGCTAATATTTGGTCTCCAGCTCAATGGGGTTTGAGGAGAAGGATTGAATTTTGACTGGAAGGTGCTTTGATTTGGTGGGGTTTTGGAAAAGTTTGGAGTCGAGGTTTGGGATGTTCGGAAAGGGTAAGGCTTGGGGTTTTGGCCTGGTGGTGTTGAAGTGCGGGGAGGAAAACTAATTTTTGGGAACAAATTTGGAAGCTGGTTATTTTTAGTCGTAAGGTTGAATTCATTCTTTAAGATGTGTAGGACCTCGTCTAGGGATTGACATTTACGGGCTCTCAAGAGGGATGCGGTACCTTCGGGTAAACCATTGATGAAAATACGTAGGGCATAACCACGCGCGAAATCAATTAGTATAGTTCGTGCGGGTTCGTCCTTATTTATTTGAAGATGCGCGATGATAGTATTTAAATGGTTCAACACCCTTGTGTGAAATTCGAAGCAGCTTTCATTAGACTTTTGCGAGAATTTCGACATTTCACCTATGAGCGTGAATAAGTCTCTTTTGTCTGAGAAATTTGTAACCAAAACTTCCCTTAATTCGGGATAATTTGTGATATTGTGGGAAAAGACTATGTCAATTGCTTTACCCGTGATTTTGGCCAAAATTGAATCAAAAATAAAAAAATTTTGAAAATTGTTTTCATCTGATTCGTCGTGGAACTGGGTGTAGATTCGGTCGGTGACGTCAATGAATCTAGTTAGTAATAAAGGTTCTCCAGAAAACTGGGGAATCATGCCAATGCATTCTCTAAGGGGAATTGTAGAGTTTGACTTGGAACTAAGGGGGGACTTCGTATTTTGAGAATTTCCTGGTTCGGCCATGGCACTCCTATAATTGGTCAAATAGTTGGGGTCGTAAAGGAATTTGGCAAAATCCTTTAGTACGGCACGAGTTTTTGGTACGTTAGTTTTGGGAATTTTGAAGGATTTCTTAACAGGGGTTCCTAGAAAAATTAGTAATGAGCACTCAATCTAAACCTAGTTATAATGGGGTATCAGCTGAAATATTAATCAATGTAACAAGGATAGTTATTATTAGTACAAAAATGGCTTAAATATAACATGCAAGAACTATTTTCAATGTGTAGGGAAAATTATGCGTATGAAGACACAAGAAATTGTTATTTAGAGATAGTGTGTACCTACTTACTATAAAACTTTAGCTAAATTTTGAGTTTCTATTTATATTTTATGAAAATTATGAGAATTAAAATGAAAAGGAAATAATGATAATAAAAAAAAATGTTTCAAGAACGGTAATTCCGAGGCGGAGTTTTAAATGAACTTGCGGAGAGATGAAGAAGATCGTAAGGATGGAAGGTCCTTGGGCGTACAGATAGCTAATCTTGCAGGAAGAGAGGTGTCGTATGACAATGCAGGTGCGGAATTAATGTCTAGAAGGTTTCTCTTTCGAAGGCATGAAAGATCGTCTCCTTGGAGCGATTTAAATATGTCTTTATAACTAACGAACGGGGTGTGTCCGAGGAAACTCTGACCGGGGGTAGATCAGAGGTGGATTCCGAGGGTAGAAATCCTGACTTCGGGGTGTGAAGCCTTTTGTTTTACGTGTATCGACAATCAGGCGTTACTACTGAGAAAACTCACATGTAACGGTGCATCTCCACACGGAGTTCGTAGCTGCCAAGTCTTCGGTCGAATTGTCCTCGCAACGAGCGAAGCGATGCACACACGACGGTTTCTCGTTCACGAAATAGTCGAACGGTACTCCGTTTTGTTGTCTTTAGATCGCGAACAGTAGCGTCGAAATTCACAGCGTCTTAGCGAATTTCTACGAGCGAAGCGGTGCACACACGACGATTTCTCGTTCACGAAATGGTCGAACGGTACTTCGTTTTTTTTTTCAGATCGCGGTTCGTAGCGTCGAAATTCACAGCGTCTTAGTGAATTTCTATCTCACCTTGTCCTACGTGACTGCGCCAGTAAGGTCGTGATGGTTGATTAACGACTTTTTAAAAAGTTTTATTTCACAATTAACACAAAGGGAACTTAGAATTTTGAACAAGGAGCGAGATGAACGCGTGACAAACGAACGGCAAGACGGCAGACTGCGAACTAACCTAAGGAAGCGAGCGCCACCTCTATTTATAACCTACAGCAGCTGCATCAGCAGTTATTAAGGGTTGGAGCAGGTAACTTTGATATATGAATATGTTCTTCTATTACAGATAGTTCCCTAATCATGAAATTTAACGGAAAGGGTTTAGAAGGGACATTCAACCTAGAATTTCGGGAGGCCGACGATATTGATGATAACGACAGTGATGATGGTGGGAAGAAACAACAGGCTACGTCGAAACGGCGTAGGAAAGAAGACAGCGACGACAACCAACACTCCACACCAAGACGGTACAGGAAAACTGAAGTTGGTAAAACTCCAAAAAACTAATAATTTGTTCAGTTTGTACTGATATGTTTAGCTCTAGGTTTTTATATTTAAGACATAGCTGTATAAGTTCCATATTCACTCCAATGCCATCAACAAGCCCGAGTACATTAGTTCATGATGGAAACTCGCGAAAGCGTTCATCCTCAGAATGGGGTCCTGAGAAATCAAAAAGGTTGCATGCAGTGCCATTGGAAGAGGGGAAAATTAACGTTAAAGTGGGTAACACTGCAATAGATGTATATTTTCAAAATATCAACAGGTTCAATTTACCTGAAAGTTTTTTAATTGAATCAGAACATAAATTGACTCGAATTGTAACTGACTACCTGTCAGACTGGAAAAATATTAAAGTGAATTTTGTCTTGGAATGTACATTTTCAAAAATTATGGTTTATGGTGAAGTGAGGGAAGGTGATGTAAACGAAGAAATAATTGACGCAAATTTTAAAACTAAAAATGAGGAGTTATCGCAAACATCCGACATAAAAAACTACATGATGAGATCCTTTGAACGGATCATATCAGAAATTGATAATTTTGAAATGAAAGGGTCTGGATGGACATTGAAATCCATTGACGGAATTTTAATTAGAATAACTAAGTATGTGCCACTAACAGCAAATTCATTCTTCCCCCTCCCCGCTCAATTAAACAAATATCACGCAGTTATAAATGTTCAAAATAATGACGAATTTTGTTTCAAATATGCAATTTTGAGCTGGCACCTGAAAACCACTTCTAATACACGCAATTTACATCGCGTTAATAATTATGAGAGACTGCATCACCCATTCAATTTTGATGGGGTGGAATTTCCAGCCAGTTTTAAAGATGTCACTTGGTTTGAGAAACATAATAATGTGGGCATAAACCTTTACGCTTTAAATGAAAATTGTGAAATTTACCCCATTGCAGTTTCCAACAAAACAAATCTGGGAGTACCAACTATCGATTTACTCTATCTAGTTAATGGCACACGCTCACATTATTGTTATATAACAAACCTTCATGTTCTTGCCAACAGGCAACTATCTAAAAACCCTAGAAACGCTATTATCATGTGTAGAAGTTGTTTCAAAACATATCGCGCGTCACGTCTTACAGTAACAGGTAAAACCGCTAAACAGAGGCTTGATGAACATGAAGTATTTTGTAACAGATTCAAAGCATGCAGGTATGAATTTCCTGACAAGCCTTATGTTGAATTTGACGATTACCAGTTCATGACTAGGGTGGGGTTTGTCATTTATGCCGATCTAGAGTGTATTTTAGCACCTTTAAACTCACCTGAGATGGATAGATCGGATGTTAGTGCAGGCCCTAAAACTGTACGTGAAGAGCGCCATGAACCAATGTGTATAGGATTTCATTTAAAGTCATACTATCCCAGCTTGATGGAGGATCAAACATTTATTTTCTCTATGGAAAACTGCATTGAGAGTTTTTTAAACAAACTTAGAACGTTAATGCTAGAAATTGAGAAACACTATGAAACCAATATTAAATGTTTAATGACTAATGAGGAGAAACTAAAGCATGAGAAAGCAACACACTGTGAGTTATGCGGCAAGAAATTTGATAAGGAAAACGTGAAATATATTGATCATGATCATGGCACAGGACATTTTAGATTTACATGCTGCAGTTACTGTAATTTAAAAAAACTAAGGAAACCAAATTTTGTACCAATTTTTTTTCATAATTTGAGTGGATACGATGCACATTTCATAATAAAGAAATTAGGACTATTTGATTTGGAAATTAGTGTCATTCCCCAGACAGAGGAGAAATACATTAGTTTCGCAATCAGGTTCCGGGGGTGTAAATTATGGTACAGGTTCCTCGATTCCTACAGATTTCTACCATACTCACTTGAAAAACTGGTTAAAATTTCCAAGCATTTCCCTGAAATGGAAAAGACTTTTCCAGATTCAAAATTGCGAACTTTGTTGTTGCGAAAGGGGGTATACTGTTACCAGTATATCACAAGTTTTTCAGTTTTGAAAGAAACAAATTTACCATCTAGAGATAAATTTTATAACAAATTAAGCAATAAAGCAATCGAGGAATCTGACTATGAGCATGCTCTGAAGGTGTGGAAGGCATTTAACATTAAAAATATAGAAGAATATACTCACCTATATTTAAAGACCGATATAATATTACTTTGTGAAGTTTTTGAACAATTCAGGAAACACTGCTATGACCGATTTCAACTGGATAGTGCATGGTTTTTTACGTTGCCCGGGCTCAGTTTCAAGGCAGCACTGAAAGTATCTAAAGTTCGTCTACAAATTTTGACTGATGTAGATATGTTACAATTCGTCGAGTGTGGCATTCGTGGAGGAATCACTCAATGCGTCAAACGCCATGCACTTGCCAACAATGTCCACATACCTCATTCATATGATCCCCACAAAGAGAGTTCGTATATATTTTATGGGGATGTAAACAACCTTTATGGATGGGCGATGAGCCAACCCTTACCATATGGCGGGTTTACATGGATGGATAATGTTGAAAATTTCAGTGTAATGGAGATTGAAACTGGTGGTGAGTATGGATATATTTTAGAAGTTGATGTGCACTATCCTACATATTTGCACGATGCACATTCCGATTTCCCCTTCCTTCCAGAGCGGAAAAAACCCCCAGGTTCGAAAATTGAGAAACTCATGTTGGATTTGGAAGATAAGAAAAACTATGTAGTTCATATTATAGTGTTGAAGCAGGCGATTAAAGCAGGATTGATTTTGACTAAAATCAATAGAATTTTACAATTTAAGCAGAGTAAGTGGTTGTCTTCTTATATTAACATGAATACTGAGTTGAGAAAACATGCAACAAGTGAGTTGGAAAAAGATTTGTACAAATTTTTGAACAACGCAGTTTTTGGTAAAACAATGGAATGCGTTCGGAACCGCGTCAATTTAAAATTGGTTACAACTGAAGAAAAACTTATTGCACTAGCTAGAAAACCAAATTTTCAAGACAGAACCATTTACAGCGAGAATCTTATAGCTGTTCGGTTGGGTCATGAGAAGGTTGTATTTTACAAACCAATTTACGTGGGTTTTGCAATTCTTGAGTTATCAAAAACCCTCATGTATGATTTGCATTACAATCACATGTTAAAAACATTTGGAGGTGCTCTAAAAATATGTTATCAAGATACTGATTCGTTTGTATGGGAAATCCAAACGGACAATCTTTATCTAGATTTAAAGCCATTGTCCTATCTTTTTGATTTTAGTGATTATCCCTCACTACATTATCTTTACTCCACCGACAATAGGAAGGTTATAGGAAAACTGAAAGATGAGACTAGATCAATTCCAATACATGAATTTGTTGGATTAAGACCTAAATTATACGCCTTAAAGTTTGGTGAAGATGTACGAAAGAAAGCTAAAGGAGTGAGCAGAACGGGTGTTGAGGCATTGGAGTTGAAGGATTATTTATATTGTCTTACAACAAAAACGGATGTATACACAAATTTCAGAAAAATTGAATCTAAATTACACGATGTTTATACTACAAATAATTGTAAAAAGTCCTTGACTTTTATGGATGATAAACGGGTAATTATGGAAAATGGTGTCGATACTAGACCTTATGGTTATGCTCATAATTCTTCAATGTAATTCCCCCACAGATATCTTTTTATGTTACTTTTTGTGATAACAGTTGTTTGATTCCTTGTACAATTTCACCTGCTAATTAGGTAGGTACACTCATGTTGTTTCCTCGGAAGCTTGCTGTATGAGCTTGTTGTATTTTACTTTTTGTCAATACAAAATAATAAATTTATACCTAAATGAATTTGTTTTATTTTATAAAAACCCGATATAGGATATGTAGTTCTGAATGAGTCTCCAGAAAGGTAATTGATCGATAGAGGGAATATATTCTGGCACACGAGTCACCCTGCAAGACTTGTGATACTAAACCCGCATGACATCAATGATACATCGCTACTGTTTCAGGGGCAAAAATTAGCTTTCGCGGCTTATCCGGCTAATATATTGTGGTCTTGGCTTTGATTTGAACCTGGACCACCCGTATGGGAAGCCACTACGCTAACCATTGTGCTAATGAAAGTCACTTGAGGAAACAGGTTAATAAATGATTATACGAGCCCACACGAATTATTGCGTGGCTACTACCTTATCTATTCAATACCGACATCCTCTAATGTAGGTAGTTGATTACCTATAACTAGTTACCTATTAATGTTAAGAAATGGGGGGAAAAAAAAAGGAAATAAAAAGTTGTAGGTAAGTTTAAGACCATTTATTCAATTCCAAAGCATTCTTAATGAATTTAGAGCCTTTAACATTGATCACATGAGGACAATCTGGATAGAATCTCGCATGTTCTTGCCAGGGGTCATCATTCAAATCCCATTCGGCAATTCGTCCGCTGCATTTGTAGCACTTCACTAGATCCCCAACTTGGTCATCGTAGTGAAAACCTGCGCTGCACAAATCTTGAAGAAGGTGTTGTAAACACTTTGGCCATAGCTTAAACGTCTTTAATCTTCCATCAAATGTTTCAAGGTCTAGAGGTGTTGTAGCAGTATCAAAAGCTTCACGAGTTGATTGCGTTCCTTTATTCTCAGAAGAGGAATATGGTATATTACCAGTTTGCGATTTGTAGATTTTGAAACCACACTCATCAAAAGCTTCATTTGATGTTGCAGAAGAATAGAGCATATTGGTAGTTTGTGATGAAGAGTTTTTAAAACCGCACACATCCATGTTGTAGTGAGAGATGTTGACTGCTCAAGTACCTTGGATGGAGTGTATGACTAACTTGTAAGCTCACCCCTTATATGGCTATAAACTAGCTTGTTCTGGTTAATGGGGAATCAGCAAACAAAACAGAATACTCAGTTGAATCAGTTTTTATTCAAACCTATAGAGTTCAATAAATTAATACATTGTTCAGTAGCATAATGAATACGTGCACACGCACATGTGCCTACAACATCGATACCAGCCCCATTTAGTTCGCTTGATGCCCATGTACATGTGTTGAAGTGTAGTCCATTCGCAGTATCTTTGTAGTAAGCCCCCAAATTATCAATTTCCAGCCGGTAGATGCTGTCAATGAGTGCATCCACTCGTACCATGGCTTTATAAAATCCCATTGCACTAACATATCGTAGATACTCGTGGTAAGCGGGTAATGTAGCCAACTTTAAAAGTCCAGTGGTATCATACGTTGCAGGAGTATGAGTTGAGGATGCAGTTTCCAGGCTCGCAACTTCTGTTTCTGTGAAAACCACCACAACGTACGATGAAAATTACAGTTTGTATTAACTGCGTTATCAGCAGAAGTGAGAGAAATAAGATGAGTAGAGAACTGGATCCAGATGATTGGAGTGATATGAGAGTTGAATTAGTCGGTATACATCTGTTTAAATCTTCGTAGACACTAAAGTTTTCACCAGGCAAGTTGACATGTTGCAGGAGATCTGCTGGAACACCTGTTTTCAGATGGCTAAACCCCTCAATTAAATCCTCAATAGGATGAGCGCTGCCCTCCATGCTTGTGTGGACTGATATATTTCATTGGTTGGCTTGATCATAAAAAGATACGTTGAACGAGTGAAACTCATCTTGTGGAGGGGGGCTCACAGGGTTGACAACCAAACCGTTACCACCACTCACAGCTGTAAAATCCCTCATTTTATTCAAAACTGAGTTTATCTTTGGAACTAAATTCATCAGATTCGACGTCGCCTTTGCACTTAATGTAATAGTAGGAGCCTCGCAATGTAATAGACGATCTACCCAACTGGGGTAATAACTTAAAATTATATGTTGCTGCGGTGTTGTAGTCGCACACATGTAGGTTCCATGAAAAAATGTAGCATCCATTTTTCGATCTATCTGCTGCAGCTTGCCACTAAACAGTTCCCAGTCTTCAACACAGATGTAGAAAGGCGTACCGCGAGGTTTTCGTATCACAATCACTGTAGTAGTAAGGTCGGAAAGGCCAACTACCACCTGCAAATTTTTCGCACTGTCAATCACAAACGAGCTGGTAAGCATTAACGATTCCATGATGGCGCACTGAAAGTTCCTCCTCGCTGTCTCATTATATATAATAATCAACAGTGTTCCCCCTCCCACGTACTTAAGGTCCTGACGTCATTTTCTTCTTAGGTTCAAAGTGTTTAGTTGCATATGACAATGTAATTAAATCTTGAGGTGAACTAGGCTCCCCTGTGGTAATGAGGTGGTAAGATCCAAAATTTAGAGTTCGTGCTCGATCATTTCTTATGAATGGTAGGGAGCCCTGTGTTACAGCGTCTGAAGCGTTTACCCCCGGTTTTAGATTAATCAATCGTTTTTCGTTGAAATCAACTACATTCGGCTTTGCTGTGATTATGTTCTTTTTTATAATTAATTCTTCTAATGCAACATCCAATTCTTGTGCAATTAGCTCCCTCACTAAGTCGTGCAAGTTGTTTGGCTCTGTTGAGCGAGGGGAAGATATGTTAGGTTGAGATCCAAATCTACTGATAGCTGCCATGTTAATGACCATCAAGTGATTATGTTCAACTCTTCTAATTCCTCAATTATGGAGAATATTTCAGGGTTATGGGATGTATTTCCAGCCTGTTTTGACGCAAACAGCAGCCGTAAACAATCGACTAATTCATTTGGGTCATCAAAGTAGACGTAACGTGGTCGTGCATTTACTGCCCGAATAAATCCCTTACCACCAATCTTTTTAGTTGCAAGTAAGTCCTTCAGTAGATACTTATACTTGTGGCCACTCACGTTGTATGGTCTCAATCTTGAATAACCCTGTCGAGCTACATCACTGTGTATAACCAAATCTCTGTAGTTTGCGCGATCAATGGCGGTGTATGTAGCAGGATCCGGTTCCTTTAGGAAAAGTAAATTGAGTAATCCTTCAGTTATTGGTTGTTTCACTTTGTCATCCAAGTAGATATAGTTGCGGTCAAGATGTAGCTCTCGGTTCCCTAAACTGAGAGTACCGTTTGCATTTACTTTGGGCCCATATGTAGTATCCAAATTCAAGTCCTTCTTATCACCCGTTATTAGAGCGAGCAGGAAAGGTCTGGCAAATGAGTGAAATTGACGAAATTGCGTCTCAATTTCTCTTTCCCCCTCGGGGGTTTTACTAGCTTCCTTCAAGGCATTTTTAATTAGTGTATCCCTTCTTGGTGTACTTGTAACTGGTGGCGTTGATGGCATGTTTTGTTCTTGAATTGAGGGATTAGAAAAGATAATTTGTGAACCATCCTCTTCCGTTTTAATATAATCACCCTCCGTTTGTGGTAAACTATCTTCACCCATTTCTTTATTTGCTTCATCATCCGCAACCGGTGGTTGAGGAGATATCTTCCGACGTTTAGTACGCTTACGCTTTATCAATAAGCGAGGGCGGGTGGTAGTGGTTGGTGCCGGTGGATGGTTCGTGGAAGGAGGAGTGGGAGGAGGAGGAGCAACCTGTTTAAACAAGTCTTTCAATGGGTTCATTGACATATCCGTTTCAATTTTCCCCTGTTTTAAAAGTTTATATTTTTTCCTTACCGCCTGTTGCGCTTTTACAAGGCGGCTTGTGGCATGCTTCGCTTCTTGCAATTTCATTTCGACTATCGGGGTCAATCACTTTCGGGTAATATATATACATCGAATCCCATTCTGTAATGACCATCATTTATTCCTTTATCCATATCTACTAATAAAAAGTTATTTTCTAACCAACATTTTGAGCACATAGTTTTGAATTTTTCAAAATCCATATCCCCTTGTATATGATCGTCATATACATGACGTACATTTAATATATCCATTTTGAAAAGTACAATCATAGTGAGATTGATTCTAATCAAATTTTTAGGTACTAAAACATAGCTATGTGTACAAAAAAATATGTCAAGTGCAAAATGCCGTGACATTGCAAAATATTCCCTCAAAATTTTGTAATCTGCCGTTATAATATCATCAAATATTACGATAGAATGCGGTTTTACGGCGTCAGGTCTCAAAAGTTCCACTTGACCATCGACCATCGATGCACCATACGTGTAAAAGCCGATTTCGGGTGATAAAGGTTCTAAAACTCTTCTCAAAAATTGATATTTCTCTTGGTTCAGCGTTCTTGAAAACAAATAAACGTTTTCAAATCTCAATCCGTTTGGATGTAATAACAAAGAAAGGATAGTGCATGACTTTCCAGAGCCTGACGGACCACAAATAAGTGCTCTTATAGGATTTTTCCCAAACAGTAATCCGTGAGGTGAATGTGATTGATCATCAATACCTGCTTCAATTTTTTCCCTCTCAGCCTCGTCACTAACCTCGAGCTTTACACCCTGTTTTAGAAAGCGCATTATGCCAACTAACTTCATTACCTTTCTACATCTGCTTAAAATAGGGATTATGAAAAAAAAAAAATTGTTTATTCATTTAGATATATTTGCACTATAAGTAAGTTACATTCCACGATGAACAATGCCTGCCAGAGGTGAGTACGTCACAACTGAATCCTGCAACAGGAGACAGTATGCACTAGTGTTGGCTGGTATTTCTTCCTGAGTCTCAAAGTCGATGCGAATGTCCACTACATTGTTCCCAGTGCTTGATTCTATCTGATGGCTGCAATCAATCACAACAATTGGGGCGAGGTTTATGAATTCATCATACGTTAACATGGGTTCTGACCAATCCTTGGAGTAGTACGACCGTTGAAAATCAGCATACATTTGTTACAGAATGGGTACCCGTTTACAAGCGAAATCAAGGTTCATTCTGCTGTAGGGAAATACCTGGGAGCCAATATGAAGTCGAAAGTTTGTCACTTTACAATGATTGAAGAGTGTTAAATTTTTATCAACATTCTTCTGCGCATCAGTTTTTAAACCAAAAATCACGTATCGGGGTTTCTCCAAATCAGTACTAGTTTTCAAAGCCCACGAAAACTCCTTGTTCATAGGTAGGGTTGGATAGATAGCCAAGTTCCAACTTCGAAATCCTATAGTTATAGGTTCATCTTTTTCAAGTATTGAGAGTAACTGCAGTCTTTCACTATCAGAAGGTGTCACGTATGGGATATACCATACCATTTTTTTAATAGAAATGTCTGGTGGGCCGGTCGAGGGGGGTACCAGTTGCCACTGGCAGGCGTGGTATAATCATGTTAGCATCTGATGCTGATCTGTTGAGTATCAGCTCCATCCGAACATTTACCAGAACTTGGTGATAATCTTCAGCAAACCCCATCAGGGTGTTTAACGGTACACATGCCGAAAACGCCCCACTGCCCAAATCTACACATGGGTTTACCGCAGTAGCAGTAGATGGCATCATCCAACCCGCTTGATGAAGTCCACTGACAGTCGATTTGCTGAAACTTGCGTATGCCTTCATAGTAGACGTTATTCCTGGATAATTTGTCTTATCCATCAGTTCACCATTTACAATTAGTTTGATTTCATCAAAAGCGTGAGCGATCGCATTTGGAGTGAGGGTGTACCGGTCATATTTTGACAGTGAACCTTCTACATATAAGTAGCTTTTAGATGGTAGTACATATTCACCTGGTTGGGAAAATGGAATTATGATTTCATCTGATGCGTTGTATCTAGCTGATGCAAATGGCTCGTGAGGTCTATACTCCAGCTTGGTCAATCTTTCATCAAATTCTAGTTTCCTGTCTACATCCAACATCGTGGTGCTAAGAGTTATTGACGTTATATCCTAAAGCTTTCAGAAAGTAATAGTTGATCGGTGTCAGTCGCTTTACACTTCGGTTGAAGGTATTGATAGGACTGGTGCTACTACGAGTGGACAACCTCTTTATATTACGGAGCTGCTGATGATGGTTGAAGATCAACATGTTGACGGGTAATAGTTTATATCGAATTATTACCTTCCTTTTATGGTGAGCGTCTTCTAAAGTGGAGTCGTATCGATATTAGCTCATCGCCGAAGTTGATTAGTTTGCCATTTTGATCAACAATTTTTACCGTGATTTCTTCAAGCTTATCACCAATTACTGAATGGTAGGTTATTGATTGTGGATTTTCTATCATTCTGTAACCGGGTGCTACATTTGGAGTGAACTGATAGATGACATGTGTTGGTGTTCCATTGACAACAAGACACAGATACACCAATGTTTAGCACGTTGAACACATGTACAATACCCTCTGACCAATTCCATTTGTCGCTTGGTAAGTCGTCTTCTGAGTTGAATCCCAATAGTTTTGAAAATGAATCTTCGTGATTAAAATCTATGCGTTTGCTACATTTTATACCACAGCGTTGCGTATTCAAGTTAACTTGCATCCCAAAATCTATATCCAGTTTTTTCAGTTCCATTTTCAAAAGCTGCCGTAGGTCTGCCAACTCATATGTACCTGTAGGAACTTTGAATATAACACCAGAATATAGTGCATGCTGCTTCCCTGATGGTAGTTCCATTCCATCAACATGTTTCTTTAACGTTGCAGACCACGTCCTTTTTAGTGATCTATCTGCTGCATAAGAGGTGGTGGATGAAGCGTGTAAAACTCTACCCTTATCGAACCCCAAAGGTATCAATACAGAGTCATCACTAGTGTTGAAGAGTGTTCGGTCTGTTTTAATTGTTGCATGGTGCTTCGTTATCGTAACTTGAATACCTGGGTGTGCTTTTTGAAATAGCATAGGAATTTCGTCGGCATCGAAAAACTTCCCACTGCCGTCATGTACTGGTACACCATTATCATCGATCAGATATAAAGTGGAATTCACACCCTCAATTAGATTTGGTATGGAGAAATAGGAGTCAAATGATATCAATCCAGCCTCCCAATCGCTTGATTCGAGTTGGATGGGAGGAAAAAAATCAGCACGCAACTCACTTTTTCCACGTTCAGTGAGTGTTATTGTAAAGGACGCCATTGATAAAGTGGTACTAACTTCAATAAGACCACATCTTTTTATAATATTCAGAGATCACCCAAAGGTATAGGAAACATAAATGACCACAAATGACGCTTTCCTCCACATCATCTAGCATCTGGAATCTATTAGTGTTGTACAAAACAGTTCTATGTGAACCAAAATACACTTTCCACTCGATCGGTGGTTCTAAATTACCATAGCTATCAAAATAGTGGACCTTATTTCCGTCTAACCAATATGCTGTCCAATGAGTTCCATTCGAACTGTCATTAGTCGAAGCCATATTTATTATAGAACACTCAATTTGCTTAGGCTTAGTCCGTGGAACTTCATTTCGCATACGTACTCCTATAAACCCTATAATGCTGGCACTTTTACACATGCGCTCCAAATCTATGTTAGTAAGGGGGCGATTTGGGAGCGCAATGGCTAGTTTTTTGATCCAATCTTCATCTGTAATCCCTTCCCCGTTTGTTTGTAGGGTCTGATATACAGCCCTCGACCTTTTCCAATGACATTGTCTCTTCTATACGGTCTGATGTAAAGTCCTTGCCCATTTTTTTTCCTGGCCTCATCTTCCATTCTCTTGTTATGCCTTATCGTCTCATTCAAATCCTCCTGAGATCGTTTAGCGTCAATAACAGTTTTGGCCACGGCTGCCCCTCCTCCTACAAGACTCCCCACTGCAGAGAGAAATGGTAGGGCAGCCAACAATGCTGGTAGGAAACCACCATGAACACGTCGTAAACGTCTATTTTTTGCTAACTTCTTCGTCTTCTTTACATTTTTCTCTTTGTGATGGAATTTGAGGGCCGATCCCTTTGATGGTTTTCTGTGAGTTTTCAATTTCATCGCATTCATTACCAACCAAGAAGCGGTACGTTCAGAAAGAGGTAGTTGCTTATTTCGAGCCAAATTCCAAGCTCCCCACTCGAGTTTCTTGTCAGCGTCGTACCGTAGTTTATCGTCCTTTGTATTGTGATATGTACGATCGTGGTGATAGCAAAGGTTGTCTAAAGAAGAAACCCCTCGGTGTCCTAGATTGTGTCTCTCCTCAAAGCGTGTTCCAGGTCCGCAAAATTGATACCCTCCAGGAAGATGTATTTCTATTGGGAGCGAGTCTATTAAGCGATTTATTATACCACGTCCTCCTTGTTTCACCTTCACCCTCATAATGCATGCTAAACGGGTAAACATGTGCATTATATAAGTGCAGTTTCAAACTAGTTCACTTTTATCAATCCAGGAATTGTGGGTGCCATCAAACCCCAACCATTTTACATACACTCTGTTCCCCCTCGTCTTTAATATTTTTTCCACTAGGTACACATCTCCGACTGTGGTTCTTTTGATTTCTTTGTCATAGAACTTTCCTTTCAACATTTTGTTACGATAATCTCTCAACGTGTAGGTGACTGGAAGAGTTGGTTCGACAGAATGGACAGTAAAGATCTCATTGGTCCAACTAGGTAAATATCCTTTATCAAACACTTTCTTGTATTTACTTATTCTAACCTTATCCCCCTCTTTGAATCTACGCTTAGAGTCATTTACATTGTAGTGTTGGCGATTTTTACGAATATTCCTCATCACCACTTCCTCATTAGTCGAATTGACCTCACTAGGCTTCATTCCAATAGTTCGATGCTTTCTGTTATTATACTCACGCAAAAGAGATGGTAATATCCGCAGCCAGTTATAATTTCCAATTTCAGTAAATTTTTGATACATTAACGATTTTAGCGAACGATTGAATCGTTCAATTATAGTCCCTTTTTTCTCACTATAGCTTGAGTAATGTTTTATACCATACCGTCTCATACACTCCTCAAACTCCCTGTTGTAAAACTCTTTCCCCAGATCTGTTTGTAAGTAACGCATAACATTTGTATTGAGAATTGGTTTGATTGCCTAACAATAGTGCTCGCTTGTTTGTTTTTCAACGGAATAGCATGAGCATACTTAGTGAAACAGTTGATTACCGTCAAAATATACCTAAATCCCTCGTTAGCTCGAGCATATGGAATCATTTCAACAAGATCTGCTTGATACAAGTCATGAAGTCCTTTTACCTCAACATGTCTCGTTGGGAATTTTTTTCGTGCTGGTGCGTGAAGTTCTCGTGCAATGGTTTCTCTGATATTCATGACGTTGTACTATATTATAATTTTTGGTGGCTTCACCTTCCATACGCTTAGAAGTTATGAAGAAATCGTATACTCACGAGTACTAATATACCTATCCGAGGGTAGGCAGACCGGTTCCAGCGCCTCAGTCCCCTCAGCCACCCGCGACTCAACACGCGGATTAGAAACAGGTATTTACTTACGAGCGGTAGTCTGTAATTACATGCAATCCCCCTTCCGACGAGGGCAGTGCATTTCCATTTAATATGCGAGCTCGAGGCCGAAAACGATTAAAGATAATTAATTACCTATTGTGTTCCAGGGCCCACCAGATCCTACTACTCATAGATAACGTATTATAAATTACTATTCTATGAACACATAAAGACTGTTCTGACGTACGTCGATTGACACGGTTGTATCAGCCAATGCATGTTGGAGCAATAAGTTAAGCCCATATCGCCACGTGACCTAACGCGTAAACATCTGAATTAATGCATCTATAAGGAACTACCTTTCAATGTATTTCTCTGTACAGTAACTTTTCATCAGTCATCAGTTTTTTGGCGATTTGTTGTACGTAGATAATTACTGATGAGTTAGCGATTGATTCTGAATGTCCTAAAACGGATTTGTATTGAAACATTTTCAAAAAATATGTGCAGGAGTAGAGAAGGTACTTACCTACATCAACTGATAACCACGGATCCACTGCAATAGCTTATTATTTCTACAGTTCGCTTTTATGGTCATAATAAATTAAGCTGAAATGTTGAGGCTAGGGGATTGGTACCCAAAAAATGTTTCCCGCATATTTTTATTCAACCTCTTTTCTTTATTATCGTTCACTGAAAAGGATTGTACAAAGGACTTCATCAATCCGTATACCACCAAGCTAGTTGTGGATAAAAGGAGTGCAGAGAGAATTGAAAACCTCTGTTGCACTCTAAATTTAGAAACCAACAGGAAAACGAAGAAATTGCGAGTCAAAAGAAGGAACTGAATGTTAATCCAATCTCGAGGAGTGATTTGTTTTCGCGGCAAAAGCAAGGAGGTAGTTTTCCTGCGCTGATGGAGCAGGAACACGACATTGATTTACTCGGTTGAATAGCGCGAAGCCCTTGGAATACCAATAGTCGAAAACATACCTAGTTTCCCGAATGCATTTCCGCTCAAATACAGGCGAAGAGTTTTTGAACATGACATTCAGTAACTCGCAAATACCAGATTATGTATCTTAATTTGTTGTATTCAATATTATTTTATGGAACATAAATATTTATAGTAGTTAAGCCACATTATCTGTTCGAATAAATTAATTTTCGTACATAGACATTTTTTATCGTAATCAAATATGTTTAGTTCCAATCACCTTTTCTCTACCTTAAATACGTTTAGGACTATTGGTTAACGTCTTTTTTGGTTTATTATTTTCAATAATGAACCATTGGAATCGAGCATGAAAAAAAAATTCTAACCCCCCCTCAAAATTTGATGTTTTACGTTTCAGGGTATGTAGAATCCGAAAATGCTATAAAAATATTTCTGTCTGTCTGCCGTACGCCGAACGCCGTACTGACCACTTTACTTAGTTACCATGAAACAAAATTGATGAAATTCGGGTTATAGGTTCCGTTTGCGGTCTAGTTGGTCCTCGAAGCTCAACGTTACTGTCAGTCATCTCTAAGGGGTTCAAAATAGGGGTTGACATTTTCAGAGCGCCTATACCTTTTTTTACGTGAATCTTTTTATGGTTTTAAATAGTTCTTGAACTTACGAGTTCAAGAACTATTTAAAGAACTAAACCATTACTCAACGGTAAATTATATACACAACGGTTCATTATACCATCTACGTAGAAGGGGCTGTAGTATGTTGGTTTGTACGCTCGCAACTTTATTCACTCCTCATCAACAATTTCCCTTCAGAACTTCATTATGTGCGTTCCTTTTTGCTACTTCAGGTACTGTTTGTCATTACTAACCTACGGAGGGTGTGCGATCTATATGATAATATGTATAGAATAGTACGTATATTATAAAAGGGTTATCTATACGGAGAGCTGTGATCTGTAACAATGGTACATTATTACACAACGGCAAATTATTACCCAACGGTAAATTATACACAACGGCAAATTATTACATAACGGTAAATTATTACACAACGGTAAATTATTACACAACAGTAAATTATTACAAAGCGGTTCTTCTACCTAGAAGGGGCTGGATTTTGTTGATAGGTAATTTGCAACTTGAACAACCGTTGAAGTATTATTGATGGGCAAATTATTACACAACGGTTCATTATTCTATCTACGTAGAAGGGAGCACCTTTACAGGTAATTTATTACACGACTGTTTAGGTATGTACCTAGTATTTCAATTAAAGTCCAATTAAAATTGATGGTATACCAATATTTATACAATTCGAAGTGAATTCCAATTGCAATTGAAGTGGAAGTGAAATTGTAATGCAATTGCAATTGAAAAAAGCTGAAAATCCCTGCACAACGGTTTATTATTTTGTACAGAATACCCTTCTTTTACAGATCACAGCTCTCTGTATAGATAACCCGTCTATATAATATGTACTACTCTATAAATACTATGTAGATCGCAGACCCTGCGTATTAGTACCCAACCCCGTACTCGTTACTAGGTACCTACCTAAATCACAAGTTAAGTGTTGCTAAAATAGTTCTGTCGATGGCAAACAGTACCTAACTAAAATGGCAAAAAGAAACGCAAATAATGCAGTTCTGAAGGAAAATTGTTGATGTGGAGTGAAATAGATTCCCCTTCTGCGTAGATCACTGTTTTGTGTGGTCAGTACCTACCCTCTGGCCAAGTATAATGAACCGTGGTGTAATAACTTGCCCATCAATAATACTTCAACGGTTGGTCAAGTTGCAAAAGTACCGATCAACAAAATCCAGCCCCTTCTTGGTAGATGAACCGTTGTGTAATACTTTACCGTTGTGTAATAATTTACCGTTATGTAATAATTTACCGCTTTGTAATAATTTGCCGTTTTGTAATAATTTACCATTTACCAAGTTTCACAAGTACCTACCAACAAAAGCCAATAGTCCATCACTTATCAAATGAAATAATATCGCAGAACAAACAACTCGACTTCATACAGCCATCCTTGATTATAATCAGGTGCTCCTTAGTGATGAAATCCCGGCCGGATTTATACCGTTTGATTCACTATCATGTTGACGAAGTTTTTTGGTGCACTCGAACGGCTGGACGTACAGTGCTCCTGGTGGTCTCAAAAATTTGTTTAGCTCAAGACAAATTTAATAACTTAAAAAAAAATACCCTTTTTCGAGATACGGCGTTCTGAAAATGTCAACCCCTATTTTGAACCCCTTAGAGATGACTGACAGTAACGCCGAGCTTCGAGGACCAACTAGACCCCGAACGGAACCTATAACCCGAATTTCATCAATTTTTATTCATGGTAACTAAGAAAAGTCGCCCGTACGGCGGACAGACAGAAATATTTTTATTGCAGTTTTGGATTCTACATACCTTGAAACGTCATCCATAAAATTTTGAGGGGGGTAAGAACTTTTTTTTCCATGCTCGATTCCAATGGTTCATTATTGAAAATAATAAACCAAAATCCATTGATAACCACTGAAAACAATTGAAGACCCCCCCCCCCCCCCACGACAATATTGGATACAATATCCTTGATTATAATCGAATTGTCTAAATTGGCGTGATGCGCATTGGCATGGTCCGCAATAGTTCAATCAATCCTTTTCTTTTGTTTCGTTCATGTTTTTTTCTTTAATTCATTATGATTCGCCTAGGCGTTTCCTAGTCACATGGGATTTCGCGTTGTGGCACCGGCTTTTGTTTTTTTTTTTTTGCTATTTTAGTTACTGTTTGTCATCGACAGAATTATTTTACCAACATTTAACTTGTGATTTGGTAGGTACCTAGTAACGAGTACGGGGTTAGGTACTTATCTACGGAGGGTCTGCGATCTACATGATATGTGTAGAATAGTACATAAAAGGTTTATCTATACGGAGAGCTGTGGTCTGTAACAGAAGGGTATTCTGTACAAAATAATAAACCGTTGTGCAGGGATTTTCAGCGTTTTTTTCTGTGGGTACGTTGTGACGTTTGTGTGCTGTGACGTCGTGACCTGTAGGGGACAGATTTAATAAAAAACGCTGCAAAGTCCTTGTCACATGGGTTTATTATTCTATTGGACATACCTACAGAAAGGTTGGCTGTTCATTAATAAATTGTTTCTTTCATGCGTAATAATCGAAATAGCTACTTCTGATGGTTTCCATTAATTTTGGCCCCCAAAACACAAATTAGGTACGCTCTTTTTTTTCTTTTTTTTTAACTATCTTTGATCATTGGTAGTGCCATTTAATCGTCCTGAACCACATCTTGACACTTTTTCCAGTGTTATTATACAAACTGATGGTGATTTCAGACGATTTCCCAGGTTTTTCACTCATAAAAAATCAATTCTGGGAGCTGAACATTTGGTAGAACTCAATTTTCCACTCTTTGGTCAAAATCGACTTCATATTCGGTCTTCTCGTCCCCAAAAACATAGAAAACGATATCTCAGAAGCTCATGTTACCAATATGTTGCTAAAACGTAAAAAGTACCTATTTTTACACACATTTTCACTCATAACACCCCTGGGTATATTCCGATCGGGCTGAAAAGTTTCGGGACACAACTAGGGCCCAAATGGAGCATGTGTACGAAAGAACGATTTTTTTAGACCGAAAATGAAGCCTGTACACGTGATACGGCGGACGGCGGACGGCGTACGGCGGACGGCGGACGGCGTACGGCGGACGGACATTGCATTTTTGGAATCTATGCACCTTGAAACGTAAAAGAAAAAAGTTTGAGGGGGTGTTATAAAAATTTTTTGCTGAGCGAATACATAGGTGTATTATTCACAGAATAATAAACCAAAATGGATAATTCAAGAGAAAGAAGAATTATTTCAAATGTAATGCCTGTTTAAACCGTCTGGAACAAAATGTGGAAAACACCATTGCTAATTCAATGTATATTGATGTGAAATTATTCTGCACTCAACTTGGACATTAGCTGGAAGTGCTGAGGAAGGGATTCGATCTTCACTGTCCAGAAGACGTGATCTGATGTAGCAGATGAGGTGGTTGCTACATCGGATGAGTCATCCGCGTAGTCGTATGTCGATTAAGAAAGTCCAGACAAAAGTCGGTTGAAGAATGGATGAGTGGAGTGATGAAGCAGGGATTAAGTGAGTAGGTAAATTGGAGAAGAAATCGATCGAAATTAAATCAGAAGTCTGTGAAAATTTCAAGAGTAGAAGTTTTCAAGTTTAGAAATAAGAGTGAGTATTTAGTCCTTCGTCAGGCAAAAACAATCAGCGGACTCAGCTTGGATAAAATGTTTCATTTTGTCGTTCCTTGTTTCTGGATCTGTGATCTGGTGTTTTGTAGATACTGGAGTGGCGACTTCATTGACGTGGGTAATCGAGTTAATTCTCATTTTCTCTCCTTACCCACCCGGTGTCGGTCCACCACCCTCCAGTCCATATGAGATTGTCACAACACTGCCCTCAGAAAAAGCAATAATATGTAGGTATTCTCGTTAAGGATCACCTACATGGTGTTAGAAGTGGAGCAGTATGTATCCCACCCAACAACTTCTAGAACTTCAATATCCATACTGAGAATTTAATGGTCCGATTCATTGCGTTTCAAAAGCTGACTAAGCATCAAATTGATGAACCTATAAATGAGTTCTCACTACATAACTTTTCTACTTGAAAATAACTTGCTATAATAATTATAATACAGGCTTATCATCCTGTATTATTAATATTCCGAGCCACGTGGTCTCACTAACCGCCATTGCACATTCGCTAAGCTGAAAATGATCCGTTTGGTATTCAAGTCGCAAGCAGTTGGAAGTCGGTAACAGAAGCAAGAGGAAATGTAACCCAGTTCCCTCGACGCTCTTGATCCAAACCGCAACGTCCGAGTTTGGCAGGAAAGTTTGAGTGTATGACGTGGGGCGTAGCCACAAAGTCGGCGCGATGTGTTAAATTCTGACTCATGTTAGCGTTTGATCTGGAGGAACACAGAGGGAAACAGCTTATAGGAGGCATCGACAAAGAGGTGTGAGAACTTTTGATGTAACCAGCGCTCTGAATAGTGTAACATGCCTAATTTTACCGTCTCCAGTAAGTAAATTAGAGTTTCATCGTTTTTCATATGTTATCATTTTCATTCATCCGAACTGGGAAGTGTAGCCAACATGCCTAACTACTCATTCCATTGCCACGCATTATATCACGCATAATGAATTCATTCCTAACGTTTCATAAAAGCGGTGATGGGAATTCGATACATTTTTCGGTTTCTTGGGCACACACCTTTACTTTTAAGTAACACTCAAAACACGCTGCAAATTCTTCCCAACGATTTGTCATGTTCTGTGTAGACAACCCTTCTGTCTAGTCTGTCTAGATAACTATCCTGTACGCAATACACTCAAATTTTCCATCACTTTACATAAGAAAGGTCATAATGAGCTCAATTAGTGAGGTTAATTACAAGGAAAAACAACAAACAACCTTTTAGCAATGCTAAGCAGTGATCCAAGTTTTGGCGCAACGTTTGTTGCAATACAAAATACAACAAACTCCATATAAAGCTATGCGTGATTATAATCACCTGTTCTCTATCATTGATAATATCTGGGCTGTATGTATAACTACCGTATGACTCACACTCATGTTGAAGCTTTTCGGTTCATAATTAAGGGCCTTGGGTGTAGGAACGGCTGGACGTAAAATGCTCCGGGTGGTCTCAAAAAATCCGTTCTGAATCAATTTAAAACGCCGAGCTGTGCGTCTAAATAGACCCCAAATGGGGGTCTACAAATCGAATTTCTTTAATTTATTATTGTGGTTCATGGCAACTAAGGAAAGTGCGAAGAACGGTGGACGGACAGACATTAATTTCCTAATATCATTTTCAGATTCTACGTACCTTGACACTCAAGTCGTCAAGCTTTGTGGGGGGGGGGGGGGGGGGGGAGTTAATTTTTTTCCCATGCTCGATTCCGAAGAGAGAGATTGATTGATTGATTGATTGATTTGCTTACTTAACCAACCAGGGAGGGATTAGGACCGAGCGGTCCTCTCTTACAACCCCCCGGGAAAACATTAAGTATAAATTCCTCGGTACAATCATAATTCCATATTTAGACAAATTTTTTCAAATAAAATAACATCGCACTTCTAAATCTTAACTAGAAGGCACTATTATTGATAGCTATCTAGCAATATTCTCTTATATTTTTAAAAACTGTTACCTACATTGTCATCAAGTTTGAATAAATCAACATTTTTGTTATATAGATTGACGGATTGCACTATAAATGATTTGCTAAATAAATTAGTAGCATGCTTTGGGATTTGGAGTGTAGTCCGCCCATCTCCTGAGCCTGTCTTCCAAAACCCCTGAATAAATGTTAACCCCTGAGTCAATCAGTGACACGCCACGAAAATGGGAAACCTACCACCTCTCCGTGGGCCTCATCTCTCCACACTGTCCAAAAACCAGATGGCCAAATCTGACCCGCCGGGACTACTGCAGGCTGAACTCACGAACCACACCTGACATGTGTAACGTCCCACACCTGCGAGATTTCTCTTCCCACCTCCACGGCACCACCATCTTCTCCACCGTGGACATCTCCCGGGCGTTCCACCACATTGACATCTATCCACCCGACGTACCAAAAACTGCCATCATCACACCTTTTGGACTCTTCAAGTACCATAAAATGGGTTTCGGCATCCGCGATGCAGCACAAACATGGCAAAGATACATAGACCAGATTCTTCGCAGGCTTCCATATCTCTTCTGCTTCTTGGATGATGTACTGGTCGCCTCCACCTCCCCCGAACAGCATTACGACCATCTCCGCCATGTCCTCAACATCTTTCGCCACGAAGGTCTAACCATCAACAAGTCGAAATGTGTCATCGCCCAGCCATCCGTCAAATGCCTCGGACACCTGGTCACGACAAAGGGAATCGTTCCACTTACCAACAAGGTCAACTCCCTCCGCCAGTTCCCACGCCCGCAGACCTTCACCGAGCTCCGACAATTCCCAAGGATGCTCAACTTTTACCGACGCCACATAAAACACGCCTCCCGGCATCAACAGCCCCTCATCAACACCATCCCCCAACCGTCGGAAAAGAATGACACTCGCAGGATCGAATGGTCCCCAGAGCTCAACAACGCATTCCAAATCTGCAAACCGACCTCGAAAACGCCGCCCTACTTGCCCAGCCTGCACCCAACGCCTGTCTCTCCATTGCAACTGACGCCTCCGACTGGGCCATCGGCGTGGTCCTCCGTCAACATATCAACGACACAGCCTGCCCCTTAAGGTTTTTCTCCAAAACCCTTTCCGTTGCCCCGAGAAAATACTCTACGTTCGACAGAGAGCTCCTCGCCATCTACGAAGCCGTCAAGCACTTTCGCGACTTCATAGAGGGCTGGCAGTTCTTTGTCATAACCGACCACCCCCCCCCCCCCAAGCAATCCTTCAGGCGCAAAAATCAGCCTCCCCCACGCTGCCTCCCGCATCTGGAGTTCATCATCTAGTTCACCATAGACATCCGATTCATGGCGGGGGCGGACAACTCTGTAGCCGTTGCCCTCTCCCAACCTTCCCCTTCACCCGTGGATGAACTGCTCCCATTTCCGTCTACCCAACACCTCGAAGTGCATCACAGCCCTAACACCAACCCCGCACTCGCCAACCTCATCGCAGCCGAGAAGCTCCTCCAAGTTCAGCCACACGGTCTCTGGTGAGAAGCGACTGTCGACACCCACGTCTGTAAGTGCCACCAGACCTGCGGCAGCAACTATATAAACACTACCACGCCTTTCATCATCCAGGGATTCCAGCTAGCCAAGACCACCTCAAAACGTGGTATTTCTGGTATGTACTCTGATATACGCAACTGGGTTCTCGGGTGCCAGAAATGCCAGCGTTACAAGGTCTCGGCCCATCCCCACCTACCACCGCAAACATTTGATGACGTGTTGTCGTTTGAGTACCTTCACCATGACATTTTTGAGCCACTAAGCCCCCCCCCCCCCCCCCCCCCTACCAAGGGGAAACGCTACTGCCTGACCATGATTGACCGTGTGACAAGCTGGGTCGAGTGCGCCGCTCGCCCAAATCACCATGGACGCCGTTATCAAAGCCTTCCTCAACAATTGGGTGGCTCGATACGGTTGTCTGTGGGTCCTCATGGTCTACCAGGACAGGCAGTTTGAATCAGCGCAATTTTCGGATCTCTTGCCATCGCTGGGACTCGCCGAACAATGGACTACAGCCTACCACCTTCAAGGTCGAGCGGTGGCACTATCACCTCAAGTAATACGGCCTCTTGGACTAAAGCCCTCCCATATATCATGCTAAGCCTCCACGCATCAACCCAACGGACTGATGGCCTGCCTTCAGCACCCATTGTATATTATTCGCCTTTCACGAACTTCTTCCATATTATTTTTAGTTTTAGTTTTATTGGTGTAATCTGGGGGGACGTATGTCATGGTACCCTTAAAATATACCATTCCTGTAAATATTAGAGTGGCACCAATAAAGATCCAGAGACGTGGAGCTTCGGGATGCAAGGGACAAGGCCAGGTAGCTCTCCCTCCAATGATCCCCAACAGCTTCCAACGGCCGTCGGTGGACCTTGGGAGGTTAGAGGCGCCTTTATAAGGCCCCAGCTTGCCCAGTTCGACATTCTACCGACTTCTCTCGAACCAGAGCCTTCTACCTCTCTTACCTTACCTCGCCCTCTTCAACTCACCCTTCTCCTTAACTCTACATTCTCAACGTGGTGAAAATCGATCGAGATTTTCCTTCCCAGCACTCAACGTGGTGAGAACGGAATGAGTGCTTTTTCCAAGTATCCAACGTGGTGAGAACCGGACGGATATTTTCCTATCCTCGAGACGCATCCAAGGTGGTGAAAACCGTGCGGATACGCTCTCACACTCCTCTCTTCATCCAACCTCACCTTCACAAGCCTCTATCAAACTTAGCATCCACCACATATGCTTCTTCTCTACCACCTTTTGCAACATATCTATTCATACAGTACCTCAATTGACGTGCCTATTATGTTACCTACCTACCAATGTCGGTAGTTCTTCATGCCTTGCCCGTTCTGGCGAGAGTTCTTTCTCAGTTTTTGGATTCAACCCTTCTCCCAAGCTTGTGAATAACCTGAACAAGCTAAAACCAAGTTAGAGACAACGACGTTTTTCTTGTCTTTTATGTGTTGTTATTTGAACGTTTACTATTCAGATGAAGAAGATTTTGGTTGATATTGAAGCTCGTAGTAGGTACCTACTAACCATTCTTCAAGTTTGCTAAAATCACTCTAAATTTATTTAGAACCAGTGGCAGATCCAGGATTTGAAAAAGGAAGGGGCCAACCAGGAAATGTTTGCAAAAGTCCTAACCCAAAACGAGGTTTTTTAGAGTTATTTTGTATTTTAAATTAATATAAAAGGCACTGAAAATTATTAATCAATGGTTTCTTATTTACCTGTATATGTGCCCCTTCTGCGTAGATCACTGTTTTTTGTGGTCAGTACCTAAACCCCCACCCCCACCCCTAAATCGAGTATTGAAGCCGGCCAGGGAATGACAGTTACATAAATATACATGGATTCGACAATTCTGTCATTGATTAATTGATGTTATTCATGAAGCACTAACGTTTGTTCAAGTTAAAAAAGTATCTAAGTATCGAATCCAAAATAACCATCATTCTTAAAATGAAATAGTACCTACCACGGAACAACCAACTAGATTTCATTCAGCCTAGCGTAATTATAATCAGGGGTTCCCTAGCAATGTATCTGGGTTGGATATTTAAATGGATCTGTAGATAAATTTAAAGACGTAAAAAGAAAACCTTCTACTGGAAGCCCCTTCTGGAAATTTCAACCCTTATATCTCACACCTTAGATATGACTGACAGCAACGCTGAGCTTCGCAGACCAACCAGACCGAAAATGGGAACCACAAATCAAATTTCATTAATTCACGATCATGTTGACGAAGCGTTTCGGTGCGAACGAACGGCAGGACATACAGAGCTTCGGGTGGTCATAAAAAAATTTCGGTTCATGGTGACTAAGGAAGGTGCGAAGTAAGGCGGACGGAGATTTTTTTTTTTTTTCAATTCTTTTTCCGGATTCCATTAATGCAACGGAAACCATCAAATTTTGAGAATGTTCTTTCCATGCTCGATTTCAAAGGTTCATTATTGAAAATAATAAATAATCAAAACGGATAGAAAGAAAATCCAATCACGTCGGGGAGTAAATAAAGTGTAAGTATTATAACACTTATTTCCACCCGTTTGTCGTCCATTCGATCATCAGATCCCCTCTATCAAAGTCAAAAGCCGTTAGGAGGTGAGGTTAATGAAATCTGAGATGCTACTTTAGCAACCAAATAATTAAACGAACCACTCACCGTATAAGGAGAATCGGTAGTTGAAGGATTGATCCTTTTGGGTAGATTCTAAATGATACACTTTGATAACGCATTAAAGAGTATGAACACTATATTTGGAAACTTGTAAACACTGTATTTGGAAATATACGAATCGTAAAAAGAGGCTACAGCGTCAACGATACGGAAGCGAGAGAAGCGAGTGAGAGTAGGAGAGGGGTTAACAAACCCCACCGCATTTCCTATAACAGTAGTAGTGCCAACTATACAGCTCATAAAACATATGATCCTTACATGAATATAAGAATAATATAACAGTTCATAGAGACAATATTACGTTTATGTTATATATATACATGTAGATTAATTCTGAGCTATACAATATATTTTCTATTCGATTCGTTGTACACATAGTGTAGAATAGAACAAATGCTATGGATACTTTGTGAACTCTGTTCCATAGAGGAAGTGCCCGTGGAGGCATCTCATTTGAAGATCCTATTTCAACACTCCCTCCTCTGCAAATGACGAGGCCAATGTGACAGGACTAGAAGCTGTTTCAGCAGGAAGCACACAGAAACGACACACGTCCTAATGTCACACCAGTGGTCCAACATATTAGCATGGAATGATCAGTACCAGCGGCAAGATCATGAGTCTGAATCCGATACTAATGTAGTTGTGATTCTAAATTGCAGGTTCAAAAGAGTTTTCTAATACATTTGCCTTACAACAAAAGGAAGTCATTCAGCTCACATAGGTTCCCTACTAAGATTCTAGAAATCTCTATCTCTATCTCTATATATTATAAAAACGAATCTCTGTGAGTGAGTGAGTCTGTCTGTCTGGTTGTCTGTCCGTTTTCCCACGGCCTAACGGCTCGACGGATATCGACCAAATTTGGCACGAATATCCAGTAGGCTCCCAAGTTGTGCAACGTCGCATTTTTAATTCCCTGACCATAGCGGAACTATGGTCGACCATGGTCAACTCCTGAATGGCTTGACGGATATCGACCAAATTTGGCACGAATATCCAGTAGGCTCCCAAGTTGTGCAACGTCGCATTTTTAATTCCCTGACCATAGCGGAACTATGGTCGACCATGGTCAACTCCTGAATGGCTTGACGGATATCGACCAAATTTGGCACGAATATCCAGTAGGCTCCCAAGTTGTGCAACGTCGCATTTTTAATTCCCTGACCATAGCGGAACTATGGTCGACCATGGTCAACTTCGTTAATTGAAATGGTAACCCCTATTTTTTATCGCGTATTCCTAATCTACGTGAAATTCTATCTACGATCGACCCTTCGGACTACCCCCGCGGTCGACCATAGCGCATCCATGGGCCCCTCCATGGTCGAATCCCGAATTGCTCAACGGATATCGACCAAACTTGGCACGAATATTCAGTAGGCTCCCAAGTTGTGTAACGTCGCATTTTTAATTCCCTGACCATAGCGGATCTATGGTCGACCATGGTCAACTCCTGAATGGCTTGACGGATATCGACCAAATTTGGCACGAATATCCAGTAGGCTCCCAAGTTGTGCAATGTCGCATTTTTAATTCCCTCACCATAGAGGAACTATGGTCGACCATGGTCAACTTCGTTAATTGAAATGGTAACCCCTATTTTTTATCGCGTAATCCTAATCTACGTGAAATTCTATCTACGATCGACCCTTCGGACTACCCCCGCGGTCGACCATAGCGCACCCATGGGCCCCTCCATGGTCGAATCCCGAATTGCTCAACGGATATCGACCAAATTTGGCACCAATATCCGGTAGCCTCCCAAGTTGAACGTAGGCGCATTTTTAATTCCCTGATCATAGCGGAAATATGGTCGACCATGGTCAACTCCTGAATGGCTTGACGGATTTTGATAGAATTGGGCACAAATACCCGGTAGGCTATGGGATTTTTCCGTCGTTTGTTGGTTCCACGATACTGCGTACAGCGAATCTCGGATAGCGAGCGAAGCGAGCGGTCAGGCTAGTACAATATAAAACACAAAATATATCATATTAGCAGGGAAGAATTGCCTGAACTAGTTTTGCACTGAATTAATGCACAATCACAAATTGACCCGCGCACATCGAAACACAACATCGGAGACACATGTAGCTGAGGCGTAGAGCTGACAGGCGACGATACTGATGATACGTGGGTTGAACTTGATTGTGATGACGTGTTGAAGCATAATGATGAACACGTAGAGGTGGACAGCAGCGACGATTCTTTGGCCAAATTAGGCCCACGGCTCTTGTTCCCCTGAAACAATTACATCACAGCATTAATTCTGGTCAAGATTGCATTTCTCATTTCAAAGAATTTTTCACGAGGCAGAGCTTTGGTAAAACAATCAGCAAGTTGTTCCTGAGATGAAACCCATTCAATATGGACTTCACCCTTCTTGAACAGGTCATGGATAAAATGTAGAGAGAGCTTGACCACATGTTTAAGGGTCTTGGAGTCATTCGTCATGGCGACAGCGATAGCTGGAGCACAGTCACACCTCAATATGGGACGCATGTCAATGCCTACAAGAAACTCACATAGGGTCCGTACACTTGTGATCTCCTTGCACGCCTCCGACATGGCTAAGTACTCAGATTCACACGTTGAGAGGGCCACATGTGTCTGCTTTTTCGACCTCCACGACACCAGATCACCAAGAGACCTAATCATGTATCCTGTAGTTGACCTACCATTGAGTGCGTTAGTACCCAATGATGCATCTGAGTAGGCAACCAGACTCTCGGTTCTCCCAGTATACATGATACCCAGAGACACCGTTCCTTTAAGATATTTCAAAATTTTTAGGACACACTTCCAATCATTCAGAGTATATCCTATTTGTTTTCTACTGAGAAAGTTGACTGCAAAAGAGATGTCTGGTCTCGTTCCATTTTGGATGTATAAGAGAGCACCTATTACTTCTCGATATGGAACATCTGGAGATGATTCCGAGTCTGCAGTCGACTCTAATTGAGCACCCAACGTGCATGTTGTGGGCGACATGGGAATGTCACTGATACTTTCTTCTGGGTGTAGAAATTTGTCTAGTAAACTCTGGATCATGGTTCTCTGGTGAATGAACAGCTGTTTACTTGACTCATTCCTAACGATCTCAAAACCCAAGAATTTTCTAGGATTTCCCAAGTTCTTAATTTTGATTTCTTTCTGTAAAGTCTGAATAACATCCAAGGCCATTTGATTATCATTGGACGCTAGAAGACAATCATCTACGTAAATAATAATCAAAATATACTTTGGGCCTTCTTTCCATTTGAAAATGCATGTTTGGAATGGATAGACTACAAATCCTAACTTAATTAGGATGCTGCTAAACTTTTTATACCATAGATTTGGCGAGACTTTTAGGCCATACAAGGATTTCTTGAGACAGCACACATATGCCCCTTTCAAATGAAAAGGTGGATCAGCAAGTTCCTCGACACCTTCAGGGACCTGCATGTATACAGGTTTTTCAAGAGTCCCATGGAGGAAAGCTGTAGTCACGTCAAGTTGATGAAGATGTAAACCAAGCTTGTTCACAACAGACAAGAACACTCGAACATCACAAAGACGTGCCACCTGCGTAATCTTGGAGTGCATCTGACAGATCGCTTGTCCTGGGAGGTTCATGTGCGACACATCTGTAGGCGAGTCTACAGTGCGCTCCACCCACTGAGGCGCCTCAAAAATTTCACTCCACCCGAGCTGAAAAGGAAACTAGCCATCGCACTGGTCGTTCCTTCTTTCCTATATTGTGACTCTCTCTTTAGTTCCTCATTAGATTGTAAATCTAAGCATCGCCTCATGGTAGCCTTCAACAACGTCATGCGCTATGTACATAACTTGAGAGCCCGAGCCCATGTCACACACCTCTGCCATTCCTTACTGGGGTTGGATCTGTTCACATATTATAAACTGAGACACCTCTTGTTGATTTTTAAAATAATTCATGGCATCGTTCCTCAATACCTTCAGAACCTAATATCCCGAGCAGTCTCTTTCAGGTCTCATGGATTGAGAATAGTCCAACATAAATCTCGGGCGATAAGCCAGTCCTTCGGAGTGGTGGGTGCGAGGGTGTGGAATTCTTTACCTCTTCGTATTCGTATGCTGCCCACCATCACTCGGTTCAGAAACGCGGTCACCTCTCATTTGACTTGAACTGGCTCCAACATCATTCCTTCCCCCCTCCCCCCCTTTTTTTAAACATTATTTCTTCTCCTTCATCTTCCCTTAATTTTCTTTCTTCCCTGTTAACTGTCACCCTTTTAAATTTACAATTTGATTCAGTGAATGATGTGCAACCTAAGGGCCACTGTGCCTAATTGTACAATAAACGTTTTTACTTACTTACTTTACTTACCTGAGCATAAATTTCAGAAATCAGATACTGATTGGTATCAGCGAACCCTTTAATAACTAGGCGGCTTTTGTACTTATATGAACCGTCAGGTTCCACTTTTCTCTTATGTACCCATCGAGATTTAATTACCTTGGTACAGGATGGAAGACTAGACTTAGGGACAAGTTCCCAAGTACCCATTTCCTCTAGTGATTCAAGTTCACTACGTATGGCCTCCTTCCACAGATCCCTATCCGGCGCAGCCATAGCTTCCCGGTATGAGAGGGGCTCTACATAATCTGATGGGCCACCCTGATTCACTGCGACCAAGAGGTGTGGTTTTTCAACCTGCCTCGAGGCTGAGGATTCCCCAGAGTGGGAATCTGTGCCTGGCGAATCTTCAGGTGCCTGTTTCGATGATTCCAGTCCCTCACCCATGTCAAGAATCTCCGCAAGTGGCCTTGGATAATCCTTTATTCTGTCCCTATACACTATGGTTTCGATACATTTTACATCACTAGAATTTACAAGAGTTTTATGTTGCTCAGAGAAAATCACAAACCCCGTTTCATTACACTCAAGCAAAAATCCCTTTTTAGCATTTGGAGCAAATTTAGTTTTATTATTAACATCCACATAGTGTACAAGGCAGCCAAAGCGTTTCAGTAACTTGAGGCTAGGTGGATAACCCTTGACAAGTTCAAAGGGACTTCGAAACAAGTTTGAGGAATAAGGGATGTTGTTATAAACAAAGATAGAATTGAGAGCATGTCCCCAGAATGCATAAGGCATTTTAGCAGAAAGCAGGTTCACTCGAACTTTATGTTTGATTTCTTGACATACTCCTTTCAGCGCACCCATTTTGCTGAGGAGTATATGTGGCTGACATGGATCCCAAATAATTCCCTCGTCAGACAACAGCTTTTTCATATCAGAAGTTTGAAATTCCAGACCCCGATCCGATCTGAGCTTAAAAACATTTTTCGTTTGGGAGGTTATTGATTCTATTTCACGGAGGCACCTTCCGAGAGCCACGTGAACCTCTTTCTTATTTTTCATTGAATATGCAAAGACATAACGCGAATGGTCACAGACAAAAATCACAATATAGGAATCCCCAGTTCTAAAGTTAGAAGGACTGATTGGGCCCAACAGATCAGAGTAGAGAGTAGCAAAGGACTTTTCAGCCCTGTGCCTACGTTGGGTATGAGATCTCCTGACCGTATTTGCCTGGTGACAGTCTTCACAATTAGAGATGGCATTTGTAACTTTAACATTTTTAAGTTCAGGGAGAAACTTCTTAGCCTGCTTCGAGGTATTGTTTGGAGGCATGATTCAAGCGAATATGCCACAATATGTCAGAATTTTGAAGTGAACTATAAATATTATCTAAATTATGCTTATCGAATCTAGCAATTTTGAGGTCAAGTGAATCTGGTTTTTCCAGGGAAGCTGGCCCATGTTTCTGTGGCTTTGGTTTGACAAGGTTATGTTCATAATGCTTCTCAGCACTTCTCCCTCCCAGACTTGCAGTGGACATATCGGATTGAGGCATATATGAATCACTCCCTCCCATTGAGTCATATGTAGGGGGACTGCAAAGGTGGTCTCTCCCTCCCACTGAATCAAATTGTGAACCCGAATCTAAAGGAGCAGTAGAACTGCAAGGCTGATCCTGAGAAGCCGAGAGACTGAGACTCAACTTTAGTCTCTTAGATTCCAGGGCAGTACACTGCAACCCAGGTCGCTTAGTAGAAGGGGAAACGACTGGCAATTCAATCCACCAGAGATTGTCACGAAAATACCCTGTTTTTATCACCGTGTTTGAGGAGGGTTGGATGAATTCAACCTTGTCTTTTGAGAACACTACCTTTAGCCCAGCTTGAGTAACCTTACGAACTGAAAACAAGTTTGATGAGAGACCCGGTGTGTACAGAACATCTTTCAACGTAGATACTTGGCCATTATTTAGAAATTCGAGGTCACCTCGATAATTTACAGACAGATCAGCACTATCATTACTATTAACACATTTAAATTTACGAGTCGAAGGCAAACGCTGAAAGTTGACCAATTGGGCTTTATTTGATGTCAAATGCTCTGTACATCCCGTATCAATAATTGCTTTGAAACATTGCTCACCTTCAGATAACTGGAAGACAGCGCCCTGGCCGTTGCGTTCACTGACGTAATTAAACGTGCTGACCACCTGCTCCTCCTCGTCTCCCATGGTGACCCAGACCTGCGAGTTGTCGTCACCTTCAGAGGAACCGACAATCGCGAAGACAGAGTCTGGGTGTCCCCTAAATTCTTGAGCCAGTTGTTTAGCTTGACCTAGGAGCATCGTGAAAAACTTCGGTTTTCTGATTACCGACGGTGGCTTAGGTCGATTCGGAAGCGAGACTGCATTAGAATTTTCGGGATAAGGCTTGGAATTTTTAGGACGTTTGAGGAGCATAACTAGGTTGGTCTGGGGACTTGGACAGTCTTTAGCAATATGCTGATTTGAGATGCCACAGTTAAAGCAAGTCTTATTGGCTTTGAAACTGTTTGCCCTGGTATGACCCGTTCGGCGGCAGTAAATACAGTACCCCGCTTTTCCCTTGGAACTTTTGAATCGAGTGTAGCTTTTCCCTGGGAGCCTTGGTAAAACCAGGGATTGAGCCACCTCGTGCGACGGCACCCTTCCCACCCCTTGATCCACCTCGACCCCTAGTGGAGGCAATACGGCTCCTCATCAAGCTGAAGCTCGAACCCCCCGAGGATGACTGCTCGCTTCTAAGTTGCTCCTCTAAGAGCATGTCACGAAGCTCGCCCAGAGAGAACTTGAACCCATGGAGTTCAGCCTTCTGGTATGTGACAGTCTCATCGATTGACAACTCAAAGATAGTCTTGACATACTCGGGTGTCAGCATGTCAGCATTGATGCTGATGAGTTTGTTTCTAATCTCGTCGAACCTACTGAGAAACCCAACCGCTTTTTCACTTTTCGGGTCGAAATGAATTGAATTAAATTCAGTAACGAGTCTTTTCAACTGAAATTTTGAGGAGGGATCACTAGTATTTTGCAACTTGTCCATGATGTCTTTGGGATCACGAAGATCCTGGACTAGGTCTTTAAAATGCTGGGATAATGACTCAAAAATAAAATACCTGACCTTTTTCCTGGCAGTCTCTCGATCACTTACTGAGAAATCGCCAGGAGCAGGTTCAGAAGGGTCGAGCACGAAGATGCAGTCCTGGGTCTTAAGTTGACCAACCACACCTCTCCTCCAGTACTTGAACTGATCCTCTTTGACGGCATCAACCTTGCGTATCCTGTACGGCTCCTCCCGAACACGATGCACTGAGTGACGGTCAGTGTGTCGGACAAAATAGTTGGGGTTATGCTTCCGAGGACCACTGGAAGAATCAGAATGAGAGGTGCCGCAGTCTAACTGATTCCTAACTTCCTGACCGGAAGGCTCCTCCACTTCCATGATGGAACCTTCGTCCATAGGAACTGAATGGGATACCAGGAGTAGTATATAAAATGGGTCTTCTGGCCCGATTTTGAGATGAGGCCTCTGGCCCCGATTGTTGAGCTGGGGCTTCTGGCCCGACCGTCGAGCTGGGGCTACTGGCCCGACCGTCGAGCTGGGGTTTCTAGCCCGTCAACTGAAAGCGAGGCATTGGGTGTCGGGAACCAAACTCTGAATTTTCAAGCTTGAGAAAAAAAAGAAAAATGAAAAATGAAAAATGGGGGAAAAAAATGAATAAATAAATTAAAAAAAATGAAAAAATAAAATAAAAATGAAACAGTTGAGAGAAAATTTTTGTTTGAGATCGCGCGAAAAAACCTTGATGGCAAGGTGTGGTTGATTGATTGAATCTCGCAGCGAGCTTTTATTTCAAAATAATCTGGATCCCAGTTTCTCTCGGGGATCCCTGACGGTAGAATTAAAACCCACTCGAGCTCCTTGTCCAGCGGTCCAGACGTGCTTATCGACTTCCTGAGTGATCACTTAGTCATCAAAAAAACGCAGCAGGACCAGTGAGTTGCAAAGAGCGGTACAGATCGGATCGGATAGACATTTATAAGCGTGCTAGTGTCCTTTTCAATCATCAAGTAGGTACCTACATATTATCAGTCAGTTCGAACAAACGGTTTATGCACGGGAGTGAACAACAAAGTGGTTTTTAGTGCAAATTAAAGGTTCATGGATGGATTACCACGTCACAAGGTAAGGTTTAAACAGTTTACCCCTCCCACCACACACAGCTTGTTCCTGATTGGTTCATAATGACGTCACTTTCTATCATGATTATTGCTTGATGTTGATTGGCTAATAGTGACGTCACTATTGCTTGATGCTGATTGGCCAATCAGTAAACCGTCGAGTTTCGCCAGGGTAAAGAACAGCACGTCTCTGTACCCATCAGTACCTACTGTTCGGACCGTCGAGTTTCGCCAGGGTAAAGAACTGCACGTCTCGGTACGAACCATGCCTCCAAAACGCGAGATGCAAAACTCTTCCTCTAAAACAACCCGTCCTTGTAAGGATGAAAATAATGCAGCATATAAATATTGTAGTATATGTTCGTTATATAGATCAAAGAGTCAATTCGCACGACATTTAAAATCGAAAGCCCATAAAAATAATATTATTAAAAATGAAAAAAAATATAGTAAAAGCTATTTTGATCCTAAAGCTGAAGCCTCTGCTATTTCTCTTACTAGGAAAAATGATACAAGGGTAAACCCTCAACAGAAAAGCCTTGATTTCACACGTTACATGAAATTACCCGAATACACAGATAGTTTAACACCGTTTATCAGTAGAAAACCAACAAGACCTGCCAAAGTCGCTACAAGCCGTGCTTCTGTTCCACCCCAGGATCTGCCTGAAGATTTATTACAATATTACAATGTTCCAACCATGATAACGCCTTTCGCTGATACTCCTCCCCACACAAATCTTCTTTTCCCTTCCCCTCCTGTAAGAAAAGTCCACCCAGATAATAATCGAATTGTTGGTTTGTTGGGTGAAAATCCATGCATCTCTAACAAACCACCTAAAACCTTTGAGCAATTTAGGGGTTGTATGACAAATTTGTCTGGCAGTACCACTATTAAATCAAATCCCGAGGAAAAAATTAATTCCCATGAATCGAGAGAGGATGCTCTGAAACGTATTTCTAAATCGATATTTGATGCAGATTCTCAAGAGGAACTTTCCACACCTCACTCTCCGCCAAAAGAAATCCTAGCAGATAAGGATAGAATCGTAATCAAATTAGTTAAAGACCCTATTACTAATCAATATAAGGTTAGTAAAAACTCCACAGACATACCCCCTAATTCTCACACTGATGGTCCCTCTCTAATGAGTGTGAACTCTAAAAAACATTGTTCTACATGTAATATTCTGGTGACAAAATCAAATTGGGCTCGGCATATCAAATCTGTAAAACATGTAGGCTCCCAGAACTCTATGATTCCAAATACTTCCCCTCCTCAGATGCAAGATAAAAAAATATGTTCTTCCTGCAATTTGTCGGTAACAAAATCAAATTGGACCCGTCATATCAAATCCAAAAAGCACATTAGCAACACCGTATCAAATCAAGAAAATTTGAATGATGCGTTTTCAACAGAAGAGGAAATCACCATCAACTCTCAGTTCAAAAAGATTATGTGGACTTATATTAAAGGTTCCATTGACATATCTACATTCTTGGAGTCGTTAAAGAATCCGATGATAGACAAACTCATGGAATATTGGGTTTTGAATCCATCAATCAAATTGCAGGTAAGCCTGGAAGCAACTTATTCTCGTGAAAAAATTGACGGGGAAACCCAATACACAGAAATGTACTTCCATACAAAATCTGACGTTATTACTACAAATATTAATTTAAATGATGTTATAGAACAAATTTGATGATTTAAAACAAAGAGAATCACAGCACCAACCTGCAGCAGGCTCAGGGTGGTCATTATATAGACCTAAAAGACTTATTCTGAGCTTGAGCAAATATAACCCTTTGAGTGGTAGTTCTTACATAGAGTTGCCCAAATGGATTTCAGATAAAAAAGCTTGTGTAAACGTTCATAATACTTCGGATAATTTGTGTTTTGCTTATTCTATATGCTGTGGTATTAATGACAAGAGAAAAAACCCTCAGAATGTTAGCCATTATAAACACCAAGTAAAAGATGAAATATTCAGAGGATTTCAATATCCCATGACACCTGATAATATCCCCAAGTTTGAGAAAAAGAGTCAAAATGGCTACCCAGGATATCCTAGTATGGCTATCAATGTTTATGAGGTCTCAGGGAAAGAAATCAGACCTATTGTGATATCAACTCAACGAGCTGCTGAAAAAGATATAGATTTGTTATACTTGGTTAATGAAAACAATGGTCATTATGTATACATAAAAAACCTATCTCGATTAGTTAGGACGCAAATCACCAAGCATAAGCAAAATATTGAAATTTGCAGAAGATGTTTGGTTTCTTTCAATAGTAAACGGCAACTTGCTGAGCATTCGGAATATTGTGGTGAGCATCAACCTGTGAAACCCACTATGCCGACAGAGGGCAGCACATTAGAATTTCAAAACTTTATCAACAAATTCGAACACCCATACGTTATTTATCTCGATTTTGAATGTTTATTGCATGACCAAAAAAATAAAAATAAAAATGACCAAAATGAATCCTTTACAATGAAAACTAAAAAACATATTCCTTATGGATTTACCACATATTTGGTATCTAGGGTGGATGGGAAAATTCACAAACCTTATTGCTATAGGGCAAAAAATCAAGCTGAACTCGAATACGTACCCCTCAGGCTCATTGAGAAACTTCATGGAATATTGAAATTTATCGCAAAAAAATATGAAAATTCAAAACCGATGAAGTTAACCGATGAAGAGGAAAGACATTTTCAATTATCAAACGTATGCCATATTTGTGATAGAGAAATTGAACTAGGAACAACAAAAGATAGAGATCATTGTCATCTGACCTCAAAATTTTTAGGAAGTTCACACCCCGAATGTAACCGACGCAGGCAACTCGTTACAAATATTCCAGTTGTTTGCCACAATCTATCTGGTTACGACTCGCATCTCTTCATAAAAGAACTATTCAATTATGGAAATGAAAAAAATCAAACTACAGTGCTCGCTAATTCTGAGGAAAAGTATATAACCTTCTCAAAGAACATGGTTAAATTGAGAAAGTGATACTTGAAATTGAGTTTTATTGATAGCTTTAGATTCATGTCAAGCTCTCTCGAGAAACTAGCGCAGAATTTGAAACCAGAAGAATTCTCGCATCTTAATGCATTTATCAAGGATAACTCTGTTTGTGGGAAATATTTTCATAGAGAGAAAAATGATGAAAATAAACTGTTTAGCATCCTAAGAAGAAAAGGGGTATTCCCTTACGAGTTTGTGAACAGTGTTGAAAAACTTGATCATGATAGAACACTTGCTCCTGAAGATTTCTACGATTCGCTAAACGAATCGAATATAAACTCCAATGATTTCAATCATTACCTCCACGTATGGAATAAACTGAAAGTCAAAAGTTTAGGAATTTATTCTGATTTGTACAATATTCAGGATGTTTTGCTGCTAGCAGATGTATTCGAAAATTTTCGTAACGTTTGCTTAGCTAATTATAAACTTGATCCTGCACATTACACCACAGCTCCATCACTCGCTTGGGATGCAATGTTAAAATCAACGAAAATAAAACTAGACCTAATTGTAGACTATGATATGTATTTATTAATTGAAAAGGGTATTAGAGGAGGTATTTCCCAGTGCTCGAAAAGATACGTGAAAGCCAATAACCGGCACATCAAAGATTACGATGATACGAAACCGGATAGTTATCTAAGTTACATAGATGCGAACAATTTGTACGGGTGGGCATTATCCAGGTCACTCCCGTACAGAAAATTTGAGTGGGTTCCTCCAACGCTTCATGATATTGAATCTTGGAAAAAAATAATTGAAGGATACCACGATAACAATCAACAAGGTTATATATTCGAAGTTGATTTACATTATCCTCAAAGGCTTCATGATTCACACAGAGATCTCCCATTAGCTCCAGAGCAATACAACCAGAAGTTGTGTACGACCCTCTACGATAAAAAACGATACGTTGTACATATTGATAATTTGAAATTGTATATGAGTCAGGGTTTAGAAATTACAGCCATTCACCGCGTTATAAAATTCGAACAAAAACCATTTATGAAATCCTACATAGATTTTAATACCTCTAAACGAGCTAACTGCTCGAACGATTTCGAAAAGGATTTCTATAAGCTTATGAATAATTCCGTATTTGGTCGCACAATGATGAATTTACGTAAACGTCAAGATATTAGGCTGTGCAACGAAAAGAAGGCATCCAAATTAGCGAAAAAACCAACGTTTTCTAGATTTACGATATTCGATGAAGATTTCCTAGCGTGCCACATGACCCGAAATAAAATAAAATTTAATCAACCCCTATACTTGGGATTTTCGGTTCTCGATTTATCCAAACACCTGATGTATGATTTCTTCTACAATAAACTAAAACGATACGATCCTAATTTAAATCTTTGTTACATGGATACAGATTCGTATTTCGTAGAAACAACCATCGATCCCCATCAAATAATTAAGGAGAACTCGGATGAATTTGACACGAGTGACTATGATAAAACACATACCTGTTACAGTTCAAAGAATAAAAACGCTGCAAATCCCTGCACAACGGTTTATTATTTTGTATAGAATACCCTTCTGTTACAGATCACAGCTCTATGTATAGATAACCCGTCTATATAATATAATATGTACTATTCTATGCATAATTATGTAGATCGCAGACCCTCCGTAGGTTAGTACCTAACCCCGTACTCGTTACTAGGTACCTACCTAAATCACGAGTTAAATGTTGCTAAAATAATTCTGCCGATGACAAACAGTACCTAACAAAAAGAAACACACATAATGAAGTTCTGAAAAGAAATTGTTGATGAGGAGTGAAAAAAGTTGCAAAAGTACCTACCAACAAACTCCAGCCCCTTCTACGTAGATGGTATAATGAACCGTTGTGTAATAATTTACCGTTGAGTAATGATTTACCGTAGTAATAATTTACCCATCAATAATACTTCAACGTTTGTTCAAGTTTCACTACCTACCAACAAACTCCAAAAGAGCCATCATTTTTCAAATTAAATAATATCACAGAAAAACCAACTCGACTTCATACTCCGCCAATATAATCAGGTGATCCCTACCAATGATTGGCCATATTCACAAATTCCTATTGTGGGCGCGTCTCTGGTTACGAGAATTGGTTTGATTTGTATACAATTTCATTCACACTGGAGTCGAAAATGCCTGTCGGTGCAAACTTCGGGGCCTTACTGTGAACGAACGGCTGGACGTACGATGCTCCGGATGGTCTTAAAAAACTCGCAAGTTCAAGAACTATTTAAAACCGTAAAAATCTTTACGTAAAAAAATGGTATAGGCGTTTTGAAAATTTCAACCCCTATTTTGAACCCCTTAGAGATGACTCACAGTAACGTCGAGCTTCGAGGACCAACTAGACGCCGAACGGAACCTATAACCCGAATTTCATCAATTTTTTTTCATGGTAACTAAGAAAAGTGGCCCGTACGGCGTACGGCGTACGGCGGACAGACAGAAATATTTTTATTGCAGTTTTGGATTCTACATACCTTGAAACGTAAACCATCAAATTTTGAGGGGGGGTAAGAATTTTTTTTTTCATGCTCGATTCCAATGGTTCATTATTGAAAATAATAAACCAAAAGGTGATTGGGAAATTTAAGGATGAGCTGAACGGTGCTCATCTCTCTGAATTTTGTGGCTTGCGATCCAAATTATATAGTTATTCGTACGTTGAAAAAGAGGATGAGGTTTCTAATCAGGTAAAATGTAAAGGGATAAAAAAGAATATTGTAAAACAAACTATAGGAATGGATGATCTAAAATCATGCCTCTTTGAGGGGAAGGAACAGTATCGTAAGCAAAATTTGATACGTAGTTATAAACATACCTTATACTCAATAACAATGAACAAAAAAGCTCTCAATTCGGATGATACCAAACGATTTACTGAGGAAAATAAAATTAGTACTTTGCCTTGGGGTCATTACAAAATGCTAAAATGAATTGTATAATAAATATATTAGGTATTTTGCACGTCATAGGAAAAACAAATCTCACACAAAAAATATTCTTGAACAATATTCTCAACGGGTGAACCTCCTTGCACGAGAAGACCTCGGAGAGCCAGAACTCGGAGTAGTCTCGAATCGAACACGTCTTGTTCCCTTCATTTTGAACCTCATTTTCTATGTGTTGGTTTTGTAAATGCATACTTATAAGAAGATAGAACATAAAACAATAATGTCACTCTTCAAGATATCCGGTACAGGCTCAAAGTTGAGCTTACGGATGGAGCATCCTATTCATTTGGATGAGCATAAGGATTATTCCCTCGGTCTTTTGGGATTTTATGGTAAAAATTGTATTGAAAATATTTCTGAACCTATACAAGTGGTGTTTACAGGAAGTGATGATGATGATGAGCGAACATTGTACATAGGTAGTGGGAATTACTCGATAGAAAAGATTGAAAATATGCTCATAGGTTTTATTAAATCGAATTATACAAATCTTGCAGTGCTTGCTAGTAATAAAGATCTGTATTATCTTCGTGTAAACGAAACAACTGCTAGAGTTGAAATGAAGATGCCAGTTGATGTTGGTTTGTTCCCTTCATCGTCTGAACATCGTAAAAATTTAGGTTATTTGTTAGGGTTCTATCAAAGAAAATCAAATGTCTCGTTTTATTTTCAATCAAATACTCACTATGAAGCAAACTCATACCCAAGGTTGGAACCTTTCAAAGTTATTGAAATTCATTGCAACTTGATCAAGCCTGCTGTTATTAATCATCAGAATGATCCTCATTCCCACCAGGAAGCAGATATCCTACACATGCTCTATCCTAAAACTGAGCAGATTAAATTTGGTTCCCTGATTGCAGAACAACCTGTTCAAATTAACTACCTTGATATCAATAAGAGCGTGAAGTCAATTCAGAAAATCGACTTGGTACTCAAGAACGAATCTGACACCGAAATCAATTTTTTGGGAACTGATTTGACTGTGTACCTGAAATTAATCGAAAAATGATAGAACGTAATGTTACCCCACAAATTTTTTGTTTCAAATGTAAGAAAAAAACTGGTAATGTAAATACTTCAACAGTTCAGACAGCAAATTGCTCCTGGAGGTATCTAGCAAAGTGTAAAATATGCAATACTCAGAAGAGTAAATTTTTGAAGCGTGGATGGAAAAGCAACCAGAATGGTATGAACACGGGTGATATGCAAATTGAAGCAGTAGAGATGCATAAACCAGTCATAAAAAAATTTCAAAAGCGTAAAATCGTGACTTTAGGGATCGATGATTTATGGGCAGCAGATTTGATTGTGATGACTAGCTACAGTCATGATAACGACGGATATAAGTATTTGCTTAATGTTATAGATACATTTTCAAAGTACGTATGGAGTGAGCCGTTGAAAAAGAAGGACGGTCCGACGGTTGCTGCTGCATTTCAAAATATCATAGCCAGAGCAAAGAGTGTTGGGCATTCATCTCCCAATCTCCTTCACACTGATAAAGGATCAGAATTCAAAAACAATAATTTCAAAGCAATTCTAGATAAAAACTCGATTAAATTATACCACACGGAGAATCTGGAGAAATCTAGCATTATTGAACGTTTCCATAGAACGCTGAATGGCAAGATGAAAATTCGTTTTCACGTTAATCAAAATTTCAGATGGATCGATATACTGCAAGATTTAATTGATGAGTATAATCATAGCTATCACAGAACTGCTCGGATGAAGCCTGCTGATGTGTGTAAGGATAATGAAAAGATCATACTAGAGTTGGTGGTCCCTCAAAATTCCACAAAGATTCGATCAGACATTGAAGTGGGTGATCGTGTAAGAATAACCAGGGACAAGAAAACATTTAGCAGTAAGTACGGAAGTAGCTGGACGAAAGAAATTTTTGTTGTGGATAAAATTGTTTACACAGAACCTATAACTTTCAAATTGAAAGCATTGGATGGTGAAGAGATTGTAGGATCGTTCTACCGAAAAGAGCTTTTAAAAACAGCACTATAACTTTTTTTAATAAGATAAGATGGAACACCTCGTTACAATGAAAAATCCACCAAAGAGAAAAAACAAGTATATTGTTACTCCCTACGACTCTGTGCTGCAGGAGAACAGACAAAAATTTCCAGATATCATGAGGGCGATAATTGTTGGTTCAAGCAATTGCGGTAAAACTACGTTACTCATGAATTTCATATACAAAAATTGGATTGATTTTGCTTATTTGTATATATTTAGTAAGTCTCTCAACCAACCTCTCTATCAGAAATTATTGGATCGCTATCATGCTGCTGAAACTAAACTCGGACAGGAAATCTGCTTCTCTTCTGATAATTGTGAAAATATGATTTCTGTTGATGAATGTAAGCCTGACTCATTAGTCGTTTTTGATGACTGTCTTCTAGAGAAACAAAAGGAAATAAAGAATTATTTCACAAGAGGACGTCACAAGCGTATATCCTGCATTTATTTAGCACAATGCTACAACCTAGTTGATAGGCAGGTAATCGGTAATAATGTCAATCTTGTTTTTGTATTTTCACAGAATAAACATTATTTGAAAAACATATATAACGACTTTGTTGCTGGCGATATGTCGATTGAGGAATTTTCTGTTCTTTGTAAGCAGTGTTGGGAAAAGAAACATGGGTTTATAACTATTGATTTAACGAAGAAAAGAGATTGTGGAAAGTATCAGTGTCAGTTGAATGAAATCCTATCACCCCTCAACAAAAGAGCTGTTGAGTAATGTGACACCTCATCGATCCTTGAACGTTGTTTTAACGATCCCTGAACGTTGTTTGAACGTTAATTCTTATTGTTTTATCGATCCCTGAACGTTGTTTGAACGTTATTTGTCGTTGTTTGAACGTTAATTCTCGTTGTTTTATCGATCCCTGAACGTTATTTGTCGTTGTTTGAACGTTATTTCTCGTTGTTTTATCGATCACCGAACGTTGTTTGAACGTTATTTGTCGTTGTTTTATCGATCCCTGAACGTTGTTTGAACGTTATTTGTCGTTGTTTGAACGTTAATTCTCGTTGTTTTATCGATCACCGAACGTTGTTTGAACGTTATTTCTCGTTGTTTTATCGATCCCTGAACGTTGTTTGAACGTTATTTGTCGTTGTTTGAACGTTAATTCTCGTTGTTTTATCGATCACCGAACGTTGTTTGAACGTTATTTCTCGTTGTTTTATCGATCCCTGAACGTTGTTTGAACGTTATTTGTCGTTGTTTGAACGTTAATTCTCGTTGTTTTATCGATCACCGAACGTTGTTTGAACGTTATTTGTCGTTGTTTCATCGATCCCTGAACGTTGTTTGAACGTTATTTGTCGTTGTTTGAACGTTAATTCTCGTTGTTTTATCGATCACCGAACGTTGTTTGAACGTTATTTGTCGTTGTTTTATCGATCCCTGAACGTTGTTTGAACGTTATTTGTCGTTGTTTGAACGTTAATTCTAGTTGTTTTATCGATCACCGAACGTTGTTTGAACGTTATTTCTCGTTGTTTTATCGATCCCTGAGCGTTGTTTGAACGTTATTTGTCGTTGTTTGAACGTTATTTCTCGTTGTTTTATCGATCACCGAACGTAGTTTGAACGTTATTTGTCGTTGTTTCATAGATCCCTGAACGTTGTTTGAACGTTAATTCTCGTTGTTTGAACGTTATTTGTCGTTGTTTGAACGTTAATTCTCGTTGTTTTATCGATCCCTGAACGTTGTTTGAACGTTATTTGTCGTTGTTTTATCGATCCCTGAACGTTATTTGTCGTTGTTTGAACGTTATTTGTCGTTGTTTGAACGTTAATTCTTGTTGTTTTATCGATCCCTGAACGTTGTTTGAACGTTAATTCTCGTTGTTTCGTAGATCCCTGAACGTTATTTGTCGTTGTTTGAACGTTATTTGTCGTTGTTTGAACGTTATTTGTCGTTGTTTTATCGATCCCTGAACGTTGTTTGAACGTTAATTGTCGTTGTTTTATCGATCCCTGAACGATTGCTCAATATATAATAAGAATGCCAAGATGGACGTGCAAAAATTGAATGCTGAAGCCAAAAAAGCTCGTGAGCTGTCCCGTATTGAGAAAGAGTTAGTAGCGAAATTCAGACGGGCACAGACGAAGATACGTGATCGTAACAGATTTAGACATGAGGAATATAAACCTATAACATCTGCTATTCAAAATCTAATTGAAAAAGAGGAAGCTAATGATTATAAACCTATAACAGAAGCAATTGAAAATCTACAAAAAAAGGTTGAAAATCAGTTAGTACCTTTTCAAAAATCGATAACTTTTCTCCCTCAAAACGAAGAAGACTATGATGAGGAAAAAATTTCTGAAGAGGAACAAAGTTCTGAAGGGGAAACGGATCTAAATGGCTCTCCTGATGGGAGTATGGAGACTCTGAAATTTTCCCCGACTGCTCATCAGAGTACACCCAAGCTATCAAATGAACCAAATCCTGAAGTTGAAGATAGTAACATATACGGTACACCTTCAAATAATTCACCCAAACATGTACAGTTAGGAAAAACCGCCTACAAGTTTCTACCAAGAGCAAACGATAGAACATTTGGACTTTATTATGAGATACCAAAGCAAGCGTATATGATTGGCAATACATCTGTTGATTTTGATAAAAATGATATTATATTAGGGTCTGAACGGTACGAGGGAACTCCTGGACTTTGGAGGTTGATAACATACGATAAAGCACCAAGCGAAAATTTGTACACACCTCAGGATTTAGAAAATTATGAGAAAATTCTTACTGATACAGATTCTATGTTTCAAGGAAATAACCAAGCAACCAAAAAACCGAAATCTAGTGAGGGAGATAAATGGTCAAAACTAGTAAAGAATATATGGAAAAAATATAACGGTGATAAAAGAACTGATCAAGTAGGTTCTGGAATCGTAGAATATAATAATAACGTCGTTGAGTATAAGTATATTGACAACTTGAACGAGCTAGTTGCACGAATTCATTATATATACAGTCAGGAGCAGGCAGGAAATAATAACTTTCATAACGAAAAATTAGCTATCCTACAGTTCTTCAAGGATAGGCTTGAAGGGATTATAGACACTCCGAAGGGTACTGAATATTTAATTCGGTTTGTTTCCAACATGCCGTCAAAGCTTTTAAAAGGTGATAAGGTAGGGTCTGGCTTATTCAATTCATTACTGAAAAAAGTTCCTTTTGAAATGCACGCGAGAGGCTATAATTTCCTAGGACCTGGGACGAATTTGGAGAAACGTTTAGAAAGAGGAGATGTGGGGGTGAACAAACTTGATGACGCCGCAAAGGAGCATGATATTTTTTATAGAGATCACCCTAAAACCGCGGATAGACATGTCGCAGACAAAGTTTTGGAAGATAAGGCGTGGAGTAGATTGAATTCCAAAGACGCTGACCTGAACGAGAGATTTTGGGCGTTAGCAACTGGTGCAGCGATGAACGTGAAACAAACATTTGGGATGGGGATTGAACCTCAACTAAAGTTTTAGTAGGCAATAATAAGAGGATTAACAAACGCCATGAATAATATCTCGTCGGCATTGTCACTAACAAGCGGTCAACGGACCAAGATCCGAGCTGCATACAAGCAGGGGAATGGAGCTGTCATACAATTAAGTAAAGAACAATTGTTAAAAAACAATGGTAAAGACAAAATTGGTATAACACGCGAACAGCATAATGAAATAGCTAAATCTCGGTTGAAAAATAAAGGGTATCGTTTGAAATTATCATATGAGCAGTTGAAAGAAAATTATAGAGGCGGGTTTCTTCCCCTCATATTTGCTGGGTTAGGCGCACTGAGTGGATTGTTGGGAGGTGGTGCTGCTGTTGCTAATTCAGTAATTGATTATAAAGATCGGCAGAAACGATTGCAGGAAACGATAAGACATAATAAAGCGATGGAAAACAAGAAAACGGGTGGTCAGGTAAAAAAAAAAAAAAAAAAAAAAGTCGAAGCGTTGAGCAATTTTGATATTACTTATTATGCTTTGGATAAACTTGGAATAAATAATTTTAGAGGGGTATTTATGAGAGATGCTTTACCTAAAACTCCAAACATAATTGAATGTGGAATTCTGAATCTTGGTGATTCAAAAACAGACGGTACACACTGGACGGCTTACTACAAAAACATGATGGATAAATATTATTTTGATTCGTACGGGAACGCTAATCCACCGAGGGAATTAATTTCGTACTTGGGTGGAAAGCGTTTGTTCTTCAATAGAGACAGGATTCAAGATTACACCGACCCTCCAATATGCGGACACTTGTGTCTAATAGTTCTCTACTTGCTAGTTAATAGACATATGCCCCTTAACACGATATTAGAAAAACTAAAAAAAAGATAAATACTTCTGGGAAAGTTTGCTTTAATTTTTTTTTTTTTTTTATAGACTATATATAAGAAAGAGAAAGATGGCGAACGTATTTTCGAAATACATGAAGGACATTGTCCGCTCAGAGTACAAACATTACTATCCCAACAGCACTCAAAACTTTAACGCCCCCAACAAAAGAACAGAGTTCAATATCGATTATGGAGATGGATTTTCTATGTCAAAGTTTCAATATTTCATTTCTGGGACGTTGAAGAAGCGCAATGGAGGAGATTACCCAGCAAAAGCAAAAAAATGTGAAATTGATTGATAACTTCGTTCCATATTTGTTCTCTAGAATCGAGGTGAAAAAACACAATTATTTAATTGACGAAGTAGAATACCCTGGTGTTACTAGTACCGTGAAGAGCAGTGTCTCGTACAGAGGCTCAGAAAGTAATTCGATTGCAAACAATGGTTTTGTATCTCAGTGCAACGCAGATAGAAATACATTCTACGTATGCGGGAATCTTTCACATTTAGGGTTGGGATTTTTCGAAGATGTTAGTATACCGCTTTATAAAGGAGGATTCGTAATTTCCTTTATCAGAGATGGTGATGCTAACACCATTTACAGATGGAAAACGAAAAAAAGTGACGGGAGTTACGATGATGCCACCCTACCATCAGAAGGACGGGTAAGTATCACAGAGTTCATAATTCGGGTCCCGATGATTGAATTCAAACCTATGGCTAAAATCGAGCTGGTGAAAGAATTGTCCGACCTGAAAAAAATACAGTTCCATTTCAGGAGCTGGCAGTGCATACAAAAACCTGAAATCAACGGAAATACATTTACATTTGATGTAACCAATATCTTTAGAAACATTCGAAATCCTACGTTTGTGATGGTCGCTTTCCAATCTGAAACTGGCTCGCAGTTGCAGGATGCTTCGTTGTTTGATAATGCCAACGTTAAAAATATAAAGGTGAAGATCAATGATAACGTTTACCCTGAAGAAATGGAAAACTTGGATATCGCGGCTGGTAACTACACCCTCGCCTACGAAATGTACAAGGATTTTAAAAATGTCTATCAAAATAATAATGACATGCTCTACAATCCCCAGAACTTTATAAACGGAAAATGCGTTTACGTGATCGACACAAGTAAACAAACGGAAAATATTTCCAATTCGAAATCTAATATTATAATTACCGCGGATTTTGCTCCCTCAGCAGGAACAAATCTTTACGTAGTACTCGTGTCTCACACTACCTTAGATTATGATCTCTTCAATAACATAAATCAAGGAAAGTAATACGTAGGTCCGTTGATACCAAAATCCTGATACTGAAAAAAATACAAAATCTACAGAAAAAAAAGTTTCGCGCAATCTCAAACAAAAAATGTCTCTCACCTGTTTCATTTTTATTTTTTTTTTTTTATTTTTTTTTTTTTTCTCTCAAGCTTGAAAATTCAGAGTTTGGTTCCCGACACCCAATGCCTCGCTTTCAGTTGACGGGCTGGAAACCCCAGCTCGACGGTCGGGCCAGTAGCCCCAGCTCGACGGTCGGGCCAGAAGCCCCAGCTCAACAATCGGGGCCAGAAGCCTCATCTCAAAATCGGGCCAGAAGACCCATTTTATATACTACTACCAGGGCAGTGGTGGCGAATAGACCAGAAGATTTTTCCGAAGCGGTACCAGTTGGCAAAACTGGAGGAAAACGGTCCATCTAACGAGACGTCATCCCCGTCATAGTCCAAGTCAGATTGGGACATATTGATACCTGTAGAGTATTTCAGTTGACAAATCCGCAATTTCTTTTCTTTACCTAATAAGACATGACCTAAATGCTATTTATTGAGACACCAGGGTGATTCAATGAATGGATAGAAACATACATGTCATGAAAGATTCATTGTTTCATGAATAAGAATCTTGGTTCAGATACATACAAGGAATATATCCAATCTCCTGTGAAAGGATTCAAAATCGGTTGGCCAACCTGTTTCTAGAGATAAAAATAGCATGATTCAAACTAAAAGAGGTTATCTTAAAAGGTGATTGGTAGGAACAATATGTATATTATATTCCTCCAGGATCAAACGACACTTGACTCTCCAACGAAATCAATCTCAAATTTTACAAAATTCATTATTTCGAGATGTAACTTAATTTCATGGGGGTGCACTCCCCGAAGACTAGATATCCGATTTGCGTGATTTTCCGTCATAAAGAAAATGAGATCTCCGACCCCTATCCCATTCAGTTCCGATGTTACCCATAAGGTACACATCGAAACGAAACAACCTGTCCCCTCTATGTATTCACTGAGCGAGCCTCGGGTTCGAACTGAGATGTGTTAATCCCAAAATTGGGCACACCTGGTTTCTCACTCCGGCTATCTCAGAAGGGATGGAGTAGATAGGGGCGGTCCCGAATGAAATTTCCGAGACAAAGTCGAGCCCTTGGCGTGATTTCGGTCTATCCGTGATCATAAATCGAAACATAAATTTAGTTGCGATCTTCTCTGTGCCTCAATCTCTTGGATTGATTCAGAGGAGCTCCTGGGGTCTAGCCCGATTCACATACCCCGTTGAGTTGCGGCCTTTGAGACTGTGCTGTTGATAAGATCCCGATCACAAAGCGGGCACTCAGTCACTCGAGGTACCCTATATGTCGCCAGGCGAGGTTCAAATGTGGACTGTTGATCTGAGGTCGAGACTAAAAAAAAAAATTGTGCACGCCGAGATCAACCTTTTCCTGACTCGGGCTAGCGATTCAATATCTATCGCGCAACTCGGCGCCTGAATTTCCTGTCGGGAGCAGGAAAGTTCAGACTTCTTCCACCACGCTGGAGACAGAGAGCTATCCGGCAACGAACTCGAGCACGGCTCACAGAAAGCTATCGGCGTCCCGATATTTGCTCTATCACGGATACTAACCAACACAAACTCTTTCGGACCGAAAAACCCAAAAAGAATGAAGGAAGTCTACAACGACGTCGATCTACGTTGATTCGGAGCAACTCCTAGTGACCTGGTTAGGGAAATCTAATTTTCGATGTATTTATCGAAATTACTCGAAGAGAAACCGCGGCCATCTTCCGACGCTGGCGATCTCCTGTGTAGACTCGGACGCTACCTAGCGGGGAGGGTAAAATAGACGCCATGAGACCGATTTCACGCCAAGGCTTGATAGAAAATTCAAACGATCTAATTTTCTTCAGTTGGGCTTCTGGATGGAAATGGATATAATTTCAACGACCTGACCAAAAGCAATAAAGACGGCGTTGTCACGATATCGTATCAAAGTCAAAAGCCGTTAGGAGGTGAGGTTAATGAAATCTGAGATGCTACTTTAGCAACCAAATAATTAAACGAACCACTCACCGTATAAGGAGAATCGGTAGTTGAAGGATTGATCCTTTTGGGTAGATTCTAAATGATACACTTTGATAACGCAATAAAGAGTATGAACACTATATTTGAAAACTTGTACAAATTGAGGAAATATACGAATCGTAAAAAGAGGCTACAGCGTCAACGATACGGAAGCGAGAGAACCGAGTGAGAGTAGGAGAGGGGTTAACAAACCCCACCGCATTTCCTATAACAGTAGTGCCAACTATACAGCTCATAAAACATATGATCCTTACATGAATATACGAATAATATAACAGTTCATAGAGACAATATTACGTTTATGTTATATATATACATGTAGATTAATTCTGAGCTATACAATATATTTTCTATTCGATTCGTTGTACACATAGTGTAGAATAGAACAAATGCTATGGATACTTTGTGAACTCTGTTCCATAGAGGAAGTGCCCGTGGAGGCATCTCATTTGAAGATCCTATTTCAACACCCTCTAATATTGCTCCTTTTCGAAAATCCCACCCACTACCTAGTTGTTTTATAATACGAGTGTCCACTGTACGATGTAATGAGTGCATGAAGTTGCTTGTTATCACAGCGATCCCGGCAACGTACCCCCCCTCCGACAATCACGAAGCTGCTGAAAGCTCACGTTTTCAAACCTTTCACTTCCGTTTCCTATCAGTGCCCTGTCAACGAACTGAGGAAAAGCTCGTCCTGCTGAGCGAGAGTAGTAGGTCCTACATATGTTATAGAGAGAAAAGGCAGCAGGCTGTATTTATCGGCCCCATTGTGCAAAATCCGTCAGTTAGTATCTATCACCCCCATCGCTCTCTCTCTCACACACACACACACACACGCGCTCTCCCTCACTCCCTCTCACTCTCATTCTCTCTCACTCACTCACTCACTCGCTCTCTCACTCTCTCACACACACTCTCTCACTCTCTCTCCCTCACGATGGGCAAGTTATTACACAGCGGTTCATTATACTTGACCACGAAGGTAGTTATTGACCACAGAAAACAGTGATTTACGCAGAAGGGGCATCTATTTCACTCCACATCAACGATTTTCCTTCAGAACTTCATTATTTGCGTTTCTTTTTGCCGTTTTGGTTACTGCTTGTCATCGACAGAATTATTTTAGCAACATTTAACTCGTGATTTAGATAGGTACCTAGTAACGAGTACGGGGTTAGGTACTAACCTACAGAGTGTCTGTGATCAACATAATATGTATACAATAGTACATATTATATTATATAGACGGGTTATCTATACAGAGAGCTTCTGTAACGGAAGGGTATTCTGAACAAAATAATAAACCTTTGTGCAGGGATTTGCAGCGTTTGCATTTTCGGATTCTACATGCCTTGAAACGTAAACCATCAAATTTTGAGGTTGGTGGAGGGGGGGGGGCGGGGGGTAGACTTTTTTTTCATGCTCGATTCCAATGGTTCATTATTGAAAATAATAAACCAAAACGTGAACCACGACATACCCATCCTTTGAACTTTGAAATACGTACCTACCTGCCTAGATTAAATGTTACTGCTATTCATCCGTTGTGAGAAGAATATTACCTACCTCTTGTATTATGTTGTTACCTCGGGAAAAGTTATTGTATAAATGAACACACCAAAACGCTGATAATCCCTGCACAACGGTTTATTATTTTCTACAGAATACCCTCCTGTTACAGATCACAGGTCTCCGTATAGATAACCCTTCCATACAACATAATTATGTACTATTCTACACATATTATATAGATCGCGGACCCTAACTCCGTACTCGTTACTAGGTACCTACCTGAACCGTTGTGTAATACTTTACCTGTATAGGTAGGTTCCCCTTCTACGGAGTTAGAATAATGAACCGTTGTATAATAATTTGCCCATCAATAATACTTCAACGGTTGTTCAAGTTGCAAAAGTACCTATCAACAAAATCCAACCCCTTCTTGGTAGATGAGCCGTAGTGTAATAATTTACCGTTGTGTAATAATTTACCGTTGTGTAATAATTTACCGTTGTGTAATAATTTGCCGTTGTGTAATAATTTGCCATTGTGTAATACTTTTACCCATCAATAATACTTCAACGTTTGTTCAAGTTTCAGAAGTACCTACCAACAAAATCCAATAGTCCATCACTTGTCAAATGAAATAATATCGCAGAACAAACAACTCGACTTCATACAGCCATCCTTGATTATAATCAGATGCTCCCTAGTCATGGTATCCCGGCCGGATTTATACCGTTGGATTCACGATTCTGTTGACGAAGCTTTTTGGTGCACACGAATGGCTGGACGTACAATGCTCCGGGTGGCCTCAAAAAATTGTTTAGCTCAAGACAAATATAATAACGTTAAAAAAACATACCCTTCCATCGGAAAGTTTTCGAGCTACGCCGTTCTGAAAATTTCAACCCCTATTTTGAACCCCTTGGAGATGACTGACAGTAACGTCGAGCTTCGAGGACCAACTAGATCCCGAACGGAATCTATAACCCGAATTTCAGTTTCAATGTAACTAAGAAAAGTGGCCCGTACGGCGTACGGCGGACAGATAGAAATATTTTTATTGCAGTTTTGGATTCTACATACCTTGAAACTTAAACCATAATTTTGGGGGGGGGGGGGGGGGGGGGGGTAAGAATTTTTTTTTTTTTTTCATGCTCGATTTCAATGGTTCATTATTGAAAATAATAAACCAAAATTAGTATTTTGGGCAGAGGATATTACATATTATGTTTCTAGCATTATTTTCGTACAATGATACTTCAATATCTGCAGTAATCATATAAGTAGGCGGTAAGAAATAACACTGGAGAGGGTTCAATTAGGATGCGATCGGAATTATTAGTGAGTTGAATAGGTTGAGAGGGAGGATATTACCCTCTTACCTGTAGGGCGCTTGGAAGCAGAATCAATCGTTGAAATCCCTCAAACTACCCATGGGGCTTTTAACATTTAAAAAGCATAGGGATTCATTTTGGTTTATTATTATCAATAATGAACCATCGGAATCGAGCATGAATAAAAAACAAGTTAAAGTCGTAAGGTGCCCACATACCAAATTACAGCTTCATAGAGTGAATAGCATAGAAATTAGCTTTACGTGCCACCCAGCTGATCCGGGGCCTGGGGAGTGTCAAGATGAAGTCCTAAGGTGCCCACATACCAAATTACATCTTCGTAGATTGAATAACATAGAAATTATCTTTAGGAGCCACTCAGCTGATCCGGGGCCTGGGCAGCGTCAAGTTAAAGTCCTAAGGTGCCCACATACCAAATTACAGCTTCGTAGAGTGAATAGCATAGAAATTAGCTGTAGGAGCAACTCAGCTGATCCGGGGCCTGGGCAGCGTCAAGATAAAGTCCTAAGGTGCCCACATACCAAATTACAGCTTCGTAGAGTGAATAGCATAGAAATTACCTTTAGGTGCCACTCAGCTGATCCCGGCCCTACGCTGCTTAAAGTGTACCTAATTACTAAGGACGCTACCTACCAAAATACAGCTTCATACAGTGAATAGCATAGAAATTAGCTTCAGGAGCCTATTGCTTCCTATAATTTTCAGCGGACCACCATAGCCACGTGACCACCATAGTAACATAACAACATGACGCTCATGACGTGACGGAAAACGACCTGTTCGTCCTGTTAATCATTATTAAATGATACAAAATTCTAACCCCCCCTCAAAATTTGATGGTTCACGTTTCAAGGTAAAGTATGTAGAATCCAAAACTGCGATAAAAAATTATCTTTCAGTCCACCGTACGCCGTACTAGCCACTTTTCTTAGTTACCATGAAACAAAATTGATGAAATTTGGGTTACACGTTCCGTTCGGGGTCTAGTTGGTCCTCGAAGCTCGAAATTACTGTCAGTCATCTCTAAAGGGTTCAAAATAGGGGTTGACATTTTCAGAACGCTGTAGCTCGAAAACTTTCTATGGAAGGGTATGGTTTTTTTTACGTTATTAAATTTGTCTTGAGCTAAACAATTTTTTGAGACCACCCGGAGCATTGTACGTTCAGCCGTTCGTGTGCACCAAAAAGCTTCGTGAACACGATCGTGAATCAACCGTTATAAATCCGGCCCAGATAACCATCACTAGGGAGCACCTGATTATAATCAAGGATGGCTGTATGAAGTCGAGTTGGTTGTTCAGCGATATTACTTTTTCTGTGATGGGCTATTAGATTTTGTTGGTAGGTACTTCTGAAACTTGAACAAACGTTGAAGTATTATTGATGGGTAAATTATTACACAATGGTAAATTATTAAACAACGGCAAATTATTACACAACGATAAATTATTACACAACGGTAAGTTATTTCATAACGGTAAATTATTACACAACGGTAAATTATTACACAACGGTTCATCTACCAAGAAGGGGCTGGATTTTGTTGATCGGTAGTTTTGCAGCTTGAACAAACGTTGAAGTATTGTTGATGGGTAAATTTTACACAACGGTAAATTATTACACAACGGTTAATTATTACACAACGGTTCATCAACAAAGAAGGGGCTGGATTTTTTTGATCGGTACTTTTGCAACTTGAACAACCGTTGAAGTATTATCGATGGGCAAGTTATTACACAACGGTTCACTATACTTGACCACGAAGGTAGGTATTGACCACAGAAAACAGTGATCTACGCAGAAGGGGCATCTATTTCACTCCACATCAACAATTTTCCTTCAGAACTTCATTATTCGCGTTTCTTTTTACCGTTTCAGTTAGGTACTGCTTGTCATCGACAGAATTATTTTAGCAACATTTAACTCGTGATTTAGGCAGGTACCTAGTAACGAGTAGGGGGTTAGGCAATAACCTACGGAGGGTCTGCGATCTACATAATATGGTTAGAATAGTACATTTTATATTATATAGACGGGTTATCTACACAGAGAGCTGTATCATAAGGGTATTCTGTACAAAATAATACACCTTTGGGCAGGGATTTGTAGCGTTTTTTAATTAATTTATTATTATTATTATTATTACTACTTTTGCTCCCTCAGTACCAGAAAGTTGGGAAGCCTTGGATTCGTTATTGAGTTAAAAAAAAGAATAAAAAATAAATAAATGTCCTCCAAAATGAAAATTTCCACTACCATTTTCCGTTTCAGACATCAAGGAATATTTGTGGCTTCTTTTCTGTCTGTCTGTTCGCCTGTTTGTCTGTCTGTGGTCAATTCCTTTTAACGCCCAAAGCAATCCAAAATAATGGAAAAAATGGGATGAAACTTGGAGGGTAGATGAGGGCTGAGTCGCAGATAGTCGCATACAAAAATCATTGAAAAAGTACCGTAACTTTCTTCTGCGCATGCGCAAACGTGAAATAGTTGAAACGCCCATAACTACCTTAAATATTGTTGAAATGAGTTCAAACTCGGACGGTCGATCAGGAATAACTTTTTGATAGCTCCCAATGAATGTCATTGAAATCGTACGGTAACTTTCATCTGCGCATGCGCGAACATGAAATGTTTTACCTTTTCCTTGTGACACTTCTAACTACGCGAAAAATAGTCATAGAGAGTATTTCTTAGGGTACACGCGGGCTGGATGGCATATATGGCCCCGTATCAAAACGAACCTACCCAACTTTTCTATACGTTTCATTTGATTAGAGTGAGGAAGCTATACTGCCTACTCGAATTGGCAGACTTCTTTTATTTTTTCATGCTCGATTCCGAAGGTTCATTATTGAAAATAATAAACCAAAATTAAATAAACAGCCATTCCAGGCTGGGGCTTTTCGTCCGACTGCCCTGCCAGAGTCGCGGTCACGATCAGCTGTCCTTCATGAAAGCATCAGAATTTGATATCATTTCGCTCTTTACTTGGGTGGATCCCCTTACGAGGCAAAGGAGAGCCAAGGGGCAATTCAACAAAATCCATAGAGCCAAGGGGGGAGGGGGGGGGGGGTCTAAGTTTATATCCCCAAAAATTCCAAGAGTATTAGCGGACGACCGTAGGTAGCTTCTACAAGATACTTGATAATAATTCGCCCGATGATCATGCATGCGGACATAATTAAAGGCGCTCTATACCACGGGACTGAAGCGACTAGTCGCACGAGTGTACCTACTAGCCCCAATTCATTTCTGTGTTTCGCATTTTTTTCCGCGACAATTGCGCCGCGTGGAAAACGGAACATGTTGCAGCTTTTTAATCGCGCGATTTTTCGGTCGCAATGTGTGTTTTTTGGTCGCACTGAAAATTGCTTGGTGTACTTCTGTGACTAAACGATCGCGTGACGATAATCGTCAATGTGCTTGGGCCCTAACTGAGAGTCTCAACCAGGGTTTCCAGGTTGCATTGGGTGGAGGGTGAGGCTCGAAAATCAGCACTTTAGGGGCATAACTGATCACTACAACCTTAACAGAAGCATTACAGATATACACAATGCACTCAGCAATGTGATTAGTCTAGTCGGAGTTTGAAAGGCACATATATATATAATTATCTGAAATACCAGACGATAACTTCCGTCGGAAAAAGAGAGGAAAACTCCTGATTCGAAATCAATAATAATTACCTACCATGTGAAAAGATAAATATCTAAGAAGTCAAACTATTTTGGAACACAAAGAAGGTGTTTTGTATATCGCTAAAACTCCAACATCGTTAGATATAATAAATAGGTACCTGTATTACTTTTTCCGATCGTCAAGTACCTATGGTTAGAAAGTATTTTACTGTAAGTACCTTTGGAGTAGGTTCGTATGCTAATACTAAAGTATGCAGTGCGGCTACCGAAAATAAATGAGGTAGGTAGGAATACTTGTATTTGTACGTATACGGAACGCGTGTTTGGTAGAATATAGAGGAGAAGTAGTTACTTACCTACACTTAGAGGGAAGAATAGGCAAAGTCATCGAATCAACTGGGTAGCCACGGGCTTTTATTATTATTTGATTTCTCGATAAGAGTGGCTGTGGAAAGGTTGGTTGTTGAACACCAGGGACTCTAGGGAGGGTAATGTGAAGCTTTCAGTTCTTTGTGACCCCACAAGAATGCGCTGCCAGCCTTTCATTAGTTGGTCTTCTGAAGTAAGGACGAGTTTTCATTGCTGGAATTCCTATCCTTAGATAACTCAGTTATTTATTATTAGTTACCTAACATTATCGTTTGCCCCGTTATCTGACGCAAAACCTTCCCTTTTGCCCTTCCTCTATATTAATTAGGCGGCCAAAAATTGGTAGTGAGATATTGGTATTGTCGTATAACTGTGGTGTTTCCAAGCCTAAACCATTGGACGGCGTTGTGCAAATCGGTATTACGTAAGCAACGAAGGTCGATTTTGAGGAAAATGCAATCAATTTCCAGAGGTGTACACGCTGTTATGGGCGTTGGTATTGGGGTTAGCGTTTATCCATATTATGTTCTACACAATTCTTGGGTCGATAAGTCTCAAAAATTAGCCCTTGTACCCTTTTAGAGCGTACTGGGGAATTGCAAAACTCAGCATGAACCAGTGAACAATCAGCATCAACTAATGTGCAATTACCAGGTACATGCCATTTGGTCGTCTATCTGGCTACTGATATTTGAAACAGGAAGTAGAGCTAAAACTAAGTGTCCAGGTAAAAGCCATTTTGACGTTTAAATGGTTTTTGCAAAAAAATGTAAGTTACCAGACATTCAACGCAAATGCCTTTTCCGTAAGTACCTACCTTTGCGTAACTGCCTCTATCCTTCTCTATAATTTCCCAATATATAAGTAGGTAGTTGAAAACGTATTCAACATCATTCGGCTGCGAAAACACATTTTTGAGAGCACGTTTACGTCAACATCAGTGTGAATCCAGCCCAGATCCCAGATATCATTGCTGGGGAATAGCTAATTACATTCACGCGTGATAGTCGATTTTATTAAACTATTAGGTATAACCCCTTAGAATCATGAAAACCAACTATTTTAGAAGTTCTTGAAGTTCATCACAAATTTTTGGTCTATTATTTTCAATAATGAACCATTGGAATCGAGCATGAAAAAAAAATATATATTATATATATATATAAGTAGTATCGGAATATTCATCCTGGCTCACCGACTTCAATCTCTGTTAAAAATGCTTCTGACTTCAATCTCTGTTACAATTGCTTTTGTGCTAAACTCTGTTAAAAATGCTTTTCTGTTAAACCCCTGATAAAACTTTTCAACACAAAACATCAGAACACATTTTTTAACACAAAACATCAGAACCAGTGACTTTTTCATTTAGCGACTTAAATTCCTGGTAAAAATTTTCTAACACAAAACATCAAAACCAGTGACCTTTTTTCATTTGGGGGGTTAGTTAAAAGAATGTATTCTATAATAAAAATGAATAAGGAACAGCTATTGAAAAAATTTAATTTTGAAAGCTCCACAAATAAACTCTCAGAACTAGAAAAAGGAAAACCGTACAAGGTTCTAAGTTTTGAGTTCGTTAAAACGAAATACTCCCGGGAAAACAAAGAGTCTATAATAGCTAATCTGGGAGAATTCAGAGTGTTCTTACCTGAAAGATATGCACTCACTTTTGAAAAATCCGATTTCTTATATCTACTCGAACGTGATGTTTGTTTAGTGTACAATGGGAGAGACACATATATATATTAGTTATTAGAGTTACACCTATAATTTTAAGAAAAAATCGTTTTTATAGGGGATCTCCTATAAAAATTATAATTTAGTCCTACCTGGTCGTCTATTTCATTTTCCATTTTCTTTCTCGTTTTGTGTTTTCGTAAGTTCCTTCAAATGATCTACGAACTTTTCTTTTTCTATTCCAATTGTATGATGTCCCCAAGCAAGAGTATCCATACCATTTTCTAGAATATACCTTTTATCATCGTAGGCACTGAGCGCTTTCTTGTTCTGTTCAATAGTATAAATATCATGCTTGTTTGATCTAAACATCATTTGCGTTTTGTAGATCGGTTTCTTAGTTAACAGACATTCCTTGAAATCATTGAATTTAATGTCCTGTTCAACTACGTTTTTCTTTATTCCTTTCGCTTTCTTTGTTTCTTTTTGATTCTCGAACGTTTTGTGTGCGTAAAGTTTCGATCTTAGTCCAACAAATTCCTCCATTACTTTTCCGCTCATTTCATCTTTGAATTTTCCAAGTACTTTCTTGTTCACCTGTGGAATTCCATACACATTTTCTTTCGGATAATCGGATGTATCAAATTGATCGAGAATGATGTTTTTAATGTCTGCGTAAACATCCTCAATCTTTATGTCCATGATCAGACTGTCCGTGTCACAGTACATTAATTTGACATTTTCTCCGTATTGTTTTTTAATTGTGTTATAATAAAAGTCGTACATTAGAGTTTTAGAAATTTCCAGAATGCTCATGCCAATGTAGATGGGTTTGTTGAAAAGAATTTTGGTCTTTTTCATGTGAACTGCTGCTAAGTTTTCCGTGAATATCGTTCTACGATCAAAAGTGGGTTTTGCTATCAACGATTCCAGTTTCTTTCCATTTGAACATAATTTAATATCGACTCTTCCCCTGATATTTTCCATCGTTTTTCCGAATACACTGTTGTTCATCAATTTAAAAAAGTCCTTTTCAAAATCATTTTTCGCTTTCGTTCTCAGTTCCGTGTTGAAGTCAATGTACACTTTCAACCAATCCGATTGATCAAACTTCAGTGCTCTGTGTACTTTCTTTAGTTTCATTCCCATGCTCAGACACTGTTTCAAATTCCTGTAGTGTAAAACGTATTTATCTTTGTCGTACAAAGTTGTCATTAATTTAGGTAATTTTGTATTTCCAATCCTGTTTTCCGGTGCAAGTGGTAGATCTGAGTGTAAATCGTGCAGTTTCTTAGGATATTCCAAGTCAACTTCCAGAAAATAACCTTTAGGAGACTCATCACTTATATTTTCAACATCTAAATTTTCCAAGTTCTCTACCCATTTAAAACCTCCGTATGGCATGTACTGAGACATAGCCCAACCGTACAAGTTGTTTGCGTCAAGATACATTATATAGTTGGAAGGTTTAGTTGGGTCATATTTATCAACCATGTACTTGTTGTTTGCTTTCGCGTGTCTGTTACTACATTGCGATATACCTCCTCGAATTCCTTTTTCTGTCATTAGAATTTTATTGTAATCAGTCAACAATTCCAATTTCACTTTTGTCATTTTCAACATACAATCCCATGCAAATCCAGGTGTCGTGTAATAAAATGCTGGATCCAGTTTGTAAGTTTTAAGGGAAATATCTCTAAAGTTTTCCATTACATCTGCAAGCTGTAAGACATCGCATTTGTTGTAATGCATAGTGAATTCTCTCATGTTTTTTATTCCAAATCTATCCCAAATCTCCTGCGCATTTCTGTACTCAGACTTTTTTACTCCTTGTTTGTTTAAGCTACTGTAAAATTTCTCTATAGGTGGTAAACAGGTTTCATCGTACCTTTCCGGCCTATCCATGTACTCATATGGGTAAGCTAGTTTCCTTGTCATCAGTTCCAAGTTCTCTGTTCCAAAATGTTTCTCTAATTCCTTAAATTGATCTTTAGTTAAATTTCCTACTAGTTTTTCCAAAGAGCTTGCTAGAAATTTGTACGAATCTAAGAATCTTATTTCAATTTTATTCATTACTGGGTTTCCTTTCTTATCAAAATTTCCAGAGTCGTACCTGAGAATCTTTGAAAATGAAATGTACTTTTCCTCGGTGTTTGGAATCAACCGTATTTCCCCTTCATCCTCTCCGAGTTGTTTCGCGAATAGGTGGGCATCGTAACCAGCTAGGTTGTGGAAAAATACTGGTACGAATCTCGGGCATTGGTACTCCAAATTACACAGAGAATGGGCAGCACCTCTAAATTCTCCTGACAAATGGTCATGGTCAGCCACACGCCTTTTGTTCATATCGATATTTTGTTTCAGATCCTTCAATTCCGTTTGTATTTGTTTTGCATTACTTTCATCTCCTTGCATGTGAAAGTAGACCAAAGCTTTTTCCTTCACCTCGAGTTCCTTTTCTAACATTGGAGGCAATTCGTTAAAATCTCTCTCGCAAATGTGACAAGTTTTTACATTTTTGAATTCCTGTTCCTGTTGGTCAGTCAATGGTTTCATGGGTACATTTTTATCGTAATATTCCTTAGCAATGTGTAAAACTTCCTCTTTCAGTTTCTGATAAAATACTTTTGGAGAATCCGAACCAGAATATTCGACTGGGGGCTTATAATATCCGTTGGAATACTTTATGTAATATGAAAAACTGCTAGCTTCGTGTTTTTGAATTTTATTAGTGAACGCCTTAGTTTCATCAGGTTGACAAGTTTGAAGTTTTCTAAGCAAACTTTCAAAGTCCGAGTAGATAACGAATGGAACTTTCATGGAGCGTTTATAATTTTCAAATTGTAAAACATTATCATAAGGTTCTGGTAATTCTACTTTAACAGCTTTATGAGCTCCACAATATTCTTTATGTTCGTTTAATTTAATCTGAGTTCCAAAGCTATTTAAACACATTTTACATAAATACCTTCTCTTGTGATCCTTTGTTAGCTGACTATGACCAACCAGTTTCCATAGATCTTTGATCCAGCAGTAATGTTCAGTTTTCTCGTTTTTCAAGTACAACAAGTCAACATGTTTTTCCTTTTCCTCTTTCGTTATTTCCAAGGGAACTATAGTATTTTTTTCATTCAGACAGTAAACATTTATGGAAATCCCAGTTCTTTTCTCAAACTTTTTTACGTCTGTAAGTTTCATAGGAAAACTGATATCTTTCAACGCTTCGTCAAACTCATGTTCCCATGTTATGTACTTCGCTATTCTATCAGAATTTTTATCAGCTGGATGTAAAGCTAAAAGAACAGACCAAAGGAAACATTTATTATCGTCATTTTTCACATTTATAATTGCTTTCCTACTTTGTAGAAACTTAGGGAGTGGGATGAAAGATGATCCTCTCAAAGGAATGTACTTGTTAACGTTAAGTTCCAAATGCTTGATCTTATGAAGTCGCCAATTAGATCCTTTAATTTCGAACGTTTCCATTTCATTTAGAATTTTCTGTTTCATTTCATCATAACAGTTTGCAACTTCTGCTGACTGCAATATTATTACGTTTTTAGTTTTGAAATTGAGTTCCTGATACTCCATGTTATTTTTGTTAGTTCCTTTTTTAAATTCTGCGATTAAAACTACATTAACTTTTAGTTTCATTTCTCTAAGTTTCCATTTGATTAAACCTGTTGCGGTTCTTTCAATACTGTTCAGAAATTTGGAAGCATCTTTAAATCCTTTCGTATTTTTAATGTTGTAAGTCACTAATCTAGATTCAAATGCAGTTTCCTTTTCAACAACTTCCGTTTTCGGTTCTTTGCTTTTTTCAAATACTTTTTCACTAAAATTAAATACTTTGTGCAATTTCCTCGGTATTACAAATACAGATTTCGCTTTTCTAGCTTCTCTGTTTTTTTCAAATACTTTTTCACTAAAATTAAATACTTTGTGCAATTTCCTCGGATTTACAAATACAGGTTTTGCTTTTCTAGGTTTTCTGATAGTCATTGTCCGGTCCGGGTCGTTTTTTCCATGACTCTTAGACTTTAGGTGCCTAGCCCAATTTTTATAAGTAGTGCTAACATTGCACTTTTCACAATGCCTTCTCGTATCATACATTTTATTATAGGATATATAATTTTTTTTCGAATCATTCATTTTTATTAGAAAAGAGATTCTTTTAACTAACCCCTCATTTTTTGAATTCTTAAAGGTGGTGTCGATTCGACACCACCTTTTTCTTTTGTCTATTATTGGAGAGATCCTTTTAACTTACCCCTCATAAAAACGTTTTAATGGAAATTTTCCATTAAAACAACAATATTATACTAAGACCAAGTTTTTTCAGAATTCAATGTCTCTTTGCATGTTTTTAAAACAGTTTCATAATCTTTTCCGTTTGAAAGTTCTTTTAACACTATCAAAGACAGATGACCGCAAATTGGAGGATCGTTATACTTTTGAATTTGTTCGGAATTGTATTTAATTTTTTTTTTCCCCAAGTATTTTACCAACTCCTTAGGGGGTGATGCGTTTCCATAGGAATCGAAATAATACTTTTCTTTTTCAGATTTTTTAAAATAACAAGTCCAGTGACTACCATTTTGATAAGAATTTTCCAAATTAATAATTCCACATTCAACGTGTTCAGATCTATCGGGGAGTTCATCCTTCATGAAAACACCTCGGAAATGTTTTATTTTAAAAATTTTCACGAAACGAGTTAAATCTAAATTACTCAAGGGTTGGTAGTTTTCCGTTTTTTTCTTTTTTTTAAACCGGCCCCAATACTTAGACTTTTTGCATTTTTAGCTAGTTTTTCCATCTCGAGATTATGACGTTTTATTTCGGCTTCTTCAGCGGCTTTATGTTTCGAGTCTATTACTGAATTTGCTACTGCTGCACCTCCACCTAATAACGCTCCAAGTGCTCCTATTCCTGCAAATATCAGTGGTAGGAATCCACCCGTGTGATTCAAATGTAGTTGTTCGTAATCCAAAGTTAACGTAATTCCTTTCTTTTTTTCTTTAGCTTTTTCAAATGCTTTCGATTGAGTTTCCCACAGACTGATTTTATGTTTTCCGTTTCCCGAAATTTGTTTCGCTGTAAAAAGAATTGTAACACTTCTACGCTTTTTGTAAGCGGCTTGTATTTTGGCTATTTGATTTTCGGTTAAATCTATCTTTTTCATGATCATAGTTATTTATTATAGTAAAAAATTTTTTTTAATAACGAACTCCCATACCAAAGAATCGTTTACTCCTCATTGCAACTCTCACTGCAGTTGCACCAGCTTTTTCTTTCCAACTCGCATCACTCGAGTGCATTCTTTCTTTTGCTACTTCCTCTAGTGCTTTATCTGCCACATGTCTTTCTTTGGTGTCTGTATGATCTCTGTAAGATATATCGTGTTGCTTACAGCCTTCGTCCAATTTATTAATTCCCGGATCTCCTCTTTTCAATCGTTTATCTAGTTTTGTAAATGGACCGCAGTAGTTGTATCCAGGTAAATGCATTTCGGGTGCGAAACCATCAAGTTTGTTCAACAATGTATTTAAAACTCCAGATCCGTTCTTGATGATTCCTTTCGGTAAACTGTTGACAACTTTCAACAGATATTCTATTCCTTTGGGATTATCTAAGTTTTTTTCCAACTGATCGTTTATAAACTTTACAATTCCTAATTTTTCATTGTGAAAATTGTTATTACCGGCTCGTTCTTGTGCGTACAAATAGTACAAACGCTGTTGCAACTGTTGTAAATTATCGATGTATTTATATTCCACAGGATTTTCCGTATACTCGATCAATCCAGATCCCGATTTACCTGCCTTCAATTCCTTCCAAATAGGAGCAATCAACTCTCTGTACTTTTTCCCCTTACTTGACTTTGGTAATCCCGTAGTTGGATCATTCTTTTGGTATAAAGAATTCGTTTGAATGAGAATTTTCTTGTAAGTTTTCAAATCCTCTTGAGTGTATTTATCAGGATCAGGTCCTAGAGGATCAGTTAACAAACACCATAATCCGTGAGTTCCTCTATATTTTACATTTTGAATTATGAGATCGTCTTCATTTACCCGAATTTGTTTGTCTCCGATGTAAATTTTGTCCTCTTTTCCCCAGATGCCAAATTGTTTATCACCCTGTCTGATGTAAAGTCTCGCAATTGAACCAATTCCTTTTGGTCCTACACTACTGGATGGATACTCATTTAGATCTACCATGTCTACTATTGAGGAGAGAACGTTACTAGCTGGTTCAGCCATAGTTTCGCCAGCAATATCATAGGTTTCAGTAGGATTTATTTCGAATGTGTTAGCTGGTCCAAAAGTTACAACTTTCTTTCTAGGAGAACTACTTGTCATTGGCTGTTGCGTGTATGGTACGATTTCCAACTTCTTTATATCTTCATCAGTTTGTTTCACTGCATTTTTCAATTCAACTAATTTTTCAGTGATGGGTGCGAACGTCTTTTCCTGAGTTTCTCTATCGTTAAATTTATCTACTCTTGCTTCTCGGAAAACACGTCTCAACTCTTGTTCTTTTTCTCGAATTTTATTGGCTTCATTGACAGTCATTTCTTTAGGTTTCCTAAAAGTATTTCGAACTATCTTTTCAGATTTACTCTCGACAGTTTCTTGAAGTTTTTGGTTTTTGTCTTTTGGTTTGCCTTTTGAAGCATTTTTATATTTTGCATCTAATTTTTTTAATGTTTCATCAATCATTTATTATAGAATATATTTTTTTTAACGATTCACCGAACGTACGTTAAACGTACGTTGAACGGTAAGCGTTGAACGTTAAGCGTTGAACGTTAGGCGTTAAGCGTTAAGCGTTAAGCGTTAGGCGTTAAGCGTTAAGCGTTAAGCGTTGAGCGTTAAGCGTTAAAAAATATAATAGATCAAGATCTATTATATACACATTTGGTTAATGCTTATTTAGTTATTTCTAGCTGGAAATTCTTTCCGTATCGTCCACTCTCTTTTTTTAGTGTTGCGTCTATCGTTAGAAAACCAAATGTATCCTTCCAACATTCACCACAAATTTCTTTGAACCGTTCAAAAGTAAAATCCGATCCTACATACTCATCATAAATTGTTTTAATGTAAGCATTGCTCTGTTTAAAAATACAAAGAAAATTCACGTTATTTCTAATCAACTGTTTATCAACTTTAGTATAGGATTGAGTCAAATAAATGCACGAAATGTTTTTATGCCTACCTCTTACATAGTAATCCTTTATAATTTGCTGTTGTTGTTCATTCACACAATCATCGAAAACTATCAAACTGTTCGGTTGGCATTCATCTAGACCGATTAATTCATCACAGCTACTATAGAAATGAGCAATTTCCTTTCCAATTTTATCAGTTAGTTTTTCGTAAGCTTGTCTCAAGCCTTTATAAACTTGTTGTTCTAATGATTTAGAAAAAACATAAAAGTTTTCGAAGGGAATACCCCATGGTTCTGTAATGAGGTTGTACAACAATGTAGTTTTTCCACATCCACTCGTACCAATTATTAAACACCTAATTGGAAGTGGTAGTAAACCATCTCTCATACTAATCGGGTCAAATGGTGTAGGTTTTATGATATAGCTTTTGTTATATTTTGGATTCATTTTTTATTTATTTATTATATAATAAATAATGTTTATAAAAATTTCAGGAGATACACTAAGGTTTGAGAGTCCGATTCCACTCGATCCGAATAAAGAGTATCAGTTGGGCATGTCGGCTTTGTTGTTTACAACTGGGAAAACGTTTGAGATAAAAAACTTCGAGTTCGCTTACAGATTTGCTTTTCCTGATGGAATTTACGATCTAATATATAAAATCGATGGAACGTTCAATGTGAGTTCATTCAAAGCCAAGTTGATTAGTATTTTATCCAGTTTTCAAAGTAGTTTGTTAGTGAAAAAAGACACTATGAAAAAGTATTCTGAAGCTCAAGTGAAAGAAATACAAAAAGATATACAGAAAGTTAATCCGAATAGTTTGAAATTCGATCTCGAGCATTTAAAAGACGATTCTTACAGAATTGCTGCATACTTTCCCATGGACATGAGGATTGTGGATGAGGGGAATTTTTGCGATATATTTCAGTTGAAAAATTGTTTAGGTTCCGATAATTTGTTTAAAAAGAATACCAACTACGTATCAGAGAATAATCCGAAACAACTCGTTTTTTCTGATAATATAGTCGAATGGCATTGTAACATTACGGAATATAGCTTTACAAATCATGATGAACATCCCCATTTGCACGTTGAACACGAGTTATTACACGTTTCTTTCATAGAGAAACCAATGCCACCTAATACTGTTTACACGGAAAAACCAAAGAAAGTAGTTTTCATTCCACTAAGAAAAGGACTGAAAGAAATAAAAATGATAAAATTGTCAACAACCACGGGAAATAACGAACCGATTCGATTCGACGATATTAAAGCTTACTTGTTGCTGAAAAGTAAAAAATTTTTTCATAGTACCTAAATAAAAAAATCTTTAAATACATCGGACCCGTCTACTAGACGAAATAAAAGTCGACAACAATGGAGAAGTAGAAAAGGATATCCGGAACTTATGCCTCAAGGTGAAAATTCTGTTTAAAGCCGCGGCTCACATGTGAGCATCGGCTTTAAACTTTAATACGAGATCAAAGGAGACAACAAAAACGAAAATACCAAAAGAACATTCGGACATCGAACTTTTGGCGAAAACAAAATTAAATTCTATAGAGGAAAAATTCACGAATGCTTTGAAAGATGGGAAAATTTCAGATGAGGAATTTTCCAATATTGAACAAGAAATTAAAAATTACAACGAGATGAAAACCAACATTTTGAACGGTTATAAAAATAATGATACGGAAAAAGCGAAACTTTTAGAAAAGGGAAAAGAATTGGGGAAAGCGGAAATTATAAACGCGATTAGAAAAAATGTTTAAATACGGGACCCGTCTGCCAGACGGGTCCGATGAAAAGACGAATACAAGTCAATTTGATTTTTAACAGTAAATACATCGGACCCGTCGAATCGACGGGTCCGATGAAAAGACGAATACAGTGAGTTGTGTTTTTTTATGAGAAAATCTCATAAAAAATTTTTTCATAGTACCTAAATAAAAATTTTTTTCATAGTACCTAAATAAAAAAAAATTTTTTTTTCATAGTACCTAAATAAAAAAAATTATGTTTACTATAATAAAAGAATGCATCAATCTAAAAAGGTTTTTGATAAATATCAAGATGGTATTGTACGAAAACAATTCCAAACTTTCAATCCTTCATCGACTTTGAATTTAAATGCCGAAAACAAAAGGACTACTTTCAAAATAGAACTCTATGACGAATTTATTTGCAAAGATGTAGAATATTACATTTCTGGTAAATGTGTTTCAATCGATTCAACGAAACCATATAAAAGTGAAAACATGGATGTAAGACTTGTTGATAATTTCGTTGCAAACTTATTTTCCAACATAGAAGTGAAAAAACATAATGTCGTAGTCGATGAAATTGAAAACCCGGGGATTGCTAGCACGGTTCAAGGTTATGTATGCCATTCAGGTCCAAAAAATTATAATGGAAACGTAATCAATTCGGGGTTCAACTCGAAAGCTATTGGTGGTGGAAATTTCAGTGCGAATGGTAACTTGGGTGATTTAGGTCTTGGGTTCTTCAAAGATTTAACAGTTCCAATATTCAAGGGAGGTTTTGAAATAACTTTTATTCGAAATAGTGATGATAATGTGATATTTCGATATAAAAAAGATACAGCAACTCCGCTTCCACATGATGGAAAAATAGAAATCACTTCTTTCGTTTTGAGAGTTCCGGTGATTGAATACGATAACGAATCTAAAGTAAATTTGATTACAGATTTGAAAAACATTCCATATCAACTTCAATTTAAAAGTTGGCAATGCATAGAACATAAAAACGTTTCCGGAAAAACGTTGATGTTCGATGTAACTAACATTTATAGAAACGTTTATAATCCTCTCTGGTGTTTCATAGTTTTTCAAACCGATGTACTCAATGATCAGACGAAAGATAATGCTAAATTTGTTCATAAAGATGTTAGGAATTACTGGTTGGAAGTCGGTGGAAAAAGATATCCCGAGGAAAATTACAATTTGGATTTCGACGAAAATGATTTTTGTTTAGCTTATTCCGCGTATTTAGATTACAAAAAGTTAACAAACTCTCAAGACAATTTACCGTATCATGAACCCGAATTTTTCAACAGAGATTATCCGATTTTCAGTATAGATTTAACGGATCAACCTAAAAGTATTTCCGGTGGTAAAAGCAACATCATTTTACACGTAGAATTCAATAAAGCGGTAGCAGCACCTTCAGGTGGTTCAGAAGGAACAACATGCTACGTTGTTTTAGTCAGTGGTTCGAGCTTCGTTTACAATCCAGTCAAAAATACGATAACACAAGAACTTGCTTAAAACCCCGTATTGCCTTTAACGTTAAAGAGGGGGAGCGAATCGCTCCCCCTCTTTAAGAGTTTTGAAAATGTTCTCGACTTGTATTCGACTTTAACGTTAAAGAGGGTGGCCAATTTGGCCACCCCACTTTAAGAGTTTCAAAACTCTTTTAAATGTTCTCGACTTGTATTCGACTTTAACGTTAAAGAGGGGGGGGCGAATCGCCCCCCCTCTTTAAGAGTTTTAAAAGAAATTTTTAAGTATTCTCGACTTGTATTCTCCTTTACCTTTAAAGGTGGGGACGATTCGTCCTCACCTTTAATAGAAATGTAAACTGACGGGTTCCGTATTTACAACTAAAGTAAGAATGTGTATTTTTAATGGAGTTTACTCCATTAAAAAAAAGTTTCCTTAAATAAAACATGGAGGATGAAATTTATTGCCATAAATGCAAAAAACAAACAAAAAATATAAACGCGGAAATTGTACAAACCGTGAACGGAAGGTGGAGAATTGCTGCTAAATGTGTGAAATGTAAAACTAATAAAAGTAAATTCATAAAAAATCCGAATGAGGAAACTAACGTAGTTCCTGAAACTGAAGTTATAAATTTATCTGAAAACGAAAAGTTGGAATTTGCGAAGGAATTACATAAACCCGTTAGAAAGAAATTTCAGAAAAGGAAAATTGTTACTCATGGAAAAGATGATCTTTGGGCCGCGGACTTGATTATAATGAAACAATACGAGAATGAAAACAAGGTGTTCGGTTACATGTTGAATATCATTGATACTTTTTCAATGTACGTTTGGTCAGTTCCATTGAAAAAGAAAAACGGAATGGTAGTTTCAAAAGCTTTCAAAGGAGTTTTGGAAAATGTAAAATCTCATAATCATTCTACTCCTAAACTCCTTCACACGGACAAAGGTTTAGAATTTGAAAATAGACTTTTCAAAGAACTTTTAGACGAGTATAAAATTAAAATGTATCACACGGAAAATTTAGAAAAATCTGCAATCATCGAAAGATTTAACAGAACTTTGAACCAAAAAATTAAAATTCGTTTCGAGGTGAATGGAAATCAAAATTGGGTCGATATTTTACAGGAATTAGTTAATGAGTACAACAAACAAGACGTTCATCGATCCATTGGAATGACACCTGCTCAAGTTGATGCGAGAAACGAAAATGAAATTCTGAGATATTTATTTAAAAAGAGTGGAAAAAATGTAAAAAAGAAATTTAAAATTGGAAATCGCGTGAGAATTACGAAATCAAAGAAAACTTTTGCAAACAAATACAAAGCAAATTGGACGAAAGAGATTTTTGAAATAAGTGAGATTTTAGAAACGAGTCCAGTTACTTATAAAATAAAAGATTTAAGTGGAGAGGAAATCCAAGGAACTTTTTATCCCGAGGAATTACAACTCACGAAATTTTAAATTTTCCTACAATAAATATGTTCTGTTTGAACCTTTCATTGTGTATCGATAAGATATTCGTAATTATAATATTTTTAATAGCTCTAGTTTTCATTTACATTATAAATGAAACTGGAATCAATCACAGAATTATCGGAGCTTCAGAGCAGAGTTTAAAAGTATTCAAGATAAAAAATGTGTAAGAAAAAAAAGGTTTTAAGTCAGTTTTTATAGGGATTCCCTATAAAAATCCAATGTATAATTATTGTAAGTCTAAGTTTTGGAAAAGGAAATAACAATAAACAATAATAAACATTTTATTTTACATCGAGTAGTTTCATAAAAGAATAACTAGTAGATCGAGGCGCTCCTATAGGAGCGCTTTGGGTGGGGAGAATCACGTCACATCGTCCAGCGGTCCTCGCGGTCCTTCAGATAAACAGGCGCTCCTGCAGGAGCGCTTTGGGTGGGGAGAATCACGTCACATCGTCCCGCGGTTCTCGAGGATCGCTTTTGCATTCAGATAAACAGGCGCTCCTATAGGAGCGCTTGGGGTGGGAGAACACGACCTTCTGATTCAATTCGTTTCCCAAAAATGTTTTATATTCTGTAATCTTTAACATGGATTCCACTCGTAGAACTGTTATTGGAAGTACAAATATTGATACTTTTGCCACTAAATGATACTACCTTTAATAAGGGTAGTATTAAAATGATACTACCCTTAATAAGATTATAACAACACAAATTCTAGCACTTGAATGTTTCCATCTGTTATTAAAGTTCTTGCAACTTCCTAACTTTCCACTTCCTCAATAAAGTCTATACACTCATAATACACTCACTATACACTCACTATGGTACGTTTTGTAACTCTGAAGTTCCAAATAAAAGCCTTAATCTTCAACAATAGCTAACCACAAATAATCTTTAGGTTGAAACGTTGTGTGTGCAGAGCGGGCCACGTCTAAAAGATAACTGATAAAATCCTCGGGACGCCTCTCCCTGTTGTCCTTGGTCCATATCGGTGATGGGTTATGCAACTGGTTCGCTGAACAGACGGTAGATTGCGCAAAATGTCCCGTACACATTCCTGAACGCCCTTACATCTTGTTCAAATATGTTTTAATGGGGATTCCCCATTAAAACGAACAATTCTAAACTATTATTTTTTACTGATCTAAAACCACTCTATCTTGAAACTCTCGAATGAATTCTTCACTTAAATTTTGCCAATTGTAAATCTCATTCCAATATCTTCTAAGTGAAATCCATTCCCAATCAACTTCGTTTTGAAATTCTCTGATGAAGTCTTCAGATAGTGTTTGCTTAGATGAAATACATCCCCAATCAACTTCGTTTTGAAATTCTCTGATGAAGTCTTCAGATAGTGTTTGGCTACATGAAATACATTCCCAATGTACTTTATCTTTAAATTCTCTGATGAAATTTTCAGTAAGATTTTGAAACATGGAGATTGATCTCCAATCTACTTTATCTTTAAACTCTCGAATGAAATTTTCAGTAAGATTATGATACCTGGAGATCAATCTCCAATCTACTTTATCTTGAAACTCTTCAATAAAATTTTCAGAGAGTTCTCTGTTATAAGAAATTATACCCCAATCAACTTCGTTTTGAAATTCTCTGATGAAGTCTTCAGATAGTGTTTGGCTACATGAAATACATTCCCAATGTACTTTATCTTTAAATTCTCTGATGAAATTTTCTGATAGGATTTGTTTAAGTGACACACTTTTCCAATTTACCTTGTCTCGAAAATCTCTTATGAAATCTTCAGAGAGTTCTCTGATATAAGAAATTAAATCCCAATCGATAATGTTTTCATACTCTCTTAATGTCTCTTCAGTTACTTTTGGGTACCACGAAATAGTATCAGAAAGAAAATCTATATTTACTGAAATGTTCGTTGCTTGACAAAAGTTGATATGATCAACCGGATGGGTTATTCTATCTCGGATTTCCATGTAAATTTCAGTTGGTAATACGATTTTGTTATTCATCTTATATTTTATTATTATTTTCTTTCTTTTAAAACACAATTCCTTAAAGAGGGTGGTTCCAAATTAAAGGTGGACCCCTACGGGGTCCACCTTTAATAGTCTAGACTAGGGGTCGATATTTTCGAAATTTAGGACTATTTAGGGGTCGATATTTTCGAAATTTAGCTCCCTCTGATGTTTTCACTAGAAAAAAAAAAAAAAAAAATTTTAACAACTTAGTATAATATTATTGTTTTTAACGGAAATTTTCCGTTAAAACGTTTTTTTTTTTTTTTTTTTTGTTAAAATTTAATAATTAAACAAACTTGATGTCGTGCATGTCTTTTCCATTTTTCGATTTAATCATTCCAGTGTACACTAAACAAACACCGTGCTTAACTAGATCTTTGAGTTCGGATTTTTCAAAAGTGAGTGTATATCTTTCAGGTAAGAACACTCTAAATTCTCCCAGATTAGCTATTATAGACTCTTTGTTTTCCCGGGAGTATTTCGTTTTAACGAACTCAAAACTTAGAACCTTGTACGGTTTTCCTTTTTCTAGTTCTGAGAGTTTATTTGTGGAGCTTTCAAAATTAAATTTTTTCAATAGCTGTTCCTTATTCATTTTTATTATAGAATACATTCTTTTAACTAACCCCCCAAATGAAAAAAGGTCACTGGTTTTGATGTTTTGTGTTAGAAAATTTTTACCAGGAATTTAAGTCGCTAAATGAAAAAGTCACTGGTTCTGATGTTTTGTGTTAAAAAATGTGTTCTGATGTTTTGTGTTGAAAAGTTTTATCAGGGGTTTAACAGAAAAGCATTTTTAACAGAGTTTAGCACAAAAGCAGTTGTAACAGAGATTGAAGTCAGAAGCATTTTTAACAGAGATTGAAGTCGGTGAGCCAGGATGAATATTCCGATACTACTTATATATATATATATATATATATAAAACCCTCCCCACCCCCTCCACCTCAAAATTTGATGGTTTACGTTTCAAGGTATGTAGAACCCGAAAATGCAATAAAAATATTTCTGTCTGTCCGCCGTACGCCGTACTGACCACTTCTCCCAGTTACCATGAATCAAAATTGATGAAATTCGGTTTATAGTTTCCGTTCGGGGTCTAGTTGTCCTCGAAGCTCCACGTTACTGTCAGTCGTCTCTAAGGGGTTCAAAATAGGGGTTGCAATTTTCAGAACGCCAATACCTTTTTTCTACGTGAATCTTTTTACGGTTTTGAATACTTTTTGAACTTACGAGTCTTTTAAGACCACCCGTCCCGTACGTCCAGCCGTTCGTTCACAGTAAGGCCACGAAGTTTGTACCGACAGGCATTTTCGACACCAGGGTGAATGAAATAAAATTGTATACATTTAGCCCAAATCTTGTCACCAGGGACGCGCTAACAATCGGCAATTGGCCCGAGATAAAATCATTGCTAGGGGCCACCTGATCATATTGACGGAATATGAAGTCGAGTTGGTTGTTCTGTGACATTATTTCATTTGACATATGATGGCTCTTTTGGAGTTTGCTGATAGGTAGTGAAACTAGAACAAACGTTGACGTATTATTGATGGGTAAATTATTATTACACAATGGTAAATCATTACTCAACGGTAAATTATTACACAACGGTTCATTATACCATCTACGTAGGAGGGGCTGGAGTTTGTTGGTAGGTACGTTTGCAACTTTTTTCACTCCTCATCAACAATTTCTCTTCAGAACTTCATTATGTGCGTATCTTTTTGTTAGGTACTGTTTGTCATCGGCAGAATTATTTTAGCAACATTTCACTCGTGATTTAGGTAGGTACCTAGTAACGAGTACGGGGTTAGGTACTAACCTACGGAGGGTGTGCGATCTATATCATATGTATAGAATAGTAGATATGTACATTATATAGAGGGTTATCTATAGGAAGAGCTGTGATCTGTAACAATGGTAAATTATTTCACAAAGGCAATTATTACGCAACGGTAAATTATTACACAACAACAAATTATTACACAGCGGTAAATTATTACATAACGGTAAACAATTGAACCCCCCCCCCCCCCCCCCACCACGGACAATATTGGATACAACATCCTTGATTATAATCGAATTGTCTAAACTAGGCGAGGTGCGCATTGGCATGGGCCGCAATAGTTCAATCAATCGTTTTTTGTATTTTTGTTTCAATAAATTCATCATGACTGGCCTAGGCCTTTCCAATCACATGGGATTTCGCGTTGTGGCGCCGGCTATTGTTTCTGTCCCAACCTCATCCGCCATTTCCAGTGTATTTGCAATCCACATCAACAGTTTCCCTTCATCACTTCATTATTTGCGTTTGTTTTTGCCATTTTAGTTACTGTTTGTCATCGACAAAATTATTTTAGCAACATTTAACTCGTGATTTGGTAGGCACCTTTTAACGAGTACGCGGTACAGTTAACGAGTAGCTTCATACAGTTAATAGCATAGAAATTAGCTTCAGGAGCCTATTTTAAGCTTCCTATAATTTTCAGCGGACCACCATAGCCACGTGACCACCATAGTAACATAACAACATGACGCTCATGACGTGACGGAAAACGACCTGTTCGTCCTGTTAATCATTATTAAATGATACAAAATTCTAACCCCCCCTCAAAATTTGATGGTTCACGTTTCAAGGTATGTAGAATCCAAAACTGCGATAAAAAATTTTCTTTCTGTCCACCGTACCCCGTACTGACCACTTTTCGAGGTTACCATGAAAAAAACGCTGCAAATCCCTGCACAACGGTTTATTATTTTGTACAGAATACCCTTCTGTTACAGATCACAGCTCTCTGTATAGATAATCCGTCTATATAATATAATATGTAATATTCTACAAATATTATGTAGATCGCGGACTCTCCGTAGGATTGTACCTAACCCCGTACTCGTTACTAGGTACCTACCTAAACCGTTGTGTAATAATTTACCTGTATAGGTTCCCCTTCTACGTAGATAGAATAATGAACCGTTGTATAATAATTTGCCCATCAATAATACTTCAACGGTTGTTCAAGTTGCAAAAGTACTTATCAACAAAATCTAGCCCCTTCTTGGCAGATTAGCCGTTGCGTAGTAATTTACCGTTGTGTAATAATTTACCTTAGTATAATAATTTACCACTCTGTAACAATTTACCTTTGTGTAATAATTTGCCGTTGTGTAATAATTTGCCATCAATAATACTTCAACGGTTGTTGAAGTTGCAAAAGTACCATCCAGAAAATACAGCCCCTTCTGGGTAAATGAGCCGTTGTGTAATAATTTACCGTTGTGTATTAATTTACCATTGTGTAATAATTTACCCATCAATACCTAATACTTCAACGGTTGTTCTGGGCAGTTGAGCCGTTGTGTAATTTTTACCGTTGTGTAATAATTTGCCGTGGTGTCATAATTTACCGTTGTGTAATAATTTACCGTTGTGTAATAATTTGCCGGTGTGTAATAGTGTGCCATTGTTTAATAATTTGCCCATCAATAATACTTCAACGGTTGTTCAAGTTGCAAAAGTACTTATCAACAAAATCTAGCCCCTTCTTGGCAGATTAGCCGTTGCGTAGTAATTTACCGTTGTGTAATAATTTACCTTAGTGTAATAATTTACCACTGTGTAACAATTTACCTTTGTGTAATAATTTGCCGTTGTGTAATAATTTGCCATTGTGTAATAATTTGCCCATCAATCATACTTCAACGGTTGTTGAAATTGCAAAAGTACCATCCAGAAAATCCAGCCCCTTCTGGGTAAATGAGCCGTTGTGTAATAATTTACCGTTGTGTAATAATTTGCCATTGTGTAATAATTTACCCATCAATACCTAATACTTCAACGGTTGTTCTGGGTAGTTGAGCCGTTGTGTAATTATTTACCGTTGTGTAATAATTTGCCGTGGTGTCATAATTTACCGTTGTGTAATAATACCGTTGTGTAATAATTTGCCGGTGTGTAATAGTGTGCCATTGTTTAATAATTTACCCATCAATAATACTTCAACGTTTGTTCAAGTTTCAGAAGTACCTACCAACAAAATCCAATAGTCCATCACTTGCCAAATGAAATAATTATCGTAGAACAAACAACTCGACTTCATACAGCCATCCTTGATTACAATCAGGTGCTCCTTAGTGATGAAATCCCGGCCGGATTTATACCGTTTGATTCACGATCGTGTTGACGAAGCTTTTTGGTGCACACGAATGGCTGGACGTACAGTGCTCCGGGTGGTCTTAAAAAATTGTTTAGCTCAAGACAAATTTAATATCGTAAAAAAAACCATACCCTTCAATCTAAAGTTTTCGAGCTACGGCGTTCTGAAAATTTCAACCCCTATTTTGAACCCCTTAGAGATGACTGACAGTAACGTCGAGCTTCGAGGACCAACTAGACCCCGAACGGAACCTATAACCCGAATTTCATCAATTTTCTTTCATGGTAACTAAGAAAAGTGGCCCGTACGGCGTACGGCGTACGGTGGACAGACAGAAATTATTGGTTTATTATTTTCAATAATGAACCATTGGAATCGAGCATGAAAAAAAAAAATTCTTACCCCCCCCTCAAAATTTGATGGTTTACGTTTCAAGGTATGTAGAATCCAAAAATGCAATAAAAATATTTCTGTCTGTCCGCCGTACGCCGTACGCCGTACGGGCCACTTTTCTTAGTTACCATGAAAAAAAAATTGATGAAATTCGGGTTATAGGTTCCGTTCGGCGTCTAGTTGGTCCTCGAAGCTCGACGTTACTGTCAGTCATCTCTAAGGGGTTCAAAATAGGGGCTGAAATTTTCAAAACGCCTATACCATTTTTTTTACGTAAATATTTTTACGGTTTTAAATAGTTCTTGAACTTGCGAGTTTTTTAAGGCCATCCGGAGCATCGTACGTCCAGCCGTTCGTTCACAGTAAGGCCCTGAAGTTTGCACAGACAGACATTTTCGACTCCAGTGTGAATGAAATTGTATACAATTCAAACCAAATCTCGTAACCAGAGACGCGCCCACAATAGGAATTTGTGAATACGGCCAATCATTGGTAGGGATCACCTGATTATATTGGCGGAGTGTGAAGTCGAGTTGGTTGTTCTGTGATATTATTTAATTTGAAAAATGATGGCTCTTTTGGAGTTTGTTGGTAGGTAGTGAAACTTGAACAAACGTTGAAGTATTATTGATGGGTAAATTATTACTACGGTAAATCATTACTCAACGGTAAATTATTACACAACGGTTCATTATACCATCTACGTAGAAGGGGCTGGAGTTTGTTGATAGGTACTTTTGCAACTTTTTTCACTCCTCATCAACAATTTCTTTTCAGAACTTCATTATGTGTGTTTCTTTTTGTTAGGTACTGTTTGTCATCGGCAGAATTATTTTAGCAACATTTAACTCGTGATTTAGGTAGGTACCTAGTAACGAGTACGGGGTTAGGTACTAACCTACGGAGGGTCTGCGATCTACATAGAGCTGTGATCTGTAACAGAAGGGTATTTTTATTGCAGTTTCGGATTCTACATACCTTGAAACGTAAACCATCAAATTTTGAGGGGGGGTAAGAATTTTTTTTTCTTGCTCGATTCCAATGGTTCATTATTGAAAATAATAAACCAAAAATTGATGAAATTCGGGTTATAGGTGCCGTTCGGGGTCTAGTTGGTCCTCGAAGCTCGACGTTACTGTCAGTCATCTCCAAGGGATTAAAATAGGGGTTGAAATTCTCAGAACGCTGTAGCTCGAAAACTTTCTATGGAAGGGTATGGTTTTTTTTACGTTATTAAATTTGTCTTGAGCTAAACAAGTTTTTGAGACCACCCGGAGCATTGTACGTCCAGCCGTTCGTGTGCACCAAAAAGCTCGTCAACACGCTCGTGAATCAAATGTATAAATCCGGCCCGGATAATCATCACTAGGGAGCACCTGATTATAATCAAGGATGGCTGTATGAAGTCGAGTTAGTTGCTCTGCGATATTATTTCATGTGATAAGTGGTGGACTATTGGATTTAGATGGTAGGTACTTCTGAAACTTGAACAAACTTTGAAGTATTATTGATGGTAAATTATTACAAAACGGCAAATTATTACAAAGCGGTAAATTATTACATAACGGAGAAGGGGCTGGATTTTGTTGATCGGTACTTTTGCAACTTGAACAACCGTTGACGTATTATTGATGGGCAAGTTATTACAGAACGATTCTTTATGCTTGATCACGAGGGTAGGTACTGACAACAGAAAACAGTGATCTACGCAGAAGGGCCATCTATTTCACTCCGCATCAACAATTTTCCTTCAGAACTTCATTATTTGCGTTTCTTTTGCCATTTTAGTTAGGTACTGTTTGTCATCGACAGAATTTATTATTTTAGCAATATTTAACTCGTGATTTAGGTAGGTACCTAGTAACCAGTACGGGGTTAGGTACTAACCTACGGAGGGTCTGCGATCTACATAATATGTATAGAATAGTACATAATAGACGGATTATCTACACAGAGAGCTGTGATCTGTAACAGGAGGGTATTCTGTACAAAATAATAAACCGTTGTGCAGCGTTTTTTATTGCATTTTTTGGATTCTGTGTACCTTGAAAAGGAAACCATAAAATTTTGAGTGGGGGGGGGGGGGGTTATACTTCTTTTTTTTCATGGTAAATTCCAAAGGTTCATTAGGTATTGAAAATAATAAACCGAAAGATCGAAAAATAGCCTGGACCCTAATAAAATTGGTCGGGATTTCCATATACTGTCACAACACGTAACTATCTCTCGATGTATGCGTTCCTTTACCATTCGTCCGATTGCGATGAAACTTTGGTGTGGTATTGTGCGAACGCCCACGATGGTTGTTTAATTAGTAGGAACATTTTACTACCTGGCGCGCGAGTCTTTTACACATGGTATGCGGCTCAAGCGTCGGAAAACCTTTTGATTTCGTGTAGGCACCAGATGGAAAAAAAATTGTTGTATCCAAAAGCTCTTCTATGAACGATATTGAAACAAAAACACTTCCCTTCGTTGGGTGGCATTGTAACGCATGCTGGGTATAACACAGTCGAACCTCGATATAGTGAAATCCAGAGGACGCCAGATAAATTTCACACCAACAAGAGTTTTTCTATACCGAAAGTTTCATATATCAAGAGGGTTGAAGGGAGAAATTCACAATAACGAGAAATATAAAATAATAAATTTGTATTGTATGTATGAATTACATTTCGTCAATTAGTCAGTTCAGTCTTTAGCAGGAAAAATAATCCGTAATTTTCTTCTGTGTATGGTTGTTCCAACGAGTCGAATCAATTACGTTTTCAATTTTCAGAATAGCAGGAAATAGCCCATGTCCATCTTCCAACGAAATCGCATATGACCTCAACCCTTCCAGACAGGTGCGGGCTTCTTTCAGGGTGACTGTAGGGCGTGGAGTGGAATCATCTTCTTCCTCGGCCTCCTCGTTGTCTTCCTGTTGTCCCAAAATTTCAGCATCGGTTAAGGCCCCATAGGTAACAAGTCATTATCAAAATGGACGAACTGTTGAAAGTCGAAGTCTTCAGAGGATAAATGTACGGCTTGCACGATGGCAGAATCTCCCGGAGGTTGACTGACATCTTTACGGAATCCACATTTCTGGAAACAGTTTAAAATTGTCACTGGACTCACATTACCCCAAGCCTTCTCGATCATGAAAATAGCGTCCAAAACTTTTATGTTCGGGGCCGACCCATTTTCCATTCCATCCAAAAACAATGACAGAACTTCTTTACGGTACAGCGTTTTAAAATTTTTGATAATCCCTTGGTCCGTAAATGTTTCGATGCTCGTAAGTTTCGATTAGTGTTAACAGTTCATTTTTCCATTCAGAGCAAATCCGGCTGTCCCCCACTAACTTCATTCTACCGAGAGTCGTCCAGGGGCGGATCCAGAATTTTTTTCCGGAGGGGGTCACAGGGTAGAACAATATAAAAAATAACAAAAAATAACAAAATAACCAAACGAACAATACAAACCGAATTTTCAACCTTATGCCTAAACTCGTCCAATTTGTCTACTTACAAAATTAATTGTATTTATTTATAAAATTCATTGTTTATGTAAAAAATATTTTTCAATATCTATTAATTATTTAACTGATAAATGTATTTATTTTCAATTTTCTTCTAAAAAAGTGTCCTAATGTGTTTTCAAACAAATTGGCGCATTTTATGGCAGCGTAGCTAACTTCAGAGTTTGCAAATCAAAACATTGAAACCACAACAATCTATTGTTGATCTCAGTGAATTCAGTATCGTTTTTACTGAATTTGGCAGGAAAGAAAACGAGATCGAAACAAAACCAAGATAATAATTAACAAAAATAAGAAGAAATAAACAAGGTGTAATTTGACGGATACACCAAGGTAAATTTATTGACATAATTGTATATAAAGTAATATTGGTAGGACCAAGTGTACGATTATATTCGACTAATTTTGACATTTTTGATCGAATCTTTTTAGATTTTTATAGTTCTTTTTTGTTTTCAGTTTTTTTTAACACTGTCTACCGTTTGTGTTTGGTTTGTTTCTGGTTTTTGATTTCACAAAAACTGGGTTAGTTTTCGTTTGGTTTTTTTTGTTTTCGGGTTTGTGAACAATTCGTTCAGCTCTGCTTTTTAAAATGCAGGCTGATTCTGGGGGGGGTCATGACCCCTGTGACCCCCCCCCCCTTGGATCCGCGCCTGGAGTCGTCCCTCCAGACTTAACTATATATATAGAGTGTTCCTTCAGCTACCACCCACTCACAGCTCATCCCAGCACTTCACAGTACCGGGTGTATCTAAATACACAGGGTTTTTTCATTCTACCAAGAGATTCTCAAGGGGCCAGAGAATGCCTTCACGCTATCGAGGTTTTCACTGAATCGAATGTTTTTATATCGAGGTTCGACTGTAGCTAGTTATAAGAATAACAAATAGGTACCTACAGAAATTGTTCACAAAAAATTTGTGATGAACTTCAAGAACTTCTAAAATAGCTAGGTTTGCATGATTCTTAGAGTTATAATAGTTTGATAAAACGATTGACTATCACGCGTGAATGTAATTAGCTATTCCCTAGCAATGATATCTGGGATCTGGGCTGGATTCACACTGATGTTGACGTAGACGTGCTCTCAAACATGTATTTTCGCAGCCGAATGATGTTGAATACGTTTTCAACTACCTACTTATATATTGGGAAATTATAGAGAAGGATAGAGGCAGTTACGCAAAGGTAGGTACTTACGGAAAAGGCATTTGCGTTGAATGTCTGGTAACTTAGGTACCTTTTTTTTGCAAAAACCATTTAAACGTCAAAATGGCTTTTACCTGGACACTTAGTTTTAGCTCTACTTCCTGTTTCAAATATCAGTAGCCAGATAGACGACCAAATGGCATGTACCTGGTAATTGCACATTAGTTGATGCTGATTGTTCACTGGTTCATGCTGAGTTTTGCAATTCCCCAGTACGCTCTAAAAGGGTACAAGGGCTAATTTTGGAGACTTATCGACCCAAGAATTGTGTAGAACATAATATGGATAAACCTCTAAGACACTAACGTTCACCACGCTAACCCCAATACCAACGCCCATAACAGCGTGTACACCTCTGGAAATTGATTGCATTTTCCTCAAAATCGACCTTCGTTGCTTACGTAGCACCGATTTGCACAACGCCGTCCAATGGTTTAGGCTTGGAAACACCACAGTCCTATACGACAATACCAATATCTCACTACCAATTTTAGGCCGCCTAATTAATACAGAGGAAGGGCAAAAGGGAAGGTTTTGCGGCAGATAACGAGGCAAACGATAATGTTAGGTAACTAATAATAAATAACTGAGTTATCTAAGGATAGGAATTCCGGCAATGAAAACTCGTCCTTACTTCAGAAGACCAACTAATGAAAGGCTGGCAGCGCATTCTTGTGGGGTCACAAAGAACTGAAAGCTTCACATTATCCTCCCTAGAGTCCCTGGTGTTCAACAACCAACCTTTCCACAGACACTCTTATCGAGAAATCAAATAATAATAAAAGCCCGTGGCTACCCAGTTGATTCGATGACTTTACCAATTCTTCCCTCTAAGTATAGGTAACTCTATACTTTCTCTATACTCTATAAGAGTAACTCTATATAAGTAACTCTATATAGAGTAACTCTATACTCTCCTCTATATTCAACCAAACACGTGTTCCGTATACATATGTACAAATACAAGTATTCCTACCTACCTCATTTATTTTCGGTAGCCGCACTGCATACTTAGTATTAGCATACCTACCTACTCCAAAGGTACTTTCTAACCTACCCTACTACAAAATACTTTCTAACCATAGGTACTTGACGATCGGAAAAAGTAATACAGCTACCTATTTATTAGATCTAACGATGTTGGATTGTTAGCGATATACAAAACACCTTCTTTGTGTTCCAAAATAGTTGGACTTCTTAGATATTTATCTTTTCACATGGTAGGTAATTATTATTGATTTCGAATCAGGAGTTTAGTATTAGTTCTGAGCTGTTGCTCAGCCTCCCCTCCTTCCCCATCAAAGCCAACCTCCTCTACTGCTTGGAAGTCAGCTTTGTTTTTTCTTTGTTTTACTCATTTACCATCCTAGTTTTCACAAGGGTGGGCGAAAATAGTTTGAGACAGTAAATACGTAGGTATCATTACAGTATTTGAGGAAAGTGGGGAAGGGAGCCAAAAATGCATCACATTGAGGTTGGATTTTCCCAATTATTTTGAGTACCTAATTGCCTAATTAAAGCTACACTCAGCCTTAAAAGTTGTTGTTGATATCAATTAAATGTTTCATAATTGGACTAAATTCATTAAAAAATAGTGGAAGATAGTTTGAAGTTAGGTAAACAATTATTCGAAAAATAATCCGCTAGGTCGATCAAAAGTTGACGCCACAATCACGAAGTAGGTACCTACTTAAATTCATTTGAGGAAGTAGTATAGGTGGGTAGGTACCTACTTAATTTTCTTCTTTTTTCACTATTCTGCTCGAACTTGTTGGTTGGGTAGGTACCTACATAACATTATAGGAAAGCCTCGAAAACTTACCTTGAGTGGCGCATCATCAGTCTCTGACCCATGAGTTATTTTGGGAGGTACTTTTACGTTAGGTAAGTATTTTAATTTTGAGAGGATTATTACTGGACATTTAATGGTATGTAAATCAATGTGTGATCAATGAATGTATCGACTGAACACAAAGTAGGTACCTACGTATGTGAGACGCATTTCATAAGAAATTACCTTCTTGCACGAAACGAACAATTTAGGTAGTCTCACACAGTGTGTGAAATTTAATTTTTATTTACACGTGTACTTCACTCGAAATTAAACATGACTTCTTTATAGATCGATTACACACTGTCTAACTCTTAAGTGTTCTATTTATCGTATTAAAACAATAGGTACTAAGACAAATTATCTAACATGATTTCAAGTACCTACTTTTAATCATTAAAATACCTTTCACTAGGTACCTACCTACTTATAATTCAACGACAATAGGAAGTGGATTACTAGGTAGTAACAAATAACTTTTCAAGTGATTAACGTATTATTCAATGACTTAAATTTGAACAAATAAACTGGAACGAGCGACTACTAGTGATTCGACTTGACGGATAAAACGGACGGTAACCCCTATAGGTATGCGGAATAGGATAAAAGTGTGGACCAAAATACTAACATAATGACAAAAACGCTGCAAATCCCTGCACAACGGTTTATTATTTTGTACAGAATACCCTTCTGTTACTGATCACAGCTCTCTGTATAGATAACCCGTCTACATAACATATTATGCACTATCGTGGACCCTCCGTAGGTCAGTACCTAACCCCGTACTCGTTACTAGGTACCTACCTAAACCGTTGGGTAATAATTTACCTGTATTTATAGGTTCCCCTTCTACGGAGATGGAATAATGAACCGTTGTGTAATAATTCGACGGCCACGGTGAAGAAGTAGGTATGTCAGAAATCTGAAATTTATAGGAGAGCAGTTTTTAAGTTGGACGCTGTCCGTAAAATCAGGTAATTGTGCTACAAATGAGATTATAATTCCAAAAATTTTTATTTTCCTCAAATTTTCAGAAAATTACTTACTATTAGTTCTGGAAATGATCTACATTTTGACTCCTAGAAGACTTACCCAATTCAGCACCGACGACTTACCTAGTTATGGCCACAAGTGTGGAGGTATCAAGAAGGTAGAACTTGAAAAAATATGCACTCTTCTTTGCCAAAAACATTATATCAGGGGGGGGAGGGGGAATCCATTAATAATAATATAAAAAAAGGATGCTCGGCGCTATTTTGTAGGTACTGCAAAAGTAGATTTAAAAAACGCTGCAAAGTCCTTGTCACATGGGTTTATTATTCTATTGGGCACTTCTACAGAAATGATGGCTGTTCATTTATTGTTTCTTTCATGTGAAATAATTGAAATAGCTATTTGTGATGGTTTCTACCAATTTTGGCCCCCAAAACACGAATTGGGTACGCTCCGTTTTTTGTTTTTAAAAATTATCTTTGATCAATGGTAGTGCCATTTAATCGTCTTGATCCACTTTTTCTAGTGTTATTATACAAATTAATGGTGATTTCAGACGATTTCCCAAAATCGAGCCCCTTCTTGGTAGATGAACCGTTGTGTACCTAATAATTTACCGTTGTGTAACACATTACGGTGGTGTAATACTTCACCGTTGTGTAATAATTTGCCGTTGTGTAATAATTTACCCATCAATAATACTTCAACGGTTGTTCAAGTTGCAAAAGTACCTATCAACAAAATCCAGCCCCTTCTGGGTAGATGAGCCGTTGTGTAATAAATTTACCGCTGTGTAATAATTTGGCATTGTGTAATAATTTACCCACCAATACAATAAGTTGTAAGTTAGTTTACCATCGTATAGTAATAATTTACCCATCAATAATACTTCAACGTTTGTTCAAGTTTCACTACCTACCAACAAACTCCAAAAGAGCCATCATTTTTCAAATGAAATAATATCACAGAACAACCAACTCGACCTCATACTCCGCCTATAAAATCAGGTGATTCCTAGCAATGATTTTATCTCCGGCCAATTTCCTATTGTTGGCGCGTCCCTGGAGACGAGATTTGGTCTGATGTATACAATTTCATTCACCCTGGTGTCGAAAATGCCTGTCGGTGCAAACTTCGGGGCCTTACTGTGAACGAACGGCTGGACGTACGATGCTCCGGGTGGTCTTAAAAAACTCCCAAGTTCGAGAACTATTTGAAACCGTAAAAAAATTCACGTAAAAAAAGGGTATAGGCGTTCTGAAAATTTCAACCCCTATTTTGAACCCCTTAGAGATGACTGACAGTAACGTCGAGCTTCGAGGACCAACTAGACCCCGAACGGAACCTATAACCCGAATTTCATCAATTTTGATTCATGGTAACTAAGAAAAGTGGCCGTTACGGCGTACGGCGGCCAGACAGAAATATTTTTATTGCAGTTTTGGATTCTACATACCTTGAAACGTAAACCATAAAATTTTGAGGGGGGGTAAGAATTTTTTTTTTCATGCTCGATTCCAATGGTTTATTATTGAAAATAATAAACCAACACACAAGTTGACTTACCTGGAAAAGATATGTTAATTAGCTGTGCAGAATTGGATAAGAGGAGTTGCCTATGTGTTCAATGAACAGAAACGTTCCGGATATTTTTGGTCAAGTCGACTTGCCTACTTTGGACACTGAAAACTAGTGTGAATAAATGGTTAAGTGACTTACCTTAATTTCAACGTCCCTTGAGAGTGACAGAAATATTGGACTTGTTGACATACCTATAAAGTAACTCTACTTTCAAAGATATCTAAAAATGCACGTGTGGATAACGCCCTTATGGTGGTCGAGCAGACTTCCCTACTTCTTCACGGGTTGGGGAGTGGCTCATTGAGTCGTACTGACCACTTACCCCGATTTGCTCGGAAACTCGACTTACCTACTTCTTCACCGTGGCCGTCGAATTTGCCCATCAATATTACTTCAACGGTTGTTCAAGTTGCAAAAGTACCTATCAACAAAATCGAGCCCCTTCTTGGTAGATGAGCCGTTGTGTAATAATTTACCGTTGTGTAACAATTTACCGTGGTGTAATAATTTACCGCTGTGTAATAATTTACCGTTGTGTAATAATTTGCCGCTGTGTAATAATTTGCCATTGTGTAATAATTTACCCATCAATAATACTTCAACGGTTGTTCAAAATGCAAAAGTACCAATCAACCAAATCCAGCCCCTTCTGGGTAGATTAGCCGTTGTGTAATAATTTACCGTTATGTAATGATTTACCGTGGTGTAATAATTTACCCTTGTGTAATAATTTGCCGGTGTGTAACAATTTACCCACAATAATACTTCGTTTGTTCAAGATTCAGAAGTACCTACCCACAAAATCCAGTAGTCCATCACTTGCCAAATGAAATAATTATCGTAGAACAAACAACTCGACTTCATACAGCCATCCTTGATTACAATCAGGTGCTCCTTAGTGATGAAATCCCGGCCGGATTTATACCGTTTGATTCACGATCGTGTTGACGAAGCTTTTTGGTGCACCCGAACGGCTGGACATACGATGGAGACTGAGCAGCAGATTTGACGATAACTTTCCAACGAAGATTAAAGATTTTCGTGGGTTGCTAGGTAACTGATTTTTACTCCCAAACTATGGGCCAATCATTAGACTAACACAAAATCTGTCGGCCGCAAAATTCAGTTTGAGCCCCAGAGGAAACGTGATAGGTAGGTAATTTTTATACTAAGCCAACATCCTGTGATAGTTTAATCGTTCAGCTTGATAATAATATATGAAGGAAGTTTCACATATACTGACGTATTCTTTACTGAGGTACTCGATATAGGTATTTTCCAGACTATAAAAATCGAATCTTTTTGCGGATGAACAAGAATGTGTCGTTATTGAGAGACCTTTACATATATCACACTGTTACTGTAATAAGTATTTCAATTTGTTGCTCTACACAGGAAATACAATAAAGAATAATTAGGTACCTAAATATGTATATCTGTGGTATGAACTTACTTTCTGCGCCTCTTTTTGTCACCTTTGTTACCCATGTTTCGCCTGATCCACTTCTTCGGCGATGGAGGCATACAGTAGATACATTACAGGGAAATCACTACGAATAAACCGCGTGAGAGAAGAAAGGAATGAAGGACCGAACTAAAAACAACAGAAGGCCCGCACTGATATAACCTGATGAGCGGAAAACTTGCAGTTGGAGAGGACACGGAGAGGAGGAGCTCAAGTAATCATAGTATCCACGATATAATAGAATTGATAACAAATTAGGCAGTTAAAACTGACGAAATTCGGCTGGACGACCCCCGCGATTGCAGTGCTCCTACCAGTTGCTACAAAATCTCGCTGGGACACTTTCCGCCACCTCGATCGTCAGCGCAGTCTCGTGGTTGGGGGACCAACGCGACTGGGTGGGAGGAATGCCCTCAACAATAAAGATTCAACACCAAATAAGCAATAAGAAAGATACACAACTACAAAAACGTTGAAAATTATTGCACAACTTTTTTTTCTGCGTATATCACTCATTTGCAAAGATCACATTCAGATAATACCTATTTTGCCCCTCGTACTGTGAGTACCTACCTAGTTTTTTTATGGGGGTCAAAAATGCGTGAACTTGAAATTTGTTATCGCACACAGTTCTCTGAAGTATTCAACCAGTATAATTTAAACCAATATATATAAAATGTGCTCATCGGCAGCTTTCGATCTATTGCAACGATTCATATTTGTATTCACTTGTAAAACACAACTTGCAGGTACATACGCCAAAACCAAAAACGCGAAGAAGACAACGCCGGTTGCGACATGCTATTGAAGACCACTTAAATGGGATCATTTAACTACGAGTCTAACTTAACTACGAATTTAACTCGTAGGTACGTCAAAAAATTTGCCACAAGTACCGGCCTCACATGGACGACGAATGAATATTATACCTATTTTTGATAGTTACCCGACAACTTACAATCTGTAAGCATATAGGTACGTATTAGCAGCATATACGTATTTCTTCAAAATATATTATATGTTTATGAATACCTACCTGTAAATTGATATGAAATGGTAACCTGGGTCATGGAAGCGAAACACCACTGGCTGGCAGTGACGAGACTTTCCCGTGTCACAGACGAGAGCGAAAAGCCACCCTTCTGTGACACCATCGGGAGTGAAACGCCGGATTATTTCGGAGGGGGAGCGAAACACCTGAGCCCCCGGTGAAATGGAGTGTGATGCCACTGCCCCTAGCAGCGTTGGGGCAGAATATCAGCACCCGCCACGTCGATCGTCAGCACTCTTGGTTGGGGGTACTACTGGCCTTCCCCTCCCACGCCCGCGCTACAGATAAAATTAAGCAATTTGACTTAATCCGAAGGTATCATGCTGTGTATATTTAAATAAGTTTTGGATTATGGTTTTAATGATTCTTGTCTTATTACGAGTAATTTATGAACTATTTATGTATTTCTACTATTGCTGTATATTTAATTTTGTTTCAGCGCAATTGGGCACATGCCCGTGTTACTTACAAATAAACAAATAAACAAAATAAATAAATCTATTTCACATATTAAATTCTCAATACTTGAGTATCAATCATAACACAGAAAAGCTCATGTTTCTACAACACTACTAATTCTTGAAGTTTGGAAGTAGGTAGGTACATATGGAGTGGGGAAAGTTATTTCAACAAGATTTTGTTCGTCGAGTGATCGTGAGAGGGTAGCCTTCCTTGGATTCCCGCATCAATAAGTAATTATAGGTCATCTCTTCGAACTTCAGACGTGTTGAGAAATGAAATCTTCTCAGGAGCATAGAAAGGATAAATTTCGACGAACTGAGAGCGTACCTCTTTCCTGAAATGAGAATAGTTTCATTTTGGTTTTGGTTTATTTTTAATAATGAGCCTTTGGAATCGAGCATGACCACAAAATTCTAACCCCCCCCCCCCCCCCCCCCCTCAAATTTTGATGATTTCAAGGCATGTGAATCCGAAAATGCAATAACAAATTTCTATCCATCCGCCGTACGCCGTACTTAGCACTTTTCATAGTTACCATGAAAAAAAAATTGATGAAATATGTTTATAGGTTCCGTTCTGGGTCTAGTTGGTCCTCGAAGCTCGGCGTTACTGCAAGTCATCTCTAAGGGGTTAAAAATAGGGTTTGAAATTTTCAGAACGCCGTAGCTCGAAAACTTTTGATAGAAGGGTAGGTATGGTTTTTTTACGTTATTAAATTTGTGTTGAGCTAAAGAATTTTTTGAGACCACCGGAGCATTGCACGACCAGCCGTTCGTGTGCAAGAAAAAGCTTCGTCAACACGATCGTGAATCAAACGGCATAAATTATAATCAGATTATAATCAAGGATGGCTGTATGAAGTCGAGTTGGTTGTTCTGCGTTTGAAAAATGATCGATCTATTGGACTTTGTTGGTAGGTACTTTTGAAACTTGAACAAAAAATGTTGAAGTATTATTGATGGGTAAATTATTAAACAATGGTAAATTATTACACAACGGTAAATTATTGCACAACGGTAAATTATTAAAATTATTACACAACGGTAAATTTCACTACAGAACGGTAAATTATTACACAACGGTTCATTATACCATCACCGCAGGAGGGGCTGGATTTTGCTGAAAGGTACTTTTGTATCTTGAACAACCGTTGAAGTATTATTGATGGGCTAACTATTACACAACGGTAAATTATTACACACCGGTTCATTATACTATCTACGTAGAAGGGGCACCTATACAGGTAAATTATTACCCAACAATTCATTATTTTCCGTATGCTTCATGAATAACTACAAATATGATTGAATTATTGAATCCCGTGGATTGCAGGAAACTTTAATTCCGGAGCCGGCTCCAGTATACTCGATTTAGGGCTTTCCTGGAGGGAGCTCGAGGGTATTGACAACAGAAACGCCGGGAGCTCGACGGTGTAATAATTGTGTAATAATTTGCAGCGTTTTTTCAAAGGCAAGCACTTAGTAAAAAACGGTGCAAAGTCCTTCTCACATGGGTTCATTATTCCTAAAGAAATTTTGGATGTTCATTTATTGTTTCTTTCAAAGTGAAATAATTTAAATAGATATTTTTGATTGTTTCCACCAGTTTTGGCCCCCAAAATACTAATTAGGTACTCTCCTTTATTTCAAATTATATTTGATCATTGGTAGTGCCATTTAATTGCCTTGATTCACCAGTTGACACTTTTTCTAGTGTTGGCATACAAATTGATGGTAATTTCAGACAATTTCCCAGGTTTTTGATTCACAAAAAATCGATTTTGGGAGCCGAACCATTGGTAGAACCTCAATTTTCCACTCTTTGGTCAAAACTGACTTCATATTCGATCTTCTTGTCCCAAAAAACATGGAAAACGATACGTCAAACGCTCATGTTACTAACATGTTACTAAAACACAAGAAGTACCTATTTTTATACTCATTTTCACTCATAACAACCCTGGGTATATTCCGATCGGGCTGCAAAGTTTCAGGACACAATTAGGGCCCAAATGGAGCTTGTGTGCAAAAGAACGAGTTTTTTAGAACGAAAATGAGGCGGTATACGTGATACGGCGGACGGCGTACGGTGGACGGACAATGCATTTTTGGAATCTACGCTCCTTAAAACGTAAAAGAAAAAATTTTGTGGGGGTTTTATAAACATTTTTTTGCTGAGCGATTACGTAGGTGTATTATTCACAGAATAATAAACTAAAATAAGTGTACGACTAAGCAAATGGCGTGAATAGGTACTTTTACTTATACCAAAAAAACTCTCTTACCCCCAAAAGGCAATAAAATTAATAAACATTGAATGGATCCATTAATAATCAACTGATAAATCTCTGTTTTTCACAAGATTAGTTTGATAGGATAAAAACCACGTGGCTGTCCTTAAACACAAAACATTTCTAAACCTACCTACCTACATTTCCGAATGGAGTCGTTTCTACATACTGGCGATCTCAAGGTCAATTCAAGATTTGTTAAATGGTGGGTGACATGCAGTTTTATTGCTCCATCTTTAGTAGGTACATTCAACTTCTGGTGTTCCATTTCTTAGAAAAAATTGTGCAAAAATTTATATTGCTTCTTGAAATTTAAATATATTTCCGGGACCTATAATCATTGGTCACTAAAGAATTTACCTACTATGAAATCCAAACCTACCTATTCATTCAACCTGAATTTTTTGTAAAAACGAATAAAATTTAAATATTTATTCTAGTTTGGACGAAATAATAAAATGGAAATGGATTATTAGAAAAGGTCTGGAACGACCTCACCACTTCTAATTATGTTGTCTATCATTTTGGAGTAGGAAAGAAACTTGGATTCGACCGATAAAAATATGTAATTGAAGTTTAATTTCAAATGCAGTTCTATACGTTTACACATGCAGTATAAACTTTACTGAAGAGTTATGCCCTCCCGGGTTCCCCTACTACACATCCTGGCTACGTGCCTGATAGGGGGAGATGGTATCACAATCATCAGTCTCTAAATATTGATTAGGTTTCTTTCATCACGTTCATCATTATTTTCCATATAAAATTATATGGAAAATACTTATATGGAAAATTTACTATATAATATAGTAAATATACGTACCGGGACAAACTCTCAAACCACTTCCAAATGACCCGTAAGCGCATTTAGGTCGTCTAGCAACAGCTTCTGGCAAGAAATGATCCGGATAGAATTCCTGGGGCTTCTCCCAATACTTAGGTTTCATGCCAGCTTCATTGACGCAGAATATCAAGGACGCACCTTCGGGGAACACTAAGCCATCTGTGTGTACAAAATCGGGGTGATATCAGTACTATACCACGGGCTCATCTTTCACCACAACCCTTAATCAGGCGATAGATCATCATTTGTTTCGATACCCATAGCTGTGTGGCGTGTTCGTGGGGCCGAAATGACGCGTTACAGGAGATGGGGGTTGTGGGAAAATGCATATTTTTTATGCAACTCAAGGTAATTATTGTCGAGCATTAGAAAGCTTATACTTCGGAGGCGTTTTAGTCGTGTTTCCGTGTTTGTGCATCCCCCAAGATTACATTCGGTTATACATTCACCAATTTGGATGAACGAATTAAGCGAGCGGGCATTGCTAGTGTTTATAATAATATGTTTGACTGTTTATAATAGGTAATATGATGATTCTTCGTTCTCAAAACGTCTCAACACTTACCAATGACAGTTTCCGACGTTAGGGTCCTTACAAAGGACGGTGGGCCCGTAATCCTCAAACTTTCATTGAATACCATTTGTAAATAATCCATTCGCGAGATTTCATCTGGTGTTGGAGCTTCCAGGCTGTCCCCCATTATTTCGACCTGCTCCTGGTACGCCTTATTTTGATACTCAGGATATTGTGCTAGGAAGAGGAGAACTGTAGCTACTGCAATGGATGACGTATCGGAGCCCTGGAAATCGCAAAAGCGTTATTTCACTTAAAATATGGATTTCTAAAGGATTACGCTGAATACGAATTATCCTCACCCCATGTTTCTAAACCTAAACTCACTAATCCACTGCAGAAATCTCAAAAATCTCGAAAATTTACGTTTGTCACCATTAGGAATAACCAATCAAATTCCGGATTCGCTGTGCTCGCAAGCACTACGAATCCAGCACCAGGCATTGATTGTGATCAATTTTTTGGGGGAAATTTTTTTGTATCCCATATTCCATTGCAAATATTGAGATTCGTAGAGGAGGTGCGAGTTGGGCTGTAAGTGGTCCCATATGAGTTCATCGGAATTATTTCGACTGTGCCTTTCGTCCTCGCATGCGCAAATATGAAATGCTAGCAACGTTTAAATTTACGGGTAAAAAATTGTAGGGGTGAAATGAAATTCGGAGGTTAGCCGAATGAATTCCATTGAAAATCGGGCCCTAAATTTTTGTATGCTCTTGCACCTCATACGAATCTCAATATTAGCCGAATTAATTCCATTGAAAATCGGGCCCTAATTGTTTGTATGCTCTTGCACCTCATACGACTCTCAATATTTCAACGTTGATTTGATCCTACGGATGGATTTGAATATTTAGAAGTACCTAGGTAGGTAGCCATGAAGTTCAAATTAAGACAGTCATTGTGATACGGTCTCGGGTTTACGAGGAAGTTATAGCCTTCTCCAAAGCAGAGTGGTATGTGTGATGAAGATGCGAAATGTTTCATTAATAATAATGATTATATAGCTGGCGAGCTGGAGTTGGTCTCATTCGATTCTCTACTACAGTCGTTCTTAAACTTCTTTAGCTACGATCTCGTTTCCCTAAGATCTGCGTTCCCTTTTCACGAATATATAATTGACCGTAACATCCTAGTAACCACAGCAACGCCGTTTACACCAACATTTATGAACAGACATAAATTAGTAATAAGATTTCCAGGGGTTTAATATTTTGAATATTAAATAATCATGATTATACCAAATCCGTTTTACAAAAATGGGGGAGAAAGGAACTAATTAAAAATAACACAAGTATCAAAAAATTCTGCAGCTTCATACCCTTACATTATCGCTACGGCCCATCCCCCCGACCCTACTGTATGCTCCCGCGTTTGCTCACATTGGAAAGTAGCAGCCCTACCTAGATGATATCCATACTGGGGAACCATCTGGGGAAATTCTCACAAAACCCAGGTGACTTTCAGAGAAAGGACATATTTATTTATTTATTTTAAGGGCGCACATATTTATTTTATGTTTTAAAGGAAAGTAGATTATTTCATCCTGAAAATTTTGACACCAACCGCACTGCCCTACAATAAGTGTAGTTCTTTCTCTATGATTTTTCAAAGAGTCAGGAAGTTGTGACTTCATTGCAACCCGCTTGCATCGGCGGAAGCCCCTGTCCATTGTGACGTAAGAACTTCAGGAAACATGTAAAAATCTCAGGAAAAGAAAGCCACTTATCGTAGGACAGTGCGGTTGGTGTCAAAGTTCTCATAATGGAACGCAGTTTCTTAAAAAATATATATAAACCGCTTTTTGACCCATGCGAGTACCCCATTCATATGCGGAGAACCAGAAGTATTAAACTGGGTGCGGAGGCGAAGGTATTGTAATTTTGAGCTTTATATTTTAGGCTGTTCAGGATCCAGACCTGTAATTTTCAGCACGTGAATGACGTTCTCTCAAGTAATATACATACCTTCCATATACGTCGCAACTAGCAAGTGGTGTACACTCAAATGCTTTTGATGTAAGGACATCAGCAGTGTGTGTTGTCAGTCCTAAGTGTGGTTAAGAATCAGAAACCACCCCTAATAAACTAAATTAACGCTCAGAAAAGGAGTTTTCCAACTAGCATGCACATCTAATGGTTGTGATTGTGTTAGTTCTCCAAAAATTTGTGTTCTTCTACTTACACCGACAATAACATCGAGTAAGGCTTGATCTAGTTCTTCCTGAGACCAGTTTTCTTGTCTAGCTCTGTGAACCAGCACGTCAGTATAGTTGGCAGGTTCGAAATCTGCATCTGTAATAATACTTGGACGGTGTTATGCAACAATGACCTATGTGACAACAACCAAACTTTCGGGAAACCAAGCGGAAAGGGTTTGGGCTTTGCACATCGCTGTGCTCTCTATAGTGGGTCCAGGAAGTTGACATTTTACCAACAGCATATTTTTAGTAAGTGTGGTGGTTTGAATGAGGATGAGGTAATGGTGAGGTTTGGATGAGAGAATGAGAGTGATGGATGAGAAGGTGCTGGATCTAGCGTTTAAAAGATTAACACCTATGGCGAAGCCAGGGAGGTTACCACCACTAAAAACGCTAGATGGTTTTGCCCAGTGGTTGCCACTCGTGGACGGCTATCACCGGACCGGTTCCACCATTCTGGGATCTTTTTGGTTATAGGTAAGGAGGAGTGAGGAGAAAGAGAGAGATAAGTCATCGACTTTAGGTTTGAGCATAGAATGAAGAAACAGGTGAGAACGGCGGGTTTTTATAGGACCCTCTCCACCCTCCCACAGTCACTTGACGGGCGTTGCCAACCTTTGAGGGATCGTGGGTTCGTCTGTAGTTGGTCATGTACACCTCTTCATTCATCTGGTTTATTTGTGCAATCTTAATATGAGATACGAGTGATGTTCTGGGAGGATATCACGACATTAAGCTTTTGGTGATTATCAAGGTTTAAATCCCACACAAGCGACATTTGCACCAGATTAAAAGGTTTGGCGCTTACCCGATTCGGTTACCCGTTTTGTAGCAATGAGCCAAACGACCAAATCTGTCAACATGGGAACCGAAAACCTCCATATCCCTACCTACCTACCTACCTACTCAGCGAACAAGACACTGTATACACGACAGAAAAAGTAGCCCCCCCCCCCCCAACTCGGCCCCCTACAGGTCGGAGGTGTTAATTTTTCGTGCAATTTTTTCGGTTTATTATTTTCGAAATAAACCTTTGGAATTGACAATGAAAAAAAAGTGTTAACCCTCCCTCAAAATTTGATGGTTTACGTTTCAAGGGACGAAGAATACGAATATCGAATTTAAAAAAATCTCCGTTCGTCCGCCGCCCACCGTCTGCCGTACGCCGTCCGCGGCTTTTTTTTTTTGTTCCCGTGAACCCAAATTCAGGAAATTTGGTATATGGGTCCCGTTTGGGCTCCAGTTGGTCCTCGAAGCTGGTGTTACTGTCACTGAACTCTAAGGTGTGAAAAATAGGGGTTGAAATGTCCAGAGTGGCCCTATACCGCTTGTCTCGATTAATGAAAATGGCTCGTTTCAGAAAATGAAAGTTTTGTCGAATGAAATCCTACTTTTAGTAGATTAAATTATAATATTTCAACTGTCAGACCCGATTCGTCGAAAAACATTCATTTCACCGATCCTCTCGACATCATTCGCTGCCCCAGTTACAAAAAGCGGTGACCCAGGAGCTCACTGCGTCCTCGGCCACACGCGCCTGTGATCGCGCATTATGATTTGTGGGAAACAATACCCCACCAATGGAAGAATAAAACGTACAGCAGGAAAGACAGAAAAGTGGGGTCATTGAGTTCAGGAACCCGAACGGAAAGCATCCTTCGAGCCACAGACCCGACCCCTCTGCAGCAGTGCCTTCTGAAGAGGTACTTCTCTGCTGGCCCGATCCTTGATATTACACCGACGGAGCCAACCCATGTTCCGAAGCTGGCACGACTGGGAACTTAGCTCGTTTCCAGGTCGGAGGAGTAGGACCGAAGGTACGTGGACCATCCCGAGTAATTTTTTCCCGTCCGTTCCATGATCTTCGTGCAGTCGGGCGTAAATTGAGTAATTATACGCACAATAGCCCTTGGGAGGAAGTAGTTAGGAATTTCAGAGTAGCGTATTATTAAGGATTATTTAAATATGAATAAAAAATTCCCATGTACTACTGAATCCCGGCGTTGTGTGTTCTAAGTCCTAGTACCATCAAGCCTGCTCCCTTCAGGAGCCCAGCGTTGCCTGGCCCCCAGACCGCCCAAGGCAGGTGGAGGCCAACAGGCAAAAGATAACGCGATATCGAGAATATCAGGGGCTCGTATTAACTTACAATTACTTACATGCTACAATAATGGATTACAGTAATTGTCGTGATATCATCCCAGAAATAACACTCTTTGTGTACCTATTTTAGATTGCACAAATAAACCGAACGAATTGAGGGTCTACATGAACAGAGAGGGGGTAGATCTCCCTTCCCTCCTACAACGGCTCGTGTTGAAGGACTAGGTGCGGGTGGAAAGGGTTCTATAAAAACCCGCCATTTTCGCCCGATTCTCCATTCTACGCTCAAACCTCAAGTCGATGACCTCTCTCTCTCTCTCTCTCTCCTCACACCTCCTTACCTTCCTCACCAAAAAGAACTCGGAGTGGTGGAACCGGTCCTGTGTTAACCGACCAGGTGGAAACTTCTGGGCATATCCTCTAGCGTTTTTAGTGGTGATAACCTTCCTGGCTTCGCCATAGGTGAAACCTTTTAAACACTAGCTCCGTCCCCTTCTTTTCCATCTAATAACCTCACCTATCCAAGCCTCACCTCAAACCTTCAAACCACCACAGTAATATTACACTAACTTTTAATAAATTGCATATTAAGTTATTTTATATTTGAGGGGGATTGAAATTTTTTCTGCTTGGCCGAGTGGATAGAATCAAAAACAATAAATCGAACCCCAGGTCCGGTATCCACGTGCACCCCTCATAAGTTTTCGGGTAGAATGTTTGATCGCAAGTTCACAACTACTTACTACCAGGGTGTACTCCCTTCGCGGCATATTCCTTTTCTCTCATGTCTTGAATCTGAAAATCGTAGATCCCGTCACATTTACTTCTATGGGTTTTGCAACTTACTTCTGTGGGTACATACACTTCTTTCAATTGATGGGGCTCTTATTTAGATATATAGGGTTCTTATTTCTAGCGAATATTCAAAGAAACTGGAGCTATTGCAATGGGTCCAGAGTTATGCGAACATGAATTAATGAAATTTTTGGTTTGTTATTTTCAATAATGAACATTTGGATCCGAGCATGAGAAACAAAAATTCTAACCCCCCCCCCCCCCCTCGCCATCAAAATTTGATGGTTTACGTTTCAAGGTATTTAGAATCCGAAAATATAATAAAAATGCTGCAAATTATTACACAACGGTTTATTATTTCCTGTATAGATGGTCCTTCTGCATAGATCACTGTTTTCTATGGTCATTATCCACGTGCTCCCCCAGTAAAGCCCTAAATTGAGTACTGGGGCCGGCCCGGTTATTTAAGTTTCATACAAATGCGCGGGATTCAATAATTCAATCATTCATCATTCATCATTTTTTGTAGTTATTGATGAATCATAAGGTAAATAATAAACCGTTGTGTAATAATTTACCATTTTGTAATAATTTACAGTTTTACAATAATTTACCGTTGTGTAATAATTTAGTTGTATAGTTATGTACAGAATAATAAACTGTTGTGTAATAATTTACAAATAATAACCGTTGTGTAATAATTTACCTGTATAGATGCCCTAAATCGAGTATGGAGCCAGCCCGGAAATTACATTTTACAATATTAATTGTTGTTATTCATGAAACATAACGTTTATTCAGGTTACAACAAAATCCAAAAGAGCCTTCACTTTTCAAATGCAATAGTACCACAGAATAACCAACTCGACTTCATATTCCGTGAATATAATCAGGTGCCCTCTAGCAATGATAATGATGATGATGATGATGATGATGTTATCTCGGTCTCGGGCCAGTTCCCAAATGTTAGGCGTCCCTAGCGATGATATCTGGGCTGAAAGTATACAATTTGATTCATCCTTCTGTTGAAGAAGCCTGTCGGTGCAAACTTCAGGGCATTCCTGTGAACGAAAGACTGGACGTAAAATGCTCCGGGTAGTCAAAAAACTCCCAAGTTCAAGAAATATTTAAAACTCAAAAAAATTCGAGGTAACGGCGTCCTGGAGATGTTAAGCCCTATTTTCCATCCCTTAGAGAGGAGTGACAGTAACGCCGAGCTTCGAGGACCAGCTAGACACTAAACGGGACGTACACACCAAATTTCGTAAATTTTGGTTCAAAGTAACTAAGAAAACTGCGAAGTACAGCGTACAGCGGTCGGACAGAATTTTTTTTTTTTTTTCATTTTCGGATTCTACATACCTTGAAACGGAAACCATCAAAAAATGTTACGGGGGGGGGGGGGTTAAATTTTTTTTTTTTCCATCATCGATTCCACAGGTTCATTATTGAAAATAATAAACCAAAAATGTTTGTCTGTCCGCAGTACGCCGTACTTAACACTTTTCTTATTTACCATGAAAAAAAAATTGATGAAATTCGATTTATAGGTTCCGTTCGGGGTCTAGCTGGGCCTCGAAGGTCGGCGTTACTGTAAGTCATCTCTAAGGGGTTAAAATTTTCAGAACGCCGTAGCTCAAAAACTTTCAATAGAAGGGTTTTTTTAACGTTTTTAAATTGATCTTGAACTAAAGTATTGTTTGAGGCCACCCGGAACATTGTACGACCAACCGTTCGTTTGCAGCAAAAAGCTTCGTCAACACGATCGTGAATCAAACTATATAAATTCGGCCCAGATATCATCACTAGGGAGCACCTGATTATAACCGAGGATGGCTGTATGTAGTCGAGTTGGTTGTTCTGCGATATTATTTCATTTGAAAAATGATGGAACTATTGGATTTTGTTGGTAGGTACTTTTGAAACTTGAACAAGCGTTGAAGTATTATTGATGGGTCAATTATTACACAATATTAAATTATTATACAACGGCATATTATTACACAGCGGGAAATTATTACACAACGGTAAATTATTACACAACGGTTCATTATTCCATCTACGTGGAAGGGGCTGGATTTTATTGATAGGTACTTTTGCAACATGAACAACTTTGAAGTATTTCTTGAAGCGTTTCTCTCCAATTTGGCTTTATAAGTGTCAAAAAATGTATAATTATAAAATAATGTAAAATGTATAATTTTATGGAAGTGGTATGATTTCTCGTTATATATTATCATCTGTTTACACAATAGCACAAATATCTTTGATAATTCGCTCTTACAGCCATGCTGCATGACTGGATCTCTTTTTTTTCTATTTTTTTCTTGTTAATCATAGTGCATGTCAGGTTCGGGGACCTAAGCAGAAATTTAGCGCGTCTCCAATACTCACATATCTTGAAGTTGTTTGAAGTGTCCTGTTGATTCGTTTCTGCTCCTGATAATCCCTGGAGAGCTTGAAAATCCAGTCAAATTTGTACTCCAGTTTGAACATTCGTCGAAATATGATCTGAACAGCCCTAAAACAATGCATTTGTGTTTCAATTGTAGTAGTTGTAAGAGTCTCTATATGAACCTTTATTCCAGCAAGGTGCTTACTCTCGAAAATTTCATGAGACTACATAATAAAATGAAGAGCTACCTTCTGGTACTTCTATGAGAGCACAGGGTATGGACGATACATTATACCTCTCAACAGCGGCCTGCGACTTGTTTGATCAGCTGCATTAAACTCCCCATAATATCAACAATATTATACGCACCATGGCGAATCTTGAGAGGGAAAGTCGATTTTGTTACTATTGGCCAGCTTTTGGAGGGTTCTGGAACACTATGCGCCGGGGTGTGTGGGGTTGGCTATGCCTCGCACGTAGGTGTGTTGACGAGAAGTAGGATCAGGGAATCTTAAATTCCCATTCAGAGCTCTTGGAAAATGAAGCCCGTTTTCAAAAATAAGCGTTAGGTATTTTTTAAATAAGGGTGATTAAAAGTAAAAATGTAGCAAAAATGACGCATCACTTCTGTAATCGATATCTGCCTGGCTGTTGGCCCACGGAGGCGGAGCGAACCTCTGCAGGCGAAGGTTCTCAGTGCTGCCAAAAACCCAACATTGGAAAAGGCAAACCTTGTGGCAACCTTCAAGGACCTTTGCCGTGACATTTCCCACGGTTTGATTCTGAGAACTTGTTTTTCAAATTTATTTATAAATTTGCGGTTCCATCCATCCTCCATCCATCCACTGCAGTTCTGTACATCGTTTAAAGTGATGCACTAGCGCTCTAAGCGGGAGTTGAACTGCTCGGCAATTTACATGGTAGGTACGTCATTTATTGCGGGAATTCAAAATTTAAATTTTGCACTCGTTTTCTTCCTTTACTTTTCGACATAAACAACTCATTATGTGGTCAATGAGTGTTAATTTCCGTTACTGAACAGACAAAAAAGGAGAATTTTTAACCCACGAAAATTGCCCATTCTGCAGCAAACTATATGAAACTTACTTTGAAGCTTCTTCGGGGAAATTTAATGTGTTTTGCGTCATTTGGGTACTCGGTGCGCCCATCGCTGTTTCTGAAAACAACAAGAATGTTATTACATTGAGGGAGTAGGAAATAAAAAAAACGTATTTTCTGGAAAAATGTCATATACATCACAAGCTCGACGGTAAAAATGTCATCCTTCTCAGTAAGATATTGTAGGAAGTATAAATCGAAGATGTGTCAGTACGACAAGTAGGTAAAGATTATCTGCAGATAATTTTTAAATAAACTTTTATGAAGAATAATTCATCAAATTAAAATACGAGTGTTTCCATATTGATGGATGGCCTGGCTATGTTTAGTACGGGTTCTATGTGTCCTTTTGGTTCATTATTTTCGATGATGAAGCTCTGGAATCAAGCACGAAAGAAAAAGTTAACCCTCCCCCCCCCCCCCCCCCCCAACATCCACCCCTCAAAACTCGATGGCTTACGTTTCAAGGCATGTAGAATCCGAAAATGCAATAAAAAACACTGCAAATTATTACACATCGGTTTATTGCTTACCTATATAGCCCTTCTGCGTAGATCACTGTTTTCTGTGGTCAATACCTACCCTCGTGCTTCACCCAGGAAAGCCCTAAATCGAGCACTGGAACTGGCCGGGGAATTGCAGATTCATAAAAATGCGAAGGATTCAATAACTAATTTTTTGTTGCTATTCATGAAGCATAAAGTGAAATAATAAACCGTTGTGTAATAAACCTTTGTGTAATAATGTACCTGCACACATGGATTATATGCCCTGGGCACATGGAGTACTGGAATTAAAGTTTCATATAAATGCGCCGTATTCAGTAATTCAATAATTAATTATTTGTATTTATTCATGAAATATAAGGTAAATAAGAAACCGTCGTGTAATAATTTACCTGTATATATGCCCCTAGTGCGTGGATAGTATAATAAACCGTTCTGTAATAATTTACCGTTGTGTAATAATGTACCGTTGTTTGATAATTTACCGTTGTGTAATAATTTATGGTAAGACGGTTACGCTGGTGTATAATATTATGCTGCGCGATCCTGGCTTCCCAGCGGCGGGCTCCCTGCGACAGTGGATTCGTGGAGAAACAAAAATAAAACCAACAGCGTCTAGGGGGTTCCATAATATTGGTAGATACCGGTGACAAAGAGTCTTCCTCAGTCTTATCTGCAGGCACAGACAGCGATTGCAATTATTGGAGAGTGGAATAGATGGTTTTGTTGGTACAGAACAGTCAAAAGAGGAAGATGAATAAGAAGGAGGTATAGCCAGGTTAAGATTGCTGTTATTGTTGCAATGATTGTTGCAATTTAAAGACAAGGGCATGAGTGCAATAATTTGTTTCTACTATTTTATTATAATTCGTGACGTCAGTGGCGTAGCCGGGGGGGGTTAGTGGGGGACATAACCCCCCCCCCCCCCCATTGGCTAGAAAAGTTCATCACGAATTAAAATTAAATCTTAAGAATGATAACAATCACGAAAGTAACAAACACATACCTATTATACAACAATAACAGGTTAAACGGTAAATCAAACATGATTAAACAGATATACCGTTTATTTGATTACGAACGATCTGTCCGAAAAATATGACCCGCTCTTTCTGACAAAAATGCTTATCGAAATAGTCCCTCACCGTCACCATCCCACACTCCAGGTTAATAATACTGATTTTAGCCCTTAATACCAATTGCTGACCCCAAAAAATCCTAATTAGACCCCTATTTTGTGTGAAAAGCAACTGAAATGGTATTTTTCTGTCTTCACTCACCCTTCCATGTAACTTTCAGTGAATTTATATTTATCAATTTTAACATTTTTTACCTATTTTTAACCCCTAAAAACTCAACCTAACCCCCCTTTTGTTTGGCAATAAGAACATTTTGGCGAAATTTGGAATTTTGGTTTATTATTTTCAATGATGAACCATTGGAATCGAGCATGAAAAAAAAAAAAATTCTTACCCCCCTCAAAATTTTATGGTTTACGTTTCAAGGTATGTAGAATCCAAAACTGCAATAAAAATATTTCTGTCTGTCCGCCGTACGGGCCACTTTTCTTAGTTACCATGAAACAAAATTGATGAAATTCGGGTTATAGGTTCCGTTCGGGGTCTAGTTGGTCCTCGAAGCTCGACGTTACTGTCAGTCATCTCTAAGGGATTCAAAATAGGGGTTGAAATTTTCAGAACGCCTATACCTTTTTTTTACGTGAATCTTTTTACGGCTTTAAATAGTTCTTGAACTTACGAGTTTTTTAAGACCACCCGGAGCACCGTACGTCCAGCCGTTCGTTCACAGTAAGGCCCCGAAGTTTGCACCGACAGGCATTTTCGACAGCAGGGTGAATGAAATTGTATACATCAGACCAAATCTCGTCACCAGGGACGCGCCGACAATCGGAAATTGGCCGGAGATAAAATCATTGCTAGGGATCACCTGATTTTATTGTATGAAGTCGAGTTGGTTGTTCTGTGATATTTCATTTGAAAAATGATGGCTCTTTTGGAGTTTGTTGATAGGTAGTGAAACTTGAACAAACGTTGAAGTTTATTGATGGGTAAATATTCTTACTACACGATGCTAAATCATTACTCAACGGTAAATTATTACACAACGGTTCATTATACCATCTACGTAGAAGGGACTGGAGTGTGTTGGTATGTACTTTTGCAACTTTTTTCACTCCTCATCAACAATTTCTTTTCAGAACTTCATTATGTGTGTTTCTTTTTGTTAGGTACTGTTTAACATCGGCAGAATTATTTTAGCAACATTTAACTCGTGATTTAGGTAGGTACCTACCTAGTAACGAGTACGGGGTTAGGTATTAACCTACGGAGGGTGTGCGATCTATATCATATGTATAGAATAGTACATACCTATATTATATAAAGGGTTATCTATACGGAGAGCTGTGATATGTAACAATGGTAAATTATTACACAACGGCAAATTATTACGCAACGGGCAAATTATTACACAACGGTAAACAATTGAAGACCCCCCCCCGACAATATAGGATACAATATCCTTGATTATAATCGAATTGTCTAAATTGGCATGGTCTGCATTAGTTCAATCAATCGTTTTCTTTTGTTTTTCCAATAAATTCATTATGACTGGCCTAGGCCTTTCCAATCACATGGGATTTCGCGTTGTGGCGCCGGCTTTTGTTTCTGTCCCAACCTCATCCGCCATTTCCAGTGTATTTAACTCCACATCAACAGTTTCCCTGCATCACTTCATTATTTGCGTTTATTTTTGCCATTTTAGTTACTGTTTGTCATCGACAGAATTATTTTAGCATCATTGAACTCGTGATTTGGTAGGTACCGATTAACGAGTACGAGGTTAGGTACTGACCTACGGAGGGTCTGCGATCTACATAATATGTATAGAATAGTACATAATATATTATATAAAGGGTTATCTATACGGAGAGCTGTGGTCTGTAACAGAAGGGTGTTCTGTACAAAATAATAAACCGTTGTGCAGGGATATGCAGCGTTTTTATCACTTAACCAAGGTCAGATATCGTCTGGAGTGACACATAAATAAATAAATATAGTACGGCGGACAGACAGAAATTTTATTACTGCATTTTCGAATTTTACGTACCTACCTTAAAACGGAAACCACCCAATTTTGAGGAGGGCCAAAAGTTTTGGTTTATTTTTTTCAATAATGAACCTTTGGAATCGAACTGAAAAAAAAGTGTAACCTCCTCTAAAACTTGCATGGTTTACGTTTCAAGGTACGTAGAATCCGAAAATGCAAAAAGAAACTTTCTGTCTGTCCGTCGTACGCCGCCCGCCTGGCTTCGCACTTTTCTTAGTTACCATGAACCAAATCTAATGAAATTTGGTTTTTAGGTCCCGTTCGGGGTCTAGTTGGTCCGCGAAGCTCGGCGTTACTGTCAGTCACCCTTAGGGGGGAAAATAGGGGTTGAAATTTCAGAACTCCGTACCTCGAAAACTTTCAATAGAAAGGTATGATTTTTTTAACGTTTTTAAATTGATCTTGAACTAAAGAATGTTTTGAGACCACCCGGAACATTGTACGACCAATCGTTCGTTCGCACCGAAAAGCTTCGTCAACATGATGTGAGTCTAATGGTACACATCCGGCCCAGATATCATCGCTAGAGAGCAACTGATTATAATCCCGGATGGCTGTATTGAGTCGAGCAGGTAGTTCTGTGATATTATTCCATTTGTAAAACGCTGCAGATTATTACACGACAGTTTATTATTTACCTGTATAGATGCCCCTTCTGCGTAGATCACTGTTTTCTGTGGTCAATACCCTCTAGATCCCGCCAGGAAAGCCCTACATGGAGTACTGGTGCCGGCATGGTAATTAAAGATTCATACAAATGCGCGGGATTCAATAATTCAATCATTAATTACTATTTGTAGTTATTCATGAAGCAGAAGGTAAATAATAAACCATTGTGTAATAATTTACCTGTACAGATGCCCCTTCTGCGTAGATAGTATAATAAACCGTTGTGAAATCATTTACCGTTGTGTAATAATTTACCGTTGTCTAATAATTTCCCCAATAATACTTCTTCGTTTGATCAAGTTTGCAAAAGGACCTATGAAAAAAATCCAAAAGAGCCATCATTTGTCAAATGAAATAATATCACATAACAGCCAACTCGGCTTCATACAGCCATCCGTGATTATAATCAGGTGCTCCCTAGCGATGATATCTGGGCCGGATTTATACCGTTGGATTCACGATCATGTTGACGAAGCTATTCTGTGCAAACGAACGGCTGGTCGTACAATGCTCCGGGTGGTCTCAAAACATTCTTTCGTTCAAGATCAATTATTTGAAAACGTGAAAAAACCCTTCTATTGAAAGTTATATACAAGAGGGTATTCTTATCGAAAGCTTTTGAGCTACGGCGTTCTGAAAATTTCAACCCCTATTTTTCACACCTTAGAGATTACTGACATTATCGCCGAGCTTTGCGGACCAACCAGACTCCAAACGGGACCTACAAACCAAATTTCAATAATTTTGGATCATGTTAACTAAGAAAAGTGCGACAGGACGTACGGTGGAAAGACAGAAATTTGTATATTGCATTTTCGGATTCTGCGTACCTTGAAACGTAAACCATCATACTTTGCTGATGGGGGGGGGGGGGGGGGGGGTTGAAACCCTTTTTTTTCGTGCTCAATTCCAAAGGTTGGTTATTGAATATAATAAACCAAAATGGACTCTTTTGGATTTGGTTGATAGGCGTACTTTTGCAACTTGAACAATCGTTGAAGTATTATAGGGTAAATTATTACACAGTGGTAAATTATTACACAACGGTTTGTTATACTATCTACGCAGAAGGAGCATCTACGCAGGTCAAATATTACACAACGATTTATTATTACCCCATGCTTCAATTAAAGAATAACTACAAAGAATGCTTATTCCTAAGAATAACTACAAATGATTAATGATTCAATTATTGATTCCCGCGCATTTTTATGAAACTTTCGCGCCGGCTTCAATACTCTATTTAGGGCTTTCCTGGGGGGAGCTAGAGGGTACTGACCACAGAAAACAGTGGTTTACGCAGAAGGGGCATCTATACGGTTAAATAATAAACCGTTGTTTAATTATATGGAGCTTTTTTCAAATGGAATAATATCACAGAACAACAAACTCGACGTCATGCAGCCATCCGTGATTTTAAACAGGTGCTCCCTATCGAAGGTATGTGGGCCGGATTTATACAGTTTGATTCACGATCGTGTTGACGAATCTTTTCGGTGCACTCGAACGGCTGGTCGTAAAATACTCCGGATGGTCTAAAAAATTCCTTAGTTCGAGATCAATTTGAAAACGCTGCAAAGTCCTTGTCACATGGCTTTATTATATTATCGGACACACCTACAGAAATGTCGCTGTTCATTTATTGTTGCTTTCATGCGCAATACATCATTCCTGGTCTGAAAGAATTTCATAAACCATGCATGATGGCTGTTTTGGATGTTGTTGATAGGTACCTTTGTAACCTGAAAAAGCTTTATGCTTCATGAATAACAAAAAATAATTAATTACTGCATTATTGAATCCCGCGCACTTGTATGAAGCTGTAATTCCTGAGCCGGCTCCTGTACTCGATTTAGGAATTTCCTGGGGGGACCACAGAAAACAGTGATCTACGCAGAAGGGGCATCTATAATGTTAAATAATAAACCGTTCTGTAATAATTTGCAGGATTTTTCAAATGGAATAATATCACAGAACAACCCACTCAACTTCATGTAGCCACCCGTGATTATAATCAGAGGCTCCCTAGCGATGATTATCTGGTCCGGATTTATACCGTTCGATTCACGATCGTGTTGACGAAGCTTTCGGTGAACACGAACGGCTGGTCGTACAATGCTCCGGATGGTCTCAAACAATTCTTTAGTTCGAGATCAATTTGAAAACGCTGCAAAGTCCTTGTCACATGGCTTTATTATATTATCGGACACACCTACAGAAATGTCGCTGTTCATTTATTGTTGCTTTCATGCGCAATATTGAAATAATTATTTCTGATATTTTCCACCAATTTTGGCCCCTCAAAACACGAATATGTTATTTTCTTTCTTTTAAACAGATTGTCTTTGATGATTGAAAGTGCCATTTAATTGTCTCTATCCACCTGCTAATACTACATCTAGTGTTATTATACAAATTTATGGTGATTTCAGGCAATTTCCCGGGTTTTTGATTCATAAAAAATGAATTTCGGGAGCTTTACCTTCGTTACAACCTCACTTCTTCAATCATCGGTCAAAATCAACTTAATATTCGGAAGCGATACCTCACAACCTCATCTTCACTAAAACCTCTGGAATCCGTCGAAAAACCCTATTTTTACACAGATTTTTCTCCCATAACACCCCTGCGTGTATGCCGATCGGGCTGCCGAGTTTCGGAGCACAGCTAGGACGCAATTGTGCTCCCAAATGGAGACCCAAACTATGTGCGGAAGAATGAAGATTTAACGTAAATTTAAGGCTGAAACTTCGTTGGAACCTCAATTTTCGACTCTTCGGTCAAAATCGACTTCATATTCGGATCTCGTCCCGAAAAACATGGAAAACGCTACCTCGAAAACTCATGTTACTAAAACACAAAAAATACCTATTTTTATACCCATTTTTCACACATAGCACCCTTTGGTATATTTCGATCGGTCTGTTTTCTGTGATCAATACCCTCGAGCTCGCTCCAGGAAAGCCCTGAATGGATGAGTGGAACCGGTCCAGAAAATTAATGGCTCATATAAATGCGCGGGATTCAATAAGTCAGTCATTAATTATTATTTGTAGTTATTCAGCATAATGTAAAGATGCCCCTTCTGCATGAATAGTATAACAAACAGTTGTGTAATAATTTGCCGTTGTGTAATAATAAACGTTGTGTAATAAGTTACCCGATAATACTTCGACGTTTTTTCATGTTACGAAAGTACCTACCAACAAAATCTAAAAGAACCATCATTTTTTAAATGAAATAATATCGCAGATCAACCAACTCGACTTCATACAGCCATCCGTGATTATAATCTTGTGCTCCCTAGAAATGATTATCGCGGGTCAATTCCCAATTGTTGCCGCGTAGTTACAATGACATCTGGGCTGAATGTATACAATTTCATTCAACCTCCTGTTGAAGAAGCCTGTCGGTGAAAAATTCTGAGTCTTATTGTGAACGAACGGCTGGACGTGCAATTCTCCGGGTGGTCTTAAAAAACTTCCAAGTTCGAGAACTATTTAAAACCGTAAAAAAAATTCGAGAAAACGGCGTCCTGGAGACTTCAACCCCTATTTTTCACCCCTGAGGGATGACTGAAATTAACGCCGAGCATCGAGGACCAACTAGACCCTAAATGGGACCTATAAACCGAATTTCGTCAATTTTAATTCATGGTATCTAAGAAAAGTGCGAAGTACGGCGTACGGCGTACGGCGGACGGACAGACATTTTTTTATTGCATATTCGGATTCTACATACTTTGAAACGGAAACCATCAAATTTTGAGGGGTGTTTGGGGGGGGGGGGGGAGGCTATGCTTCACGAATAACTACATATGAGTAATGATTGGATGAATGATTCCGGCGCATTTGTATGAAACTTTAATTCCCGGGCCGGCTGCAGTACTCTATTTTGGGCTTTCCTGGGGAGCTATAGGGTATTGACCACAGAAACACAGTGATTTACGAAGGAGGGGCATCTACACGGGTAAATAATAAACCGTTGAGTAATAATTTGCTGCGTTTTTATTGCTTTTTCGGATTCTAAGTTCCTTGAAACGTAAACCACCAAATTTTGAGGGGGGTGGTTAAAATTTTGGTTTACTATTTTCAATAATGAACCTTTGGAATCGAGTATGAAAAAAAAAAAAATTAAAAATAACACCCCCACCAATATTTGATGGTTTCCGTTTCAAGGTATGTAGAATCCTAGAATGAAATAAAATAATTTCTGCCTGTCCGCCGTACGCCGTGCTTCGCACTTTCCTTAGTTACCGTGAACAAAATTTGATGAAATTTGGTTTATAGGTCACATTTGGAGTCTAATTGGTCCGCGAAGCTCGGCGTTAATAGATGTCATCTCTAAGGGGTGAAAAATAGGGGTTGAAATCTCCAGGACGCCGTTACCTCGTTTTTTTTACGTTTTTAAATATTTTTGAAGTTAGAAGTTTTTGGAGACCGCCCGTAGTATTGTACGTACAGCCGTTCGTTCACAGTAAGTCCCTCGAAGTTTGCATCGACAGGCCTCGTCGGCAGGAGGGTGAATCAAACTGCATACATTCAGCCCAGATATCATTATTGTTAGGGAGCACCTGATTATAATCGCGGATGGCTGTATGAAGTCGAATTGGTTGTTCTGTGATATTCCATTTTAAAAATGATGGCTCTTTTGGATTTGGTTGATAGGCGTACTTTTGCAACTTGAACAAACGTTGAAGTATTATTGGGTAAATTATTACACAACGTTAAATTATTAGGCAACGGTAAATTATTACACAACGGTTTATTATTTACCTTAGGAATGATGTACATTCTTTTCTGGACTTGATAATCACAAGAAAGGAAGCTAGAATTCATAAATTTGGGCAATTCCCATCAGCAGGAATGTCTTCGCATGACACTGTTTTTTGTTGTCTGCCGTTTTTCTATCGGGAAAAAATCAATAAAATCATCATGGCTCGAAATTTTAGAAAGTATGATGCAAAAAAAATAGAAAATGATGTAGATGGTTTAGATTTTTCTGGGATATATAGCAACACTAATATTGATTGTAAAGTTGAGATGTTAACGGATTTCATGACAATGTTGATGGATAAACATTTCCCGCTAAAGCAGGTGCGGGTTACAAAAAAGCCTACCCCCTGGCGGTCACCAGAGATAGTAAAATTAATGAAAGAGCGAAATAGATTGAATCGGAAACGAAGACATTCTCCCTCGGAATGTAATAAAATTGCTTACAATAAAATGAGAAATAAAGTCAAGAACATGATGAGAAATGCTGAACACAAGGTTACAAAGGATAGGTATGGAAGTGCAACTAGTCCTAGAGAGTGGTGGAAGTTAGCAAGGGATCAGGGGTTTGGAAAATTGAAAGTAGAATCCAATGAAGATCCTTGCGTGAATCTGGATAGACTAAATGAGTATTTCTGTTCACTAGGTAGCAATGCGACAGTGGAGTCAGATATGATAAGTTATTATGAAGCAAAAGGAAGTCAATATCAGAACCATTTTCAATTTTCTGAGATCAAACCTGATGAAGTGATGGCTGCTATTAAAGGTATCTCATCTCAGGCAATGGGGCCGGATGCTGTGTCAATTATTCTGATAAAGCTCATTATTGATAAAATAGTTGATGTTTTGTGCCATATATTTAATTTCTCTATTCAGAATGGTGTATATCCGAAAAGATGGAAGGAAGCATATGTTTTCCCGCTGGTTAAAAAACATCCTTCTACTGAGTTCTCCAGTTTTCGGCCGATTAATTTAATTTGTGTATTCGCAAAAATTTTCGATAAAGTAATTTATAGTAAACTCAGTAATTATATAGAAGAGCACAATATCATGGACGAGTATCAATCAGGGTATAGAAGAGGACACAGTACACAAACCGCATTGATCAACATCATGGATAGTGTCAGGGAGGGTATGGATCGAAGGGAATTAACGCTGTTAGCAGGCATTGATTTAAGTCATGCCTTCAACAGTGTTGACCATAAGCTCGTCTTATCCATTTTCCGGAGCATTGGGTTGGGTGATGATGTAGTGAGCTGGTTTGGTTCTTATTTCTCTGCACGAAGGCAACGAGTACGTACGCATAAGGGTACCTTATCATCATGGAGTGTTGCTTCTAGGGGGACGCCGCGCCGCAGGGATCGACCTTGTCGGGTTTAGTTTTCGCGATATACATCAATGAGTTGTCGGATGCAATACAGTTTTGTAAAAGAAGTATTTATGCGGACGACGTGAATTTGTATCTCAGCACAAGCAGAAAGGATTTAGCAGGGAGTATTCAGAAGATCAACGTAGATCTAAGAAAATTGTCCGATTGGTTCAAGAGACATGGGCTAGTGATAAACGCTGAGAAGTGTACAGGCATGGTTATGGGTCATGCAAGGTTATTGTCGACCATTCGACTGGATGATTGCCCTGGAATGGTGGTGGATGGTGTGAGGGTGGAGTACGCGCGTAGTGTAAAGTGTCTTGGAATCATCATAAGAGATAATTTAGCTTGGTCAGACCAAATTAGCGCCATAGTCAGTAAATTTCACTCTTATCACTACTCCTTTAAAAAGATATTAAAGGTCAAGAGTATTGATATTAAGAAAAGGCTACACCAAGCATTGGTATTTCCACACCTGACGTATAGTCTCCCAATCATGTGTGATTTGAACTACGAGGGTCGTATAACACTACAAAGAGAATTGAACCAGAGTGTACGATGTATGATGAATTTGAAATATGATGACCGAATACACGATAAATTCAAGACTCTAAAGATAATGACAGTTGAAGAACAGCTACAGTATGCCACTATCACTGCCACTTTCAGGGTGATTACTAATCAGAAGCCATCGTACTTATTTGATAGGTACCATGGCCTTGGTGCAATGGGACAATTGGTGGATACACGGGGTAGAGAGAAGAAATATAGATTACCCAGTTGTCGAACCACTGCTTATCACAATTCATTTTTATTTCAAAGTATAAAATTGTATAATACACTTTCAGATGAGCTCAAGTCGAGTAAGACTTATATTAGCTTTAAAAAGAATTTGAAAAAGCAGTTATTAGAGGCACATTAATAATTTGAAGAAGAATTTAGTTATTTGGTATTATTTATTTGATGAATAGTGTTTTTGTTAGTTAAAAGAAGCATATTGATTTGAAGAAGAATATTTTTTTTTGTATTATTTACTTGTATTTGAAAATTAGTGATTTTGTGTTGGAGGTGGACTGTTATTTATTTAATTTTTGTATTTATTGTGTGTATTTATCTCGTTAATTGTAAGAGTGGTCCTCTGAGACCAAAATTTGCGAGATTGTAAATAAAACGAAATTCAATTCAATTCAATTCTCTCTCCCTCTCTCTCTCTCTCTCTCTCTCTCTTCCTCTCTCTCTCTCTCTCTAATAATATTCAATTCATTGATAACCGGATAATCTTATCTCGCTTCCACCTGTCCGTCGTGATATCTCGTCGGCCTTCTCAATAGCGCGGTGTTTTCAAAACGAAGAAAAGCACGATGGAATGAAGTCTTTTCTTTACATCTCCCCCCTTGGATAGAAACAATTTCGAATTGTGAGGTAGAAATTGTTCATCTGCTGTCGAACAGTGGATACAGTTTTGTGATGTGATAGAGGTTTGATTCTGCTTTGCTGTGTCCGGTGTCTACTTCATAGATTGAATCTGAGATCTTCTTCACGATGTTGTATGGTCCGATCCGCAGTTCGTCTAGTTTCTTCCTGTTGAGTCGATTTCCGTTCTCCACGTATAGGTACTCTGTCTCCCACTTTCAGCCTATAATCTTTTCTGTGTTTTTCGAATATGTGTTTATTTTAATTATGTGATTTCATCGCATTTGCGAAAGCTTGTTCTCTATCTCTTTTCAGTTCTCCCTGTGTACATGCTGATTTCAATTCAGGTGGTAGAATGTTTACTGTGTCGCCTTCCTAAAGGATTTTGGTGCAAACTTCGTGACTGTGTGTTCTGTTTCGTTATATTTGTCTGCACACTTATGTGTGTTTTTTAAAAAATATAATGGGACAGGTACCGAGCCCCTTGTCAATGAGACCTAAAAGATCTATTTTGACATCTGTCCCTATTTTCATTTAAGAACCGGACACACTTATTTGCAATGGTAGTCCAAGCTTGTTTCTGTGCATTCTCATTTATTTGACATCTTATTGACCAAAGTTTGGTTCAGCCTTTCATTTAGTCCGTTTGAAAATGGTGTATCTACAGCCGTGAAAACCAGTCTTATGTTCTCCTTCTTCAGAAATTGTTTAAATTCCTTGGAATTTATTCCCGGGTATTGGTCCGTCAGTACCATTTCCATGTTGTAGCTTTTTTCTACCTTTTATATTAGTTTTATAAAATCACTTGCATTTTGGTTTCTCGATGTAAGAATATAAGCATAGCGCGTGAAATGGTCGACAAGAAGATGTATTTTTTTGTTGATCGTGATCCTCCAAAGCCTCCGGTGGTATCAATAGATGTAATCTCAAACGGGCGTGTCGCTGGACAAAAATGTGACATTACTTAATCCATATTGAGATTTTATGTCTTTACTATGGCACATAACTCAAAAACGCTGCAAATCCCTGCACAACGGTTTATTATTTTGTATAGAATACCCTTCCGTTACAGATCACAGCTCTATGTATAGATAACCCGTCTATATAATATAATATGTACTAGTCTATACACATTATGTAGATCGCAGACCCTCCGTAGGTTAGTACCTAACCCCGTACACGTTACTAGGTACCTACCTAAATCACGAGTTAAATGTTGCTAAAATGATTCTGCCGATGACAAACAGTACCTAACAAAAAGAAACACACATAATGAAGTTCTGAAAAGAAATTGTTGATGAAGAGTGAAAAAAGTTGCGAAAGTACCTACCAACAAACTCCAGCCCCTTCTACGTAGATGGCATAATGAACCGTTGTGTAATAATTTACCGTTGAGTAATGATTTACCGTAGTAATAATTTACCCATCAATAATACTTCAACGTTTGTTCAAGTTTCACTACCTACCAACAAACTCCAAAAGAGCCATCATTTTTCAAATGAAATAATATCACAGAACAACCAACTCGACTTCATACTCCGCCAATATAATCAGGTGGCCCCTAGCAATGATTTCATCTCCGCCAAATTTCCTATTGTGGGCGCGTCTCTGGTTACGAGGTTTGGTTTGAATTGTATACAATTTCATTCACACTGGAGTCGAAAATGCCTGTCGGTGCAAACTTCGGGGCCTTACTGTGAACGAACGGCTGGACGTACGACGCTCCGGATGGTCTTAAAAAACTCGGAAGTTCAAGAACTATTTAAAACCGTAAAAATATTCACGTAAAAAAAATGGTATAGGCGTTTTGAAAATTTCAACCCCTATTTTGAACCCCTTACAGATGACTCACAGTAACGTCGAGCTTCGAGGACCAACTAGACCCCGAACGGAACCTATAACCCGAATTTCATCAATTTTCTTTCATGGTAAGGTGAGTTGGGGGAAGTGCAGAAATGGGGTAAGTGCAGAGTATGCCCTTGAAAAAGAAACTCTTGGGCTGACATGGATGCCCTCTAAGGGTGGTGAAGGCTACTATGTTAAAGTAACAGAAAATGTCACTAGAGTGCGCTCATACTGTTTGTAACCTTCACAGTGAGGTTATAATGTCACACATGTTTCTTCAGCTATGAACTAGAGGTGGTGCATCTTTTTTCATCCGACTCCATCCTGTCTCCTGCTTGGGATCCTGGATGACTGACTAGGTAAGCACATACTTTAAATGTTGTAGTTTCATTGTAAATATGGAATTTTGCTGTAACTTTGGTTATTTTGAAAATAATACCTACTCTGCACTTTGACCATTTTTCCCCCTTCCCGGGGGAAGTGCAGAGTAGGAAACATGGGCAAGTGGGGACCTCCACACTTCCCCCTCGTGAGTGCACCAGGTCAAGTGTGGAGTTCCACACTTCCCCCTCAATGGATGAAACCCGGTGAAGTGTGGAGTTCCACAATTCCCCCTTAGTTATGTGACTGTACTACAGAAGCAGATGTACTTGAAGTAGAATGTACTTTTTGTCTACTTGAGGAGTGTAGTTATGTCTTGTACTTGAGCACTTCTGATAGGTATTTCTTTTTTTCCAGATATTCGCTCCAATATGCCCAGAGAACGGAAGAGGACGACCCAAAAAGCTACACAGTACACCCCTGAAGAACTAGCCGAAGCTGTTAAAGAGGTGAAGGCTGGAAGAATCACAACCTACCGGGCGTCCAAATTGTATGGTATCCCTTACAATACTATAGATGCTCGTGTCAAAGGTAAAAGAGGGGTAAAATCAACAACAATGGGCCGACCTACTGCCCTTCCATCTGATGTTGAAAAAAAAATTGCTGATGGGATCAGAGAAATGGAGAAGAGTGGGCTAGGCCTGTCAAGGAAAGATGTGTTGAACCTTGTTGGAGAATATGTCCGACGAAATGGTATAAAAACACCGTTCACAGATGGGATTCCTCAATGTGACTGGTTCATTGCCTTTGCACAGCGCCACAAGTTATCACTGAAAAAACCGCAGAGTGTTGAAATAGCAAGAAGACGTTGCATTGATCCATTTCTTATACATCCTTATTTCGACTTGTTGGATGAAACAATCAAAAAGTTGGGCCTTGAAGACAAACCTAGCCTCATCTTCAACCTCGATGAATCTGGGTTTTCAAAAGATCCCTCAAAAACAAAAATTGTTGGGCAGATAGGCTATCCTGCCAAGCGCACAGTCAGTTCCCCAGGAAGGGAGAATATATCTGTTTTGCTTACCGTAAGTGCTGATGGGGGTAAGCTCCCTCCTCTTGTTCTTTTCAAGGGAAAAGATGTTTGGGACGATTGGCTTCCCTCACAGGCTTGTATTTATCCTGGTATGTCCTTTGGTGCCACACCCAATGGATGGATGGATTCCTTCAGTTTCCAACGTTTTTTCACCAAAACATTTATACCAGCACTTGGTAACGAGAGACCTGCACTGCTGATATGTGATGGTCATAAATCTCACATTTCTCTTGGTGTTGTTGAAGAGGCGAGACGTGAAAACATCACTATCTTGATTTTACCCCCTCACTCATCACACTACTTACAGCCACTGGACCTAAGCGTGATGAAGAGTTTGAAAGATGCGTGGGATGTGAAACTGTTGGAATGGCAGAAACGCAACTATGGGCGGAAGTTGAAGAAGGCAGACTTTGTTTCTTTATTTTCAAAACTTTGGACTGACTTAAAACCGGAATGTATAATCTCTGGTTTCCGAAAAGGTGGGATCTGCCCCTTCAACAGGGATGTAATCCCTGAAAGCAGCTACGATCCAGCAGCACTCCGTCGCTGGAAAATGGGTCAACAGGTTGATCAGCAGAATAGCGCCAGCAATTCGTTCCAGCAAACTGAGCCCACTGCCACTTTAGAACAAGGAAACTCTGGCGATCCTACACCCACCAATTCATTGATCCCTCTTGCTTCTAGTCTACCTCCTGCCAATGCTGATTCTACAGGAGCCCCATCGTCAATCGATTGTGATGATACCCCTTCGATTCAAACCCCAACCTTCACTAACAAAACATTCCAAGAGCTACTTCTTGAAACAGTTAAAAACCAGGGAGAACAGGAGCCTTCAAAGAGAAGAAGAAGGGTGACCAAAGGTAGTACTGGGGTCATTACTTGTGATGAGTTTTTCCAGGAATTACAAAAAAAAGAGGCTGATGAAAAAGAGCTTCAGCGACAGCAAATTTTGAAGAAAGGTGAAAGAGAGAAGAAAAAGAATGCTCCAAAACCTAACGTGAAAAAGCAGAAAAGGAAGCGAAGAAATGACAGAGCAACATCAAGTTCAGAAGAGGACAACTATAGCCTAAGAGATACAGATGATGAGGATGCGGAGGAATACATGGAGCGAATGATTCGGGAAGCAGAGGAAGAATTACAGGAAGCAGATGAAGAAAGGCAGGAAGCAGAGGAAGAAGTACAGGAAGCAGAGGAAGAAGGGGACGAAGCAGAAGAAATGGAACAGTTACCTGAAGAAACAGAAGAGTTACCAAATGAAGCAGAGCAGATGGAAGAGGAAACGGTGAGAGAAAACTCGAAAATAAATGAATTAGATTGGGTGATGGTAAAATTTGCTACAAAAAAAGCAATTAAGTATTATGTGGGCCAGGTTGTAAAATTTGAATGTGGAGATCCCATTGTCAAATGCCTGAGAAGAATCAAGTCATGTACAGCGGAATTTAAGTTTACCTTCCCTCCAAAAGATGATATAAGCTCAGTCGATGAAAGTGATGTCATTCACATTTTACCCACTCCTCGCATTGGGAGGAGAGGGGCAATTGAGTTTGAATTTGATTTTGCGAGCTTTAACCCAGAGTAAATTTGAGTAGGCAAGAGTTGTCAGTATTACTTACTTATTTCAATGTTGCATCGTTTGCAATTTAAATTTTCAAAGTTTTCTCATTTTGCAATGATAATGACAAACTATGTGATTTTCTTAGACTTAAGAACATATGTGATTTCGTATTTTTAAGAAGTTACCTACTTAATTTTTTTATAACTAAGTACAACCTCCTTATTTGGTACCTATTTTCAACCTTTAACGTACTGTAAATTTGGGTCGGTACGTAAGTAAGTACATTGTACTTAAGAGCGTTAAGTGGATTTAAATAAAGTCTTAAATTTGTTCTATTTGCCATTCAAGTATATTTTACTTAGAACTTTTATTAAAATTTTCCTACGCTACCTACATGTAAGACTGTTAAAAAGAGTGTCTAAAACGTCTCTAGAATAAAAGACTGACGGTAAAAATTAATATAATGTTTTTATTTTGATATCTATAGTTTTAAATAAAGTTTTTGAAATTTCGAATTTTGCATGTTTTTTGGGGTGTTCTCCGGACCCACGTTTTCAACTTTTCAAAACTGTGTAATTCGATCAATTTCTGTCCGACATTCAAATTTCAAAAAGCAAAAGAATCCCTGAAACCAGCTCTTTTACACAGTTACCCCGCCGCATTTTTAGATCAAACGACATGTGATTTGAAAGGCTACTCCACACTTACCCCATTAAGACAGGGTAAGTGTGGAGTACGGACAAAAACTATATAACTGCTCAGATGACTCATAATGATTTAAGAAAACCTTAATATAACAACAAAACTTGTTAAAGGATAGTCCAAGGAGTCTAATGAAAAAAAAAAAAAAAATCTAGCTGTAAAAATGAATTTCTCAGAGTCTAACAAAGTTGAACTACGCAAATTGTACTCTGCACTTCCCCCAACGCACCTTAACTAAGAAAAGTGGCCCGTACGGCGTACGGCGGACAGACAGAAATATGTTTATTGCAGTTTTGGATTCTACATACCTTGAAACGTAAACCATCAAATTTTGAGGGGGGGTAAGAATTTTTTTTCATGCTCGATTCCAATGGTTCATTATTGAAAATAATAAACCAAAAGTGTGACGTTACGGTGTGACGAAGAAAGCGTTATGAAAAATTTCTAATGATTTTCACGTACAACCGATTCGTTGCTACGGAACTTTAACTTCGCCAGTTATCATCGTACAAAAATCGTTCACCACTCGTTGGATAGCTCTCGATTTACCTAACCATATTACGTTAACCACTGCGGAGTGCGTGGCCGACAAGCTGCGGTATGAGCGTGATTGTTTAAATAATTGTTTACACACAGGTGATCATTCTCAATAATTTATATTGTGAACACGATTGCAAGCTTTATATAAGTAAAGTCATAATTTTAAGACCAAACAACCGATAAACGAATTATCTCTTGGAGATGTACGAGTCTTGGAGATGAAGCTCGGACTGTGTTTATGTTACAAAATTTATGGATTAAACTAGCTTACCTGTAAGTGACGTTTAATCGTAATTATACCACGGAGGACGCCTGGAGATGTTCGACAACCATGTAGTTCGTCTCGGAACGGCTTGGTACCGTCTTTTTAAGAAAATATTCCTGTGAATGCCGAAGCATTCGCAGAAATTTGAAAAAAGCCGCCACCACGGTTGGAATTTCCCTCGTCAGAGGTCTCCACCTGCCTCCAACCTTCCGCGGTAGCTACCTTCCCGTTTTTCCGACTTCACTTGTTTAAAGGCCACAGGACGGGAGACTGTGTGACACCCAAAAGGGGGCTGGGATCAACAACTCCTTGGGTGGGAGATGTCCAACATCTCCAGGCGTCCTCCGTGGTATAATTACGATTAAACGTCACTTACAGGTAAGCTAGTTTAATCCATAAATTATACCCCTACGGACGCCTGGAGATGTTCGACAACCATGTAGTTCGTCTCGGAACGGCTTGGTACAGTCTTTTTAAGAAAATATTCCTGTGAATGCCGAAGCATTCGCAGAAATTTGAAAAAAGCCGCCACCACGGTTGGAATTTCCCTCGTCAGAGGTCTCCACCTGCCTCCAACCTTCCGCGGTAGCTACCTTCCCGTTTTTCCGACTTCACTTGTTTAAAGGCCACAGGACGGGAGACTGTGTGACACCCAAAAGGGGGCTGGGACCAACAACTCCTTGGGTGGGAGATGTCGAACATCTCCAGGCGTCCTCCGTGGTATAATTACGATTAAACGTCACTTACAGGTAAGCTAGTTTAATCCATAAATTATACCCCTACGGACGCCTGGAGATGTTCGACAACCATATGTAGTCGTTTGAAGATGCAATGACACTGACCCTGGGAAGTGTCTCTTTTGGGGGTCATGTGTATATATAGTGGAAACGTCGGTAACAGTAATTCTGTTAGCCAGACGAAGCGAACAGCAACTTTATTAAACATGCATCTACAACAGATCATACATATATAGCACTCATCTAAGGAATGAATCCTGACAATCAACTGAAGCCTCCTTTATTGGGCTTCCCCCTGGCAAAATATTGCTGGCGCCAGAGACTGCGGGGTCACCTCCGCTGAACAATTGTAAAATCGAGCATAGATCAGAGACTCTTTAGATCATCCCGCCGCCTGATACATGACATCGATTGACACAGCTGACTTCAGTGCGGCTGAGGTTGAAGAATGCCTCGTAGAATGAGGGCCAAAACGCTCCGTGTCTACCCCTGCTTGTCGCATAATGTCTCTGGGCCTTCATTGAGCCTCCACCACCATGCCAATTAATTTTTTTTTTTTTTTTTTTGTGGCTCATTTATGAGGGCGTCGAAATGACAGAAACACAAGGGCATTATTCGCGTCTTGTAGATTTGCCGTTTTAGCTAAATATTCTACTAAGAGAGAAGCTGCGCAAATATTAGGTCAGTCCCTGAGGAATGACATCAGAAGAGTTTTGCGGCCTTGGTCATTTCTGAGATAAAACGCTGCAAATCCCTGCACAACGGTTTATTATTTTGTATAGAATACCCTTCCGTTACAGATCACAGATCTCTGTATAGATAACCCGTCTGTATAATACAATATGTACTAGTCTATACATGTTATGATGAGAATCGCAGACAGCGTTGGGCCAATAGAATTGCAGAACCATTTCGGACCATGCCAATGCGCACCATGCCAATTAGACAATTCGAAATGAATTCCAATTCAAATTAATGAATTCCAATTCAAGTGAGCAGTGGCCAATTGCAATTGAAAACAACAGACACACAAACAAGCCTATGATTCCCCAATTGCAAACAATAAAGTAATCCAATAATTTACAAACTATTCCAATTTCAGTTGAAAATTTTGATTGATTGATCGATCAATTGATTGAATAAATTGATTGATTGACTGAATCCAGCGCGTCCCTGGTGACAAGAGTATACAATTTCATTCACACTGGAGTCGAAAATGCCTGTCGGTGCAAACTTCGGGGCCTTACTGTGAACGAACGGCTGGACGTACGATGCTCCGGATGGTCTTAAACAACTCGCAAGTTCAAGAATTATTTAAAACCGTGAAAAAATTCACGTAAAACAAAGGTATAGGCGTTCTGGAAATTTCAACCCCTATTTTGAACCCCTTAGAGATGACTGACAGTAACGTCGAGCTTCGAGGACCAACTAGACCCCGAACGGGACCCATAACCCGAATTTCATCAATTTTGTTTCATGGTAACTAAGCAAAGTGGCCCGTACGGCGTACGGCGTACGGCGGACAGACAGAAATATTTTTATTGCAGTTTTGGATTCTACATACCTTGAAACGTAAACCATCAAATTTTGAGGGGGGGTTAGAATTTTTTTTTTCATGCTCGATTCCAATGGTTCATTATTGAAAATAATAAACCAAAATAAGAGCTCTCGAGCCTGTGTCAATAACACCATCGGTGAACTTGATAAGATGAATAGTCTATAGGCGCTGGGCAGACGCCAGGAGCCCTTCCAGATTTGGAGCTTCTGAATACAAGAATTTAATGACCTGCTGTGGGTCCCGAGCCAATCTGTAACGAGTACAAGGGGTTGTAGTACGACCCCCCCCCCCCTCCACTCCAATCAGCCTCAAGGCTGGATGCAAGGGGATGGAGTCTGCTGGAACAAGGCAAAATCTACAGGTTGTCAAGCGGGCTAGATAAAGCATTGGTGGGTATCAGGGCTAGGTTGGCCAGTCTGGGACAACTGTAAAGCCCCTAGCTCAATCGCTTCTAAATCCATTGAGTGCCTTTGATATAAGGGTGAATGGTGGGAACGCACAGAAGTTTACTTCTGTCCGCGAAATTGTGAGAGCGTTCACAGCCCAGGCACTGGGATCTGGACCCCATGCCACAAATTGATCACCCTTAGTATTAGCAGAAGAAGCCGATAAATCGACATCAGGTTTCCCTAGGATATAGGTTATTTCATCAAAGTAACATTGAGATATTCCCAATTACGTTTTCGATGGTGAGAGGCCTGAAGCCCTGTCCACTCTGACATTCTGCACTGATGGGATATAAGAAGCTATCAAGTAGTTGTTAGATGCTTCCCACCAGCACCAGATATCTATGGCTGCCTCTGGCAGAGATTTTGATACCATGCATGGCGTCCGGACGATTGCCCGACGACGCTATTGCTGTTGCGTCTGGGTGAAAACCCGTTGACGTCGAGTCCGGGCGAAAGCCCGATGAAGTCGCGTCCGGCCGAAAGCCCGATGACGTCGTGTCCGGGCGAAAGCCCAATGACATAGCAGCAGCTGTATCCGGACGACGGCCCGTCGATATCACTGTGTCCGGGCGCGTTCCCCGCAGCCTGTTTGATGCAGTCGGAAGGTTGCGCCTCCACCAACCCAGGTCTTCGAACACCTTGGCTGGGACAACCATAGCGGCATATTAGTTACCCCTGTACACCTTAGTACAGACTCCCGTGCGTTCGCCAGTCGCTTGGCGCGGCTCCAGCCATATGGGGCAGCTGGGCACACAGAGAAGAGTGCACCAATTAGTCTAGGAAAGTGCCTGATAGGTACAGATGACTTCGCCTCCAGGGACTGTAACCTTCCAACGTATGATGTGCTTTTGTCAGGGGTAAGTGAAATTGTCGTATCAACTGAACTGAATTGAGAACCGAGGAACCTGAATACCTGTGATGAATTACAGGCACTCCTCTCACAATTAATCACAAACCCCAATGAGACTAGCGAGGACTTGAGGAGGTAGAGGCTAGACTGGCACTCCTCTGGAGAGTTACCTCAAAGGAGGTAGTCATCTAAATGGTTACAGCACGAGATGCTCTTAGAGTGCAGTAATTTTATAATGGGGTTTTGGAGCTTAGCGAATACGTAGGGAGCAGTGGCAATGACACGTACACCCACAAGTTGTTGCTGTAACCTAGACCACAAAAATTTTGTAAAATTCGGGTGGATCGACACTTGGTGGTAAGCATCCTTTAGATCCACTGTCACCCCTTAACAGTCTTCCCCTATTAATGGTCTGACAACAAGCTGATCCTCTAGCATGAAATGTGGAGGGGATATGAATGAATTAAGGTTTTTCAACTCAATAATGAGGCAGTAACCACCAGACAAATTTTTTGGCCAAAGACACATAAAAGATGAATTGGCCTCGAGTTGGGGTGCACTTCCTAATCGCCCACATAGACAGAGGGTTGTTAACATTATTGGAAAACTACTGACTGAGAGGAGTGGTGGTGAGGTTGGGATGCTGGGTAGGTTCGGAGTCGAACAGAATTTCATACCCTGATACCCACTGAAGTGACATGAATATCTGGTATCTGACACCAGTGCTCATAAAAATAACAACAAACAAGAAAACAAACGGAAGCCGAGCAGCATAGGCTGTAGCTACCTCTACTGTTGGGCAGATTGTGCCGGTGGTGGGTGGTTTCTCTGTCTCTGTTGTGACGGTCCCCCCTCGAACTCTTGTTGGGAGCTGGGCCTGACGAGTTTAAATTCTTGGCCGGAGGTTGGTTAGAACGGCCTGTCACACCGGCTGTCCCCGAGTGGGGAGCAGTCCAGGGAGCCGAGGGGGCGAGTGCCCTAGCGGATGACTGAATAGCCTGATAGTCCCTGTGCCGACCTGATAAAATATCCCCAAAAAGAAGGGTTATTGATGGAACCCACTTGGTCACCGTTTCGAGGTTCCCACCTATAAGTCTACATACCTCCCTACGTCTGGTCCTCAAGCTGTCATAAAATGGGGCTGAGAACGGTCTACCACTCTCAAGAAGTGGTCGGAGGGCTAGGTTGCGCACCTCAGGGGGGATTGAGTCGGCATGGGACAACATTGCCGATGAACCTTTGCCAAGGACCGATATGCCAGCCGACACAAAATTGTGCATAGCTACAAAATTTGAATCGCCCAATTTGGCCCTCTGAGACAAAACCGCCAGCTCTGGGTTCAACTGTGGAGGAACCATGGCAGGAACGTTGGTGAAAGGTGAATTTTCGGCCTTTAACGTTCTAAAAACCTCTGGTTCTAACCCGTGTAACATAACATGATTCCCCCTGGTAGCAGGGATGCGTGGGTGTTTATCACCGGAGGTGGCTTCAAGGGGTTTTCCCCGACCCACCCTCTGAAAGCTCATTTTCAGAGAAACCGACAAAAGCAGGTGACTCTTGGGCGTCCGGACGATTGCCCGACTACGCTACTGCTGTTGCATCCGGGTAAAAGCCCGTCCGCGTCACGTCCGGGCGAGAGCCCGTCGACGTCGCATCCGGGCGAGAGCCCGTTGACGTAGCGTCCCGGCGAGAGCCCGTCGACGTAGCGTCCGGGCGAAAGCCCGTCGACGTCGCGTATGGGCGAGAGCCCGTCGACGTCGCGTTCAAGCGAGAGCCCGTCCGCGTCACGTCCGGGCGAGAGCCCGTCGACGTCACGTCCGGGCGAGAGCCCGTCGACGTCGCATCCGGGCGAGAGCCCGTTGACGTAGCGTCCCGGCGAGAGCCCGTCGACGTAGCGTCCGGGCGAAAGCCCGTCGACGTCGCGTATGGGCGAGAGCCCGTCGACGTCGCGTTCAAGCGAGAGCCCGTCGACGTCACGTCCGGGCGAGAGCCCGTCGACGTCGCATCCGGGCGAGAGCCCGTTGACGTAGCGTCCAGGCGAGAGCCCGTAGACGTCGCGTCCGGGCAAAAGCCCGTCGACGTCACGCCCGGGCGAAAACCCGTTGACGTTGCATCCGGGCGAAAACCTGATGACGTCACGTCCGGGCGAAAACCCGATGACGTCACATCCGGGCGAAAACCCGATGACGTCACGTCCGGGCGAAAGCCCGTTGACGTCGCGTCCGGGCGAAAGCATTCACAGGAATATTTTCTTAAAAAGACGGTACCAAGCCGTTCCGAGACGAACTACATGGTTGTCGAACATCTCCAGGCGTCCGTAGGGGTATAATAATTAATTATTGAATGAATGAAACTTTAATTCCTAGTTCGGCTCCAATGCTCGACTTAGGGCTTCCCTGGGGGGAGACCCAGGGTATTGACCACAGACAAAAAATATGATCTACGCAGATCTATACAGGCAAATAATAGGCCGTTGTGTAATAATTTGTAACGTTTTGTATACTGGCCAGCTTGAAGTTATACCAAACTGTAAACGATACGATTAAAACAAACCTGAATTATAGGAAACCTTCTATCTTCAAATATTCATTTTTCCCCCACAATCAACGTTATGTATGTAGGTACATTTTAATATGATACGATTATGTACCATTAATATTTTTAGTAGGTATCCTTTCATGAAGCATAATAGAACCAACTCATTCATAGCGTTAATATGGGCTATTTATCTTTTCACAATTTCAAATATGCTCTAAATATTTTTTGTGAGTGCTCGTTTACCTAAGAATGTATCGAAGGTGAAGTGAGCTATAAGTTCTTTGACGTCAACTTCCCCTTTGTCGCACCATCCATCGAGTAAATTGCAAACTTGAGTAGCTTTCCTTTCGAAGATTTCAAAAAACGCATCTATGTTTCTGGGATGCATGTGTTTGTCCAAAGGCCGCCTGAGTGCTGCCCATTCTTTCCCTGTAATGATGTTGTCGTAAATGATCCCATAACTTGCGTATTATTGATATAATGATAGTATGATAAAAAATTTAGTGCTATGTGTCAAGATCAGCCCTTGATAATTTTGCGATCTCAATTATATAAATCTCTTATCTACTTCATACAACTATTGATTGTTAACAACATACCGTTCACTGAGAAGAGACCCTTGAAAAATTCTCTAAACGGTTTGAGTAAGTCTGCGTCTTTCTTAAGGCATTTTGAAGAGTCCAGAAATTTCTGAAAGAGCATCACAAGACAAAAAATTTAGTTTGACAAGGCCCAAAACCGATTCAGTGCTATTATATCAGCCGAGTTATTTGATTTATAACTAACGCTAGCGCCTGGGCAGTACAGTACAGGGTGCCCAGTAATTAATTCTCCAAACTTCGGGGATCGATTCTACAACGAATTTCCGACAAAAAGTTCCTCGTAGAGTTTTTTTTATTGTAATCCACTTATTTTTCCGACTTTTTCAACGTTCAAATTTGTTTCCTTGCTCGGCCTTGTCTCATCAAAATGGCCGTCACTCCCTTCACTAGGGGGAAAAATTCAAATTTGATGGTACCGTTAGAAAGATCGGTAAATTTCCTATCTCCCTGAAGCCAAACCAAACCTTGTTTGAGCAGATTTGATTATCGAAAAATTAGGTCAAACATCAAACTTTTTCAATTGCACAATGTTTTTGGAAACTTCGATGAAATTTTCGAACACGATTTTCACCTGCCTTTAAGTTTACCATCTCCACGGGAAAAACATCTACAGTCCATCAGCTTTCCAACGGTGTAATCAATTTTATGTTTGCTGTTAAATTTCGGGGAGAAAATAATGTTTTAATGCGAAAAAACGTGTTTTTTCTGTTTTATTGCACGGTAAAATCGAGTTGTTTTTTTTTTTTTTTAATGAAAACTGATCCGCCCACGGGTTAATGAGTTAATTACGTTCCACGTAATTTTTCACGCTGAATCGAATGGTGACACTCATGAGCCTCTCCGAGTGAATAAAAACTGGTTTCCCAATCTCACTTGACTGTTCATTTTTTTTTTTTTTTTTCCATTACTTGTGATGGTTGTTTTTTCGGTGTTTTCGAGAATAAGTTCTTTGTAAAGATGTAGTTCGATTCGTTTGGTTATTTTTCAACAGTTATCATTCGATCATGCTGCCGCCAGATTCATCGACGACCCTTCGTAGAAATAGAAAAGATAGTAATGTTTAACCAATCGAACCACATTGTGAATGGCGACTCCCCTACAAAGAACATTCTCGAAAACACGAAAACGTCCATCACAATTACTTAATGAAAAAAAAAAAAAAGTCAAGTGAAGTCAAGTCACTTACTGAAAAGTCAAGTGAAAAAGCAGGTGAGGCACAGCCCACGTTTTGCATTGTCTCAAGAGATCGGAAAACCAGTTTTTATTCAGTCGGTCAGGCTCGTGTCACCATTCGATTTAGCGTGAAAAATTACGTATAAGTCGACCCCACACTCATTAGATCGTGGGAGGATCAGTTTTAATTTTTTTTTTAAATCTTGATTTTACCGTGAAAAACCCACATTTTTTGCTTCATTATTTTCAATGATGAACCTTTGGAATCGAGCGTGAAAAAAAATTAACCCTCCCCCACTTAACATTTGATGGTTTCCGCTTCAAGGTGTGTAGAATCCGAAAATGCAATAAAAAACGCTGCAAATCATTACGCAACAGTTTGTTATTTACCTGTATAGATCGTGGGTCGTGTGGTCTTCTGCGTAGACCACTGTTTTCTATGGTCAGTACCCTCAAGCTCCCTCCAGGAAACCCCTAAATCGAGTACTGGAGCGGGCACGGGAATTGAAGTTTCATACAAATGCGCGGGATTCAATAATTCAATCATTCATCATTCATCATTTTTTGTCGTTATTCATGAAGCATAAGGTGAATTAATAATAAAGCATCGTGTAATAATTTATCTGTATAGATGCCCCTTCTGCGTAGATTAGTATAATAAACCGTTGTGTAATAATTTACCGTTGTGTAGTAATTTACCGTCGTCTAATAATAACCGTTGTGATTTACCGTTGTATAATTTACTAATAATAACTGTTGTGTAATAATTTGCCAGTATAGATGCTCTAAATCGAGTATTGAGCCAGCCCGGAAATTACATTTCATAATATTGTTGTTATTCACGAAACAACATTTATTCGACTTCATACAGCCATCCGTGATTATAATCAGCTGCTCCCTAGCAATGATATCTGGGCTGAACGTATAAAATTTCATTCACCCTCCTGTTGAAGAAGCCTGTCGGTGCAGACTGCCAGATTGATGTACAATGATCCGGGTGGTCGTGAAAAACTCCCAAGTTCGAGAACTATTTGAAACCGTAAAAAAATTCGAGATAACGGCGTCCTGGAGATTTCAACCCCTCTATTTCACCCCTTAGGGATGAATGAACTAACGACGAGCTTCAACGACCAACTACACCCCAAATGGGAACTACCAACCGAATTTCGTCAATTTTGGTTCATGGTAACTAAGCGTACGGGCAGAAATTTTTTTTTATTGCATTTTCGGATTCTACATACCTTGAAACGTAAACCTTCAAATTTTGGGGGGGGGGGGGGGGGGTTGTTAAACTTTGTTTTTCTTTCATGCTCGATTCCAAAGGTTCATTATTGAAAATAATAAACCAAAAATTTCTGTCCGTCCGCCGTACGCCGTACATAGCACTTTAATTCTTAGTTACCAGGAACCAAAATTGACGGAATTCGTTTTATAGGTCCCATTTGAGTTCTAGTTGGTCCTCGAAGCTCAGCGTTAATGTCAGCCATCCCTAAGGGGTGAAAAATAGGGGGTGGAAATCTCCAGGACGCTGTTATGTCGGTTTTTTTACGTTATTAAATAGTTCTCGAACTTGGGAGTTTTTTTTTAGACCACCCGGAGCATTGTAGCATCCAGCCGTTCGTTCACAGTAAGGCCTAGAAGTTTGCACCGACAGGCTTCTCCAACAGGAGGGTGAATGAAATTTTATACATTCAGCCCAGATATCATTGCTAGGGCCGCGACAACAGTCGGCCTGAGATAATCATTGCTAGTAAGCACCTGATTATAATCACGGATGGCTGTAATTGTTACACTACGGTAAATTATTACACAACAGCAAATTATTAGATAACGGTTTATTATACTATTCACGCAGAAGTGGCATCTATACAGGTAAATTATTACACAACGGTTTATTATTTACCTTATGCTTCATGAACAACTAAAAATAATTAATGAGTGAATTATTGATTCCGGCGCATTTGTATGAAACTTTATTTCCCAGGCCGGCGGCTCCAGTACTCCATTTAAGGCATTCCTGGGTGGAGCTCGAGGGTATTGACCACAGAAAACAGTGATCTACGCAGGAGGGGCATCTATACAGGTAAATAATGAACCGTTTTGTAAAAATTTGCAGCGTTTTTTCACATTCAACCATTATTTTCTCCCCTGAATGCTACTGCAAACATAAAATTGATTACGCCGCTGGAAAGGTGGTGAAATGTAGATGTTTTTTCCGTCGAGATAAACGAAAGTGCTGGGGAAAATGGTGTTCAGAAATGTCACCAAAGTTTTCATAAAAATTGTGTAATTTACCAAATTTGAAGTTCCACCTAATTTTCCACTCATCAAATCCGCTCAAAAATAATTCAAATCCTCAGCTTTGAATTGTTTCCCCATTAAAGGGAGTTATGGCCATTTTAGTAAAACAAGGCCGAGCAAGGAACAATTTTTAGACGCAAAAAAGTCGGGAAAATAAGCGGATTACAAAAAACAACTCTAGGAGTCACTTTTTGTCGGAAATGAGTTGTAGAATCGATCCCTAAAGTTTGGAGGGGTGTTTCGTGACACCCTGTATACCGAGTGACATTTTTACATGTAACATTTATTTTTGGGATGTGATAAAATTAATAAAGTGAGTATGGATATTCTAGCAAGAATTTAATTTATTACAACTTCTTACGGCTTACTCTTCCAAATTCTACGAAGTATTTAGTTAACAACAATGAAATATCAACGGATAGGATAGAGGGTATTCATTATTGGCAGAAATAACAGTATTTTCAGTGTTCATCATTACCTCCATAATATCTGCGTCCGTGATGAATATGATGAGCTTGGATCCGGCCCAAAAGCTCATTGCTTTGTCACGCATCCTGCACAAATACTGTTGCTTTTCAAGCATTTCTGTAATAGCAAATGGTGCAAACATATATAAGTACAAAATTTGTGTGTATATACAAAAACTATACAGAATACAATTATGCGTAGGAACATCTGCGATCTCCCTTTTAAGTAACAACAACATACAGTAGATGAAGTAGATATGTATGCTTTTTCAAAACCTTCATGAACCCCTTTCAAAAGATCATAGATATTGATAGTATTTTCGAGATATGTATTTGAATTCTGCTAAATAGTGAGAATGAGAGTCTGACCTTATGTTTATGTAGCCAATATGTAGGGAACGCTTCAGGTCGCAAGAAAAATATTGAATTGCATCAAAAATATGCAAACTTTGTTTAAAAAAATAGTGAAAAAACATTGTACAACAAATGAGGATTTGAGAATGGCACTGATTTAGGAACTGGACGAACGGTTTTTTTTTCTGAATCCCTTGCTAAGGTAACACAAAATACCTTACCTACTGCCTAATGAATATCGTTCATGTATTAGGGATGTCCCAAAACTATCGATGCATATCGATAATTTTTTTCCCTGATATTTATCGTAGTATCGATACTTTTTTCCCAGTATCGGAGCCGATACTTTTTTTATCCTTCACATGTTATCAATTTCAACACCTACGACGTCTAGGTACTGTAGACAGTACCTCTAACTAGATTGCTGGGAGACCAACCACTTCAACAAATTAAAGAAAGGTTATGCGCTCTCAGTGCGAATCAGCTGCCCTCCATTTAGTAGGAAGGGCCAACAAAATGTTAACCCAACCAAGCAACGAACCAACCTAACTCAATAGTTTAAGAAAGTGTTTTTCAAGTGTTTAAGAATACTCCATGATACTATTCACGCAATATTATTTCACTTCATACTTTCAAGTCTGTTTTAATTTGTTCCGTCGTTTTAGTATTCAAACGTCAACATTCGATCCATGATGTGGCATGATCTCTGTACGCTACGTACGTACCTACTCTCAGTCAGTTATTGAACGGAGGCGTCCAGTCCAGCTTGCGTCCTTCTAGGTACGTTTCGGAAGAGCAGTACCCAGTCCCGATTCAATTTCAAGTCTCTACAGTGTACATATGCATTTAGGTATTTCTAATTTGAGCTAATCACTTTCTGGTGAATTTGAATAAATATGAAGTATGAAATCAGCATGTTCCTACATGACCGATTTTGAATTGATGGTATGCATCAATGTGACTGTTCAATTTTCTATCAATCTCCAAAAACGGTCAGAATGAACAATTCCTCCCGCTGATCAAACAACAAGAGGAAAACTTCAATTTTAAGAACGATAGCGAAGGATGAGTTCATGGAACATGAAAATCATCATAGTGATAGTTTACTGTTGCCTGATAGAAATTGTATAATAAACGGACAAACAGAATGTAAGAGATCTCCATCCAGATTTGTCTTTTTTGAATTTCCATTGGGGAAAGCTTGATCTCATTATCACCTGTTATACTAAGTTTGCTATTGTGATTTGGTTTTTAATACAACTTTTATATCATTTTCATATTTCTATAGTATTAGATACAAATTTCAAAAAGAATCTCGAGCCATTTTTTTCTTATGTCCAATAAATTTGAATTGTTTATATAACTAGTCATTTTTCAAGATCTGACATAATTCTCCTGCCCATCCAATTAATATTGAAAAAATATTTTAAGACGCAAAATACTGAAAAATAGTATTGAAAATGAGTTTGCGGTGCACAGCCCCGCTAGCGTCCACAAACTTGGCAGTCGGCATAGCGCCACTAGTGCGAGTATTGCACATACGAGAGTACTGCACATTCGTTGGCATCCTCTACCTACACCGAAACACCAGTGAAATGGACCTTTTGTCTTATCTTATTGTTCATTTAACCGATTGAATTGGAACCAACCAATATTGGTGATTCTTTCGTTAAGTCAGCCCTTAGAAAATATTATCTTTATGTAGGTATGTAATATTATAGTACCTACTATTATAGTGTTAATTAATATACTACTCTCTCCAAGTGAGATTATAACTTCATGTTCTATTGTAAATATATCATATGTTATTTACTCTTACTGGCGAAAACACGGCATCCTAGATGTTTTAGCGGAACACTACATATAGTCACTCCCAAGAGTTGAAAAATAGGACTGGAATTTTCAGAACGCCGTAGCCCAACAACTCTAATAGAAGGGTATAATTTTCACGAATCTAGGTAAAATTTGATGGTTTCCGTTTCAAGGTACGCAGAATCCGAAAATATAATTAAAAACGCTGCAAATCCCTGCACAACGGTTTATTATTTTGTACAGAATACCCTTCTGTTACAGATCACAGCTCTCTGTATAGATAACCAGTCTATATAATAATAATATATATAATATGTACTATTCTGTACATAATATGTACAGAATGTAGATAATATTATTATCTAGATCGCAAACCCTCCGTAGGTTAGCACCAAACCCCGTACTCGTTAATAGGTATGTACCTATCTAAATAACGAGTTAAATGTTGCTAAAATAATTCTGTCGATGACAAGCAGTAACTAAAACGGCAAAAAGAAACGCAAATAATGAAGTTCTGAAGGAAAATTGTTGATGTGGAGCGAAATAGATTCCCCTTCTGCGTAGATCACTGTTTTCTGTGGTCAATACCTGCCTTCGTGGTCAAGTATAATGAACTGTCGTTGAATAACTTGCCCATCAATAATACTTCAACGGTTGTTCAAGTTGCAAAAGTACCGATCAATAAAATCCAGCCCCTTCTTGGTTGATGAACCGTTGTGTAATAATTTACCGTAGTGTAATAATTTACCGTTGTGAAATAATTAAGCGTTATGTAATAATTAACCGTTGTGTAATAATTTGCCGTTATGTAATAATTTAACATTGTGAAATAATTTACCCATCAACAATACTTCAACGTTTGTTCAAGTTACAAAAGTACCGATCAACAAAATCCAGCCCCTTCTTGGTAGATGAACCGTTGTGTAACAATTTACCGTTATGTAATAATTTACCGTTATGAAATAATTTATCGTTGTGTAATAATTTACCGTTGTGTACTAATTTGCCGTTGTGTAATAATCTACCGTTGTGTAATAATTTACCGTTGTGTAATAATTTACCCATCAATAATACTTCAACGTTTGTTCAAGTTTCACAAGTACCTACCGACAAAATCCAACAGTCCGTCACTTATCAAATGAAATAATATCGCAGAACAACCAACTCGACTTCATACAGCCGTCCTTGATTATAATCACGTGCTCCTAAGTAATGAATATCTGGGCCGGATTTATACCGTTTGATTCACGATCGTGTTGACGAAGCTTTTTGGTGCACACGAACGGCTGGACGTACAATGCTCCGGGTGGTCTCAAAAAATTGTTTAGCTCAAGACAAATTTCATAACGTAAAAAAATACATACCCTTCTATGGAAAGTTTTCGAGCTACGGCGTTCTGAAAATTTCAACCCCTATTTTGAACCCCTTAGAGATGACTGACACTAAAGTCCAGCTTCGAGGACCAACTAGACCCCGAACGGAACCTACAACCCGAATTTCATCAATTTTGTTTCGTGGTAACTAAGAAAAGTGGCCAGTACGGCTAACGGCGTACGGCGGACAGACAGAAATTTTGGTCTATCATTTTCAATAATGAACCACTGGAATCGAGCATGAAAAAAAAAAATGCTGCAAATCCCTGCACAACGGTTTATTATTTTGTATAGAATACCCTTCCGTTACAGATCACAGCTCTATGTATAGATAACCCGTCTATATAATTTATGATATGTACTATTCTATACATATATAATGTAGATCGCAGACCCTCCGTAGGTTAGTACCTAACCCCGTACACGTTACTAGGTACCTACCTAAATCACGAGTTAAATGTTGCTAAAATAATTCTGCCGATGACAAACAGTACCTAACAAAAAGAAACACAGATAATGAAGTTCTGAAAAGAAATTGTTGATGAGGAGTGAAAAAAGTTGCGAAAGTACCTACCAACAAACTCCAGTCCCTTCTACGTAGATGGTATAATGAACCGTTGTGTAATAATTTACCGTTGAGTAATGATTTACCGTAATAATAATTTACCCATCAATAATACTTCAACGTTTGTTCAAGTTTCACTACCTACCAACAAACTCAAAAAGAGCCATCATTTTTCAAATGAAATAATATCACAGAACAACCAACTCGACTTCATACTCCGCCAATATAATCAGGTGATCCCTAGCAATGATTTCATCTCCGCCAAATTTCCTATTGTGGGCGCGTATCTGGTAACGAGATTTGGTTTGAATCGTCTACAATTTCATTCACACTGGAGTCGAAAATGCCTGTCGGTGCAAACTTCGGGGCCTTACTGTGAACGAACGGCTGGACGTACGACGCTCCGGATGGTCTTAAAAAACTCGCAAGTTCAAGAACTATTTAAAACCGTAAAAATATTCACGTAAAAAAATTGTATAGGCGTTTTGAAAATTTCAACCCCTATTTTGAACCCCTTACAGATGACTCACAGTAACGTCGAGCTTCGACGACCAACTAGACAGCGAACGGAACCTATAACGCGAATTTCATCAATTTTCTTTCATGGTAACTAAGAAAAGTGGCCCGTACGGCGTACGGCGTACGGCGGACAGACAGAAATATTTTTATTGCAGTTTTGGATTCTACATACCTTGAAACGTAAACCATCAAATTTTGAGGGGGGGTAAGAATTTTTTTTTTCATGCTCGATTCCAATGGTTCATTATTGAAAATAATAAACCAAAACGCTGCAAATCCCTGCACAACGGTTTATTATTTTGTACAGAATACCCTTCTTTTACAGATCACAGCTCTCTGTATAGATAACCCGTCTATATAGTTTATGTACTAGTCTATACATATTATGTAGATCGCAGACCCTCCGTAGGTGAGTACCTAACCCCGTACTCGTTACTAGGTACCTACCTAAATCACGAGTTAAATGTTGCTAAAATAATATTCTGTCGATCACAAACAGTAACTAAAATGGCGAAAAGAAACGCAAATAATGATGTTCCGAAGGAAAATTGTGGATGTGGAGTGAAATAGATGCCTCTTCTCCGTGGCCCGTACGGCGTACGGCGTACGGCGGAGAGACAGAAATATTTTTATCGCATTTTCGGATTCTACGAACCTTGAAACGTAAACCTTCAAATTTTGAGGGGGGGTAAGAATTTTTTTTTTTTTTTTCTCATGCTCGATTCCAATGGTTCATTGATGAAAATAATAAACCAAAATTCTAACCCCCCCTCAAAATTTGATGGTTTACGTTTCAAGGTATGTTGAATCCAAAACTGCAATAAAACAATTTCTGTCTGTCCGCCGTACGCCGTACGGGCCACTTTTCTTAGGTTCCGTTCGGGGTCTAGTTGGTCCTCGAAGCTCGACGTTATTCTCAGTCATCTCCAAGGGGTTCAAAATAGGGGTTGAAATTTTCAGAACACCGTAGCTCGAAAACTTTCGATTGAAGGGTATGGTTTTTTTTTTACGTTATTATACTTGTCTTGAGCTAAACAATTTTTTGAGACCACCCGGAGTATTGTACGTCCAGCCGTTCGTGCGCACCAAAAAGCTTCGCCAACACGATCGTGAATCAAACGGTATAAATCCGGCCCAGATATTCATCACTAAGGAGCACGTGATTATAATCAAGGACGGCTGTATGAAGTCGAGTTGGTTGTTCTGCGATATAATTTCATTTGATAAGTGATGGACTATTGGATTTAGTTGGTAGGTACTTCTGAAACTTGAACAAACGTTGAAGTATTATTGATGGGTACATTATTACACAATGGTAAATTATTACACAACGGCAAATTATTACACAACGGTATACCTATTATTTCATGACGGTAAATTATTACACAACGGTAAATTATTACACAACGGTTCATCTACCAAGAAGGGGCTGGATTTTGTTGATCGGTACTTTTGTAACTTGAACAAACGTTGAAGCATTGTTGATGGGTAAATTAGTACACAATGGTAAATTATTACACAACGGCAAATTATTACACAACGGCAAATTATTGCACAACGGTGAATTATTATATAACGGTAAATTATTTCATAACGGTAAATTATTTCATAACGTTAAATAATTACAAAACGGTAAATTATTACACAACGGTTCATCAACCATGAAGGGGCTGGATTTTGTTGATCGGACTTGAATAACCGTTGAAGTATTATTGATGGGCAAGTTATTACACAACGGTTCACTATAGGTATTGACCACAGAAAACAGTGATCTACGCAGAAGGGGCATCCATTTCACTCCATATCAAAAATTTTGCTTCAGAACTTCATTATTTGCGTTTCTTTTTGCCGTTCTTGTTACTGCTTGTTAACGACAGAATTATTTTAGCAACATTTAACTCATGATTTAGATAGGTACCTATTAACGAGTACGGGGTTAGGTACTAACCTACGGAGGGTCTGCGCTCTACATAAAATGTATAGAATAGTACATATTATATTATAGACGGGTTATCTATACAGAGAGTTGTGATCTGTAACAGAAGGATTATTCTGTACAAAATAATAAACCGTTGTGCAGGGATTTGCAGCGTTTTTTTTTTATTGCAGTTTTGGATTCTACATACCTTGAAACGTAAACCATCAAATTTTGAGGGGGGGTGGAATTTTTTTTTCTTTTTCGTGCTCGATTCCAATGGTTCATTATTGAAAATAATAAACCAAAAACTGCAAATTATTACAGTTTGGGTCCCTATTTGGGAACGAATTTGGGTCCTAGTTGTGCTCCGAAGCTCGGAAGCCAGATCGTCATTGTTATGGAGAAAAATCGGTGTGAAAATAGGGGTTTTCGAGTGGTTTCAGAGGTTTTAGTGAACATGAGGTTGTGAGATATCGTTTTCCAATTTTTTTAGGGCGAGAAGACCGAATATTACGTTGATTTTGACCAAAGAGTGAAGATTTGAGGTTGTAACGAAGGTAAAGCTCCCGAAATTCATTTTTCATTAGTCAAAAACATGGGAAATTGTCCGAAATCACCATAAATTTGTATAATAACACCAGATGTAGTACTTGAAGTGGATCAAGGCAATTAAATGGCACCATCAATCATCAAAGATAACCTGATCAAAAGAAATTAAAAGCCATATTCGAGTTTTTGGGGGCCAAAATTGGTGGAAACTATCAAAAATAACTATTTTAATTATTGCGCATGAAAGCAACAATAAATTAACAGCAACATTCCTGTAGGTATGTACGATAGAATAATAAAGCCATGTGACAAGGACTTTGCAGCGTTTTCAAATTGATCTCGAACTAAAGAATTGTTTGAGACCATCCGGAGCATTGTACGACCAGCCGTTCGTGTGCACCGAAAGCTTCGTCAACACGATCGTGAATCGAACGGTATAAATCCGGACCAGATAATCATCGCTAGGGAGCCTCTGATTATAATCACGGGTGGCTACATGAAGTTGAGTGGGTTGTTCTGTGATATTATTCCATTTGAAAAATCCTGCAAATTATTACAGAACGGTTTATTATTTAACATTATAGATGCCCCTTCTGCGTAGATCACTGTTTTCTGTGGTCCCCCCAGGAAATTCCTAAATCGAGTACAGGAGCCGGCTCAGGAATTACAGCTTCATAAAAGTGCGCGGGATTCAATAATGCAGTAATTAATTATTTTTTGTTATTCATGAAGCATAAAGCTTTTTCAGGTTACAAAGGTACCTATCAACAACATCCAAAACAGCCATCATGCATGGTTTATGAAATTCTTTCAGACCAGGAATGATGTCAACATCGAATATTATTTTTTGGTAGTTAATCTTCTCAATACATTTCAGTGTTATCTAGGAAGGCCCTTAATTTAGTGAAATTTAATTTGAGCCAATTCCCAACTATCCTCCACATTTGGTCAGAGTACAGGATTTTTTCTATTTTTTTTTTCTTAGAAAGACCTGTGCTCGTGGGCGGCAAAATTTCGTTGACATGTGGTCGAATTTCAGGTACATTTGTGTGGGACTAACGGACCAGCCCACACACTAACATTTCATCTAACTAACACTTTTTTCGCGTAGTTATGACCACTGCAAGACTATTTCATACAGAATATTTATCTATTCTAACAGGAGGGTTATTCGTGGGTAACGCTGCAAATTATTACACAAGGGTTTATTATTTTCAGTATATATGCCCCCTTTGCGTAGATCACTGTTTTCAGCGGTCAATACCTATACCCTCGTGCTTCCCTCAGGAAAGCCCTACACGGTTTCATACATAAGCGGTGGATTCAAGAATTCTATTTATAATATTATTTGTTGTTATGCATGTTATTGTCCAAGTTACAAAAGTAGGTACTTATCAACAAAATCCAAAATAACCATCATTCTTCAAAATAAAAAATATCATAGAACAAACAGCTCGATTTCGTACAGCCTTGTGTAATTATAAGGAGCTATCCCCTAGCGATGATTTCTGGGCTGGATATTTATATACCGATTCATTCACACTCATGTTGACAAAGCTTTTCAGTGCAAACTTCAGGGACTTAAAATTACAAACGGCTGGACATGCAATGCTCCGGGTCGTCTCAAAACATCATCATGAGGAAAATTCATTTAAAAACGTCAAAAAATTGAAAACTGGAAGTCAAAACTATTGAAAGTTTTCGAGATATGGCGTTCTGAAAATTGCAGTCCCTATTTTACACCCCTCAGAGATTACTGACAGCACGCTGAGCTTCGCGCACCAACTAGGACCTACGAAGCAAAGGTCATTAATTCTGTATCAGATGTCTAAATCGAGTTAGGCTGATTCTAGCATTACAAGCTGGATAATAAGATGCAATGGTTTTAATCGTTGTAATGTGCCAAAATTATAACGTACTATGTAATAATGTTCCAACATTCCAACTTACTATAAAAATATAAGTAGGTACCTACGTTCGTTTCGATCGCTATAATGTTCCAAAATGGACCCAACTTGTCGAATCTCCCTATTTTGTGTACAAAAGTAAGGTGCATGAATATTACCTTCGGCAGTCCATACGCCGTTGAAATGGAGTACGTCCCCCAGGATCGGCCACGTCCAGCCCTCAGTGGGACCGGGAATATTAGTTTTCCCCTTAGGCTTGGTGTGGGGGGTGAGTGCCCTATGCACAACGAACAAAGCACTACAGATAACCGCAAGCACAAATAGCAAAATACCCATAAAAATTTCCATGTTGTACGAGTATGCGACACGATTGCCGCCTATACAGACCGGTGCGAAACCTCTTGTAGCGGACTTGAGTTACCTTCCACTGCATATATAGGGGGTTTCCTTGAGACCCCTACCCGCTCGACTCCCCCTCCTGAGGAAGGGAACAATCGTGAGTCATTTTATATCGCCCCGTTTAATTACTGCTACCCAAATCTACACGAACTCCGTGGTATAACAAACTCAGCAGAGTTATAAGTGTTACATAAATGATAAATGCAATGAGCTCGCTTCGTTGTAATACCTCTACGTCTTTCTTCTTAATTCTTCTACAAATCTTTCGTTTATTGAATAATGATGACTAATTTGTTGGGACAGTCTCTTGGTTTGTGTGTAGGTGTTGGAGGATCTGGTTAAATTTTTCCTCGTCTTTGGCGTCTAAATTTCCCGTGATAAATTTGACTACGGAGCCTAAACCGTCAAGCAGTCCTCGCCTCTGACGGCGGGGTAAGGTTGAAGCAAATAATCTTCCTTCTATTATTTTGCTTCCGAGTCTGCGAAGCAGCGGAAGCCTTGTGTTCACTTTCGTGAGCCAAAAAATTTGTGTCTTCAGAAATCAAAATTTCCACTTGCATTTTGCGTTTCAAAGCCTACTGAACAAATTTGGTTCCGTGTCTGTCGGTCTGTGAGTCTGTGAGTCTGTGAATCTGTGAGTCTGTGAGTCTGTGAGTCTGTGAGTCTGTCCGCATTTCCTTGTTACAGCCATAACTTCAACGATTTTGAATTGATTCAGCTCAAATTTTGAGGGATGGTGCGGATAAGGCCCCTTGAGGTCCCATACAAATTTCAACATGATTGATCCAGCGGTACGCCCTGCGCATGCGCTAACGTTAAATTCAACAAACACGCATAACTTTCACAATTTTGATTCAATTTCGCTCAAATTTTCAAGGGTTGTTTGGACAAGGCCTAGTGAGTTCCAGTATGAATTTCAGCATGATCGGACCCTCGGTGCGCTCTGCGCATGCGCTGGCGTGAAATAGATTCAATTTCCTTGTTACAGCCGTAGTAACCAAAGATTTCACCCAATTTCAATGTAATTCTCAGGGATTAAGCGGGTAGGGCCCATTGAGGTCCCATATAAATTTCAACATGATAGAGCCAGCGGTTCGCCCTGCGCATGCGCTCTGTCTGTCTGTCTGTCCTTCTATGCACGGCCAAACGGCTCGACGGATATCGACCAAATTTGGCACGAATATCCAGTAGGCTCCCAAGTTGTGCAACGTCGCATTTTCAATTCCCTGACCATAGCGGAACTATGGTCGACCATGGTCAACTCCTGAATGGCTTGACGGATATCGACCAAATTTGGCACGAATATCCAGTAGGCTCCCAAGTTGTGCAACGTCGCATTTTTAATTCCCTGACCATAGCGGAACTATGGTCGACCATGGTCAACTCCTGAATGGCTTGATGGATATCGACCAAATTTGGCACGAATATCCAGTAGGCTCCCAAGTTGTGCAACGTCGCATTTTTAATTCCCTGACCATAGCGGAACTATGGTCGACCATGGTCAACTTCGTTAATTGAAATGGTAACCCCTATTTTTTATCGCGTATTCGTAATCTACGTGAAATTCTATCTACGATCGACCCTTCGGACTACCCCCGCGGTCGACCATAGCGCATCCATGGGCCCCTCCATGGTCGAATCCCGAATTGCTCAACGGATATCGACCAAATTTGGCACGAATATCCAGTAGGCTCCCAAGTTGTGCAACGTCGCATTTTTAATTCCCTGACCATAGCGGAACTATGGTCGACCATGGTCAACTCCTGAATGGCTTGACGGATATCGACCAAATTTGGCACGAGTATCCAGTAAGCTCCCAAGTTGTGCAACGTCGCATTTTTAATTCCCTGACCATAGCGGAACTATGGTCGACCATGGTCAACTTCGTTAATTGAAATGGTAACCCCTATTTTTTATCGCGTATTCGTAATCTACGTGAAATTCTATCTACGATCGACCCTTCGGACTACCCCCGCGGTCGACCTTAGCGCATCCATGGGCCCCTCCATGGTCGAATCCCGAATTGCTCAACGGATATCGACCAAATTTGGCACCAATATCCGGTAGCCTCCCAAGTTGAACGTAGGCGCATTTTTAATTCCCTGACCATAGCGGAAATATGGTCGACCATGGTCAACTCCTGAATGGCTTGACGGATTTTGATAAAATTGGGCACAAATACCCGGTAGGGTATGGGATTTTTCCGTCGTTTGTTGGTTCCACGATACTGCGTACAGCGAATCTCGGATAGCGAGCGAAGCGAGCGGTCAGGCTAGTTATGTATAATGGACGTAATGTATTATGGAAGTCATGTTATGTATAATATGTATATTTCATGCAATGTTATGTAATGTAATGTTATGTAATATGTATATTTAACGTTATGTAATGTAATGTTATGTTATTTTGCTTCAGAGTCTGTTCTATTTTATAATGGGTCACTCTGATTGTGACGAGGAAGCTCCTGTGCCATCACCTTGGCAGTGTATTTAGTATTATGTTCAATGGCTTGAGTTCGAGTTCGAACTACCTTTTGGACTTCGCTGTCAGTTTCTATTATCTGGTTAATGTCCTGGAAATGGGCTTTAATTTGGTTTACTTGATAGAGAACTTCTCCAAGCTGGTAGTAGTGAGTAACGGTGTGGTAATAGTTGATCGTTCGGGCGGAACCTAATCGAATGGGCAATAAACCTAAATTGGAGGTAATGTTTTCAATTTCGAGTCCTTGGGTCATGAGTATAGTTGAGAGCACTAGGAGGATAACAGTGGCCGGTTGGCGGTCCATGGTTAGGTGGGTTGTGTGGAGTTGGCGTCGTCCTGAAATGAGGACAACAAACTAGAATCGGAACTGGAGCTCGAGGGTGGTGATCGGTAGGGTTTTTGAGGAATAGGTATTTTAGAAATAGTTCTTGATCTTAGGTCTAATTCGGGAGGCATTGGTAAGGCTTTTCTCGGTTTCCTAATTGAGCAGGCGGGTGTTCGGGGAGAGCTTGATGATGGATGGGGAGAATCTTCTGGTCTCTGAATAAAATCAGATTGGGGAGAGGTTTCAAATGGGGGAGGAGAAGATATTAGGTCAACCATTCTGGAGATATCCTTGCCAGTGCTTTTAGGTGTTGGAATTGAGGTAGGTTGGGCTCCATTTTGGTTTGCGGGTGTTTGGACGTTTTCAGGGACAGAGTACAATGTAGCAATTTGGGGGGAGAGGTTAGTTTGGATTCTGCCTTCAGAGAAAGATTCCGAAGGAGGAATTCTAGCACGGGGTAGGTTTAATAGGGGGAAACTATCTTCTGACGGGGAATGGCTTGAAGAGCTTGAACAACGAACAACTTCGAAGTTCACTTCTGGTTGTAAAATCTCAACAATTGGGTTATCATTACCATAGGTCTGGTAACTTTACCTATCAGCTTATTCTTTTCATGGTACTATTGATCGCAAGTTGAGTGTCACACAGGGCCTCTTGCCATGTTCGTTCACCCAAATCAGTAGCAGTCAGCATGTTTGTAAATATATGTGCGCTCAACCTGGCCATTGGCTCGACTTGCACCAGTTGCTACCAAGTGAAGTTCTATTTGATACCTTCTGCAAAAATCTTTAAACTCATTACTCGTAAAACAACGACCTTGATCAGCTATGATTCGACTGGGTGGCCCAAAGAGAGATATTGCTTGACGCAAGGCATTGGATCACACTAGTAGAATCTAGTCTGTAAGTATGTGACAACAAAACATCTATCTACTCTTTAGTGCCACTTTTACCAATGAGCTTACCACTGATGTCATAATGAATTGTGGACCATGGCAAGGATGGTTTGGGGATGGGGTGTAATGAAATATTTTGCTTACCGGAAGGGGCTTTGGCGACTTTACAAGTAAGGCAACTCTCAGTGAACTTTTTGACATACTTAGTCATACCTTTGAACCAATAAAAATCAGATAATTTCTCTAGTGGCTTTTCGTATCCCAAATGCATCACTGAATCACGAATACTCTGAACAACTGCATACTGATATGTACAGGATATGACGCGGAACACATCGAGTGCGATACCCTCATTGAATGTCTCAAGATGCTTCAAATGCCAGGGCTTTGGTCATGTGTCCACCAAATGTCAGGCCACGAAATACACCTGTGGGTACTGTGCTGGGGAACACAGAACCCGAGCCTGTCAGCGTCAGAACAAACCCCCAGTCTGTGCAAACTGTCACCGAGCAGGGAAGCCGGCCGATCATCAGGTCGACGACCCTCACTGTCAGGCTTACAGGAAAGCCATGAGGAGATTAGCTACGGCAGCTAATAATCTGCCGGCTTGATTAAAGATTGGTCAGTACTGCAGGAGCGCGGGGAGTGCCGGATTTGTGTTAAAATCACGGCTGATGTGAGCTTGTTCTACCGAAGTGCTCCTGTGGTTCTTGATCTGAGACCAGCCCCTTCGGGCCGTGATCTGGGAGTGTACATTGGTTGTGGGGTGTCGGACCCCACTCTGCTCCGGGCGAGCGCCAGGATGTCGGTATTTCCGGACTGGTAAAGCGAAGGTTGGGCCTCAGAGTACTGGGGTAGGATAAATTCCGAGGGTATACCCGTTCCCAACTATTTCGGCCCGCCCCTCTGTACACGATGCGCTGGTTAAAACACAAAAATGAATTCACCTACAATAATTATTAACACAACTAAAGAGTCAGAGACAGAAGAGGTAGGGTGCAATCCACTGTTACCCACGGACATAAATCAGCTCACCACAATTTATGTGAAAGAGGCAAAAGAAATGGCAAGGTGGAAAACAGTACTAAATAGAATGCTGGACCTGGCAAAGTCCCAGAAAACTATGCCACGGGGCATAAAGAAAGGCTTGGCAGAGTTTGTAGACATCTACGATTCGCTGCAAGATCTGCAAGGAAAGATGAAAAAATTGACCACCCTAGAGCAACCAGGTATGGGGGGCCCCAGCACTCCTGTTGTCCACAGAGCTGTCGAGACCCCAAATGCACCTGGGAAGAGGGGAAGAGAGGAGGACAGCAGTTCTGATGGAGAGTCCTACACCCCAGAGGAGACCCCTAAGCGGAAACTGAAAAAGAAGAGGAAGGATAAAGTGCCAACTATAAAGCCTTCGGTTTCCGAGTCTGAGTCCCCATGGAAGGAGGTAAGGCAGCGGGCACCTAAGAAAAAGAGGGTGAGATCGCGCCCGGAAGCTGTCATGATCAAGGTGGCAAATTGGGAAGGGTGTACGCGGAATGCGCCGAACTGTGAGAGGCGATCTGCTCATAGAGCTCGACCACGATGAGGACAAACTCGCCTTTAGAAACCTTCTCAAAGGAGCAGTAGGCGACGCAGGGGATGTCCGTGAGCTGACGCCGCAGGCCTCAGTGGAGATCCGAGACCTGGATATCTTCACCACAGAAGAAGAGGTAAAAGAGCCCCTAGCAGAAAGGCTGAAGGGAGCAGAAGGGCAGATGAAGGTTTTTGTCACGCAACCCAACACGCGACAACAGCGACTTGCCATCGTATCACTGGATATGAAGGGTGCTAAGGAGCTGTTGGTAACGGAGCGCATACGCATAGGGCTCATGAACTGCCGAGTACGCCTGCGCACCCAGGTAGTTCGATGCTTTAGATGCCTTGGTTTTGGCCATCAAGCCAGAAACTGTAATGGGGCGGACAGAGCAAATGCCTGCTTCAAGTGCGGGGAGCGTGACCACAGAGCCTCAAACTGCAGCCAGCCTGCAAAATGCGTCCTCTGTGAAGACCTTGGGGAGCCATCTGACCATTCCCTTGGCAAAAAAGGGTGCACTGCCTTCAAGCGGGCACTGGAGGCTGCCAAAAAGAGGGGATGATACACATCCTGCAGGGAAACATGAACAGGAGCAGAGTGGCCCACGCTCTAATAGAACAGATACTATTTGAAAGACCAGCAGACATAGCTCTTCTCTGTGAACAGTACAGTCGGAGAGACAACCAGCAATGGTTCTCAGATACCCTCGGTACAGCAGCAATTTGGGTAACAAACCCTCAAAAGCTGGCAGTCACGGAACATGGGGTGGGGGAAGGATTTGTGTGGGTGAAGGCAGGGGGCACCACATATATCAGCTGCTACTTCTCCCCAAACGACCGAGCTGCAGAGTTTGAAAGAAAGCTGCAGGTCCTGGAGGACACGATTAGCAGGTTATCTGGTGATGTACTCGTAGCTGGTGATCTCAACGCGAAGTCTGTAGAGTGGGGGATGGATCACACAGATAGTAGGGGCAATGCCATCGGTGAAATGGTGGCTCGACTGAACATGATCATTCTCAACAGAGGTAATGTGTCCACATTCAGGAGGCCCGGTTGTAGAGGTACCATCCCAGACATAACCTTTGCAACAGAGAGACTGGGAGGCCAAGTTAAAGACTGGCACGTTTCTGAAAGGTACACAGCAAGCGACCACCAGTACATTGAGTACGCAATTGTAGACCACAACACCCAAGCCCCACCAGGGCCCCCAAATCGTAAGACAGCTCAGTGGAACGTGGAAAAGATAGATGAGGGATTATTCTCCACCATAATCGCCATTGGAAAGGGTTCCCTTCAGTCTACCACATACCCTACAGCAGAAGACCTGATCAAGGCCACCATGAAACTTATACAGCAGGCCTGCAATGCAGCTATGCCTATGAAAGGAAAGGACCAAAGGCGACCTGCTTATTGGTGGAACGACGAAATTGCAGATCTCCGAAGAACATGCCTCAGACTAAGACGTAGGGCTCAAAGGACAACCAGGGACTCCCCGAACTTTCCCACCAGAACTGCTGAGTTCAAGGCAGCTAAAAAAAGATTAAGGCAAGCTATAGCCAGAAGTAAAGCTGCCAAGTGGAAGGAACTCACCGAAGAAATAGAAGAAAACCCATGGGGCCTGGGATACGGGATTGTGACCAAAAAGCTGAAGGGCATGTCAGGTGGGGCCAACCTGGATGCAGCTTTCCAGGACCGAATAGTGGATGGCCTCTTTCCTAATCACCCTGAACGAGACGGAGACCCACCATATAGCTGTCATACATGGCAAGAGATCCCATTATTTACTAAGGATGACCTGACCAGAGCGGTATCATCTTTTAAAAATAAGAAGGCGCCAGGGCCAGACAGAATCCCTGCAGAGATCCTGAAACTTGTGACCAGAACCGAACCGGATATGCTGCTCCGAATGTACAATAGATGCCTAGTGGACGGAGTGTTCCCTTCCCAGTGGAAAGTCGCCCGCTTGGTCCTGCTCGATAAGGGAAAAGGAGATCCATCCTCTGTCTCAGCTTACAGACCACTATGCCTGCTGGATGCTGCGGGAAAACTATTTGAGAAGCTCCTCAAGCCCAGAATCATGGAAGCCATCGCCCTTGCAGGGGGTCTTGCCAGTAGGCAATATGGCTTTGTCAAGGGAAGATCAACCCTGAGTGCTATAAGGGAGGTGGTATCAGCTGCATGGGATACCGAGCATGGAAACCACCGTACAAGAGATATGTGCATGGTAGTGACCCTAGATGTGAAGAACGCCTTCAATTCTGTGAGATGGGTGGATATCATCAACACCCTCCAGAGGCGCTTTGGGCTTCCACCTTACCTGTTGGCCGTCATATGTGACTACCTAAAGAACCGCAGCTTAATGTATGAGTCCGAGGGGAAGGTGTGCAGAAAGAAGATCACCAGCGGGGCGGCTCAGGGGTCTATATTGGGGCCCGATCTGTGGAATGTGAGCTATGATGGGATCCTCCTGCTGGACATGCCAGAGGATGTGTTCCTGGTGGGCTATGCTGATGATGTAGCGGTGGTGATAAAAGACCATACTCTGGAGGGCCTCCAGTGGAAGCTCAACCAATCAATGAGGCGAGTCATGCCTTGGATGGAGGAGCATGGGTTGCAGCTTGCAGTACACAAAACCGAAATAGTGTTACTGACTAAGAGGCACATCAACCGTGTCACCCAATTTCAGGTGGAGGACGAAACCATTGACTCATCTCATTCGGTGCGATACCTGGGAGTGACCCTCGACTGCAGGCTGACCTTCTGGGAGCACATCAAGCGAGCAGGAGAAAGAGCAGCGGCAGTGACAGCAAACCTGAGCAGGCTAATGACAAACATTGGTGGACCATCGCCCAAGAAAAGGAAGATGCTCATGACCATAGCCGAGGCAATCATGTTATATGGAGTGGAGGTGTGGGCTGAGGCTCTACAAGTTAAAAAGTACCGAGACCACCTTCGGTCAGTGCAGAGGAGAGGAGCCCTACGAATAGCAAGTGCTTACCGTACCGTCTCCTTCCCTGCCATTGGGATCATTGCTGCCACCATCCCAATCGACCTCCTAGCAATGGAGAGGAAGCGTATCTACCTCCGGCGATCCGCACAGGAGTCAAGATCCCTTATCAAGAAAGAGGAGAGAGAAATAACCTTGCAGCAGTGGCAAAATGAGTGGGAAACTGATGACAGGGGGGCATGGACACGCTTGCTTATTCCACAGGTGCGCCCATGGCTTGACAGGAGGCACGGCGAAGTCGACTTCTACATCACTATGTTCCTGTCGGGCCATGGATACTTCCGGTCCTATCTGCACAGAAGGGCGCTAGCAGACACCACAACGTGCTGGTACTGTAAAGCACCAAACGACGACGCCGAACACACGTTTTTCCACTGCTCCAGATGGAGCAGGGAAAAGGAGATCCTAGAAGAACAGGAGGGCGAAATCACACCAACTAATGTGATCGGGAAGATGATCTCCAGGCAGAAAACCTGGGAGAGGATTGTGCCCTACATAGTCCGAATCCTCAAGGCAAAAAAGCTGGACGACCCGATCCTCAGATGAGCAATAAACTGGAGACCGCAAGAAGAGATCAGAAGAGGGCGTGACTCCGCCCAGTGATCGACCCCACTCCGAAGTAATGCTGAACAAGTGATTCCGGGGTGGATTAGGTCAAGAGGATCAGGGTTAGTGGGTTTTTAGTGAGTGAAACCTCACACGGCTGCGGAGTGCGGACCCTCCAAAGCGCAAGTCTTTTTCAAGATTTTCCCACTGTTTCCCTCGGAAAAAAAAAAAAAAAAAAAAGTTATTGGGGCGGGAAGAATTTGGTCCAGTTGAAATTCTGGCAGTTCCATTGGAACGTTTTGGAGCAATTGTTCGACATTGATTGGTGGTGTGGGGCTTTGAGCTGGTGGATCAGACTCCAAGTTGTTTAGCTCGATCCGAGAGAGGGCATCAGCTACATGATTAGATTTCCCGGGTTTGTAACGTATCTCAAAGTTGAAGTCACTGATTTTTAGTCTCCACCTATATAGTTTGGAGTTGGGATCCTTCATGTTAAAAAGCCATTGAAGGGGCTTGTGATCCGTAAACAAGATGAATTTCTGTCCGTATAGGTAAGGACGGAAAGCTTTGAGAGCATGAAGTACTCCGAGGAGTTCTTTTTCATTGGTAGCGTACTTCCTCTCCGTTTCTAACAATGTTTTGCTAGTATAGGCTATTGGGAGGTCCGAGCCGTCGACTTCTTGGCTTAGGACAGCGCCTGTCGCAAAATCGCTAGCATCACATGTCACTCGGAACTGTTTTTGGAAATCGGGATATTGCAAGATAGGATCGTTGCAAAGGAGGGTGGTACAGATTCTGAAGCTTTTTTTCAAATTCGGGTGAAGTAGGGGTAATTTTGCTATGTTTCTTAAGGCGGAAGTGAGGGGTTTAGTGAGGGCTGCGAATCCTTTAATAAACCGACGATAGTATCCCAGGAGTCCCAAAAACCTTTTAATTTCCTTTCTGTTCCGGGGAATTGGGAAATTCTCTATAGCCCGTATCTTCTCCGGATTTGCTTTGACACCATTTGGAGTGACCACGTGGCCTAGATACGCCAATTCCCTTTTCAGGAACTCAGTTTTGTCTGGTTGAATCTTAAGGTTGGACTGTCGCAGACGATCGAATGTCTGTCTCAAGCGATCGATGTGCTCTTGCAAGCTAGATGAGAATATCAAGATGTCTTCTAGGTAAACTAGACATATCTCGTTATTCAGACCTCTCAAACAATTATTCATCATTCGCTGAAACGTGGCTGGAGCATTGCATAAGCCAAAAGGCATCCTTAAGTATTCGTAATGCTGAGTTTCTGTGGAAAATGCGGTTTTTGGTATGGACTGTTCATCCAGTTCTATCTGATGGAATCCTTGAGCTAAATCTAGGGTCGAAAAATAACTGCAACGGCCAAGTTTGTCCAAAAGCTCTGAGATGTTGGGGAACGGGAAACGATCGGAAATCGTGGACTCGTTGAGTTTGCGGAAATCAATGACTAGTCGGAATTTTGTCTTCCATTTTCTTTGGTACGATCCAAAGGGGAGCGTTATAAGGGGAGTTGGAAGGGCGTATGATATTCTGAGCACAAAGTTTATCAATTTGCTTTGCCACTTCTTCCCGGTAGACATGAGGATACCGATAGGGTTTGACGAAGATGGGAATTTCGTCCTTGGTACGAATATGATGTTTAACCTCATTCGTGAAGGTAAGGGGGCCTTCGTCCTCTTGAAAGAGATCCGCATAGTCAAGGATTAGATTTTTAATTGCCTTTTCTTCCTCTAGATTTAAATGGTCAAGTCGGAATTTAGAAAAGTCAACCCATTGGTTCCGACGTTTAAATTTTCTAGGGGGGCTATCAAAGTTATTTAGAGTTGGTTCCGTATTAATAAACTGGTCCTTTGGAATTGGTTCGGCATTTAACGGATGGTTTAAATACAGCCTTACGGGCTCTTCCTCTAGATTGGTCACATGAACGAAAGCTTGGGAGTTTTCGACATGAACGATGCAAGTTGGAATTTGCACTCCAGGGAAAGAGATCGAATCGACTATGGCTTCACCATTTTTGACGTTATCGACGTCCACCTTGATTTGTTGGATGGACCTAGCGTCAATTGGGAATGATTCTACTTTTCCCTCTGGACAAAGGCAACCAGTTGAGTAGTAGAGAGGGAGGTTGACCTGAGGTGTTCTTAGAAGGTTGCTTTCCAAGTCAACGGACGCTTTGATGGTTTTCAAATTGTCTAATCCAAGGAGTAGTTGGAACTTGGTGTGGAAGTCGAACACTCGAAAAGGGAGGTTCAAGTTTTTATGATTGAATAGTTCACCACAGGGGAGCATAGTTAAATGGGTGATATTGGAGTTTCCGTGAGCTGTAACTACTACGCCAGTGGCAGGTTCCAGTTTTTTGTTGAAGTATTTGTTGGCAATATCAGAATGAAGGACCTTGTGGATCCAGTGTCCACTAGAATCTTCATTCCGGTTTTTGGACAGATTATAAAAGGTAGCTCATTAGAAATATGGTTAAATTCTATTACTTCCGATTTTTGTATTTGGGTGGGAGCTAATTTAGTTTGGTTGGGGGTTGATTTAGTTTGGTTGATTTTAGCTTGGTTGGGGGTTGATTTAGTCTGATTGGGGGTTAATTTAGTTTGATTGATTTTAGTTTGGTTGGGAGCGTTAATTATGTTTGGTTTTGGTTTTGATCGTGGCCGTTCTCTAAAAAAGAGCCATCATCTGGTTCAGATTCAATTTCGGGTTCTTGAACTTTCATTTCTCTAAATTGCTGGAGCATTTCGGCATCGTAATACACGGGTGCCTGGAGAATGGGGTCGTATACATAATAACCTGGGTAGCTGGGTGTATCAATGGGTTGATTTGGTTCGGTGTTCGAATCTTCTTCTTGCTGGTCGCACGCACTTAAGGTGAACGTGTTACCTGGGTTTTTGGGTTGGTTATAATATTGGTTGTTTCTAGAGGGACCCTGAAATGGTTTCCTTGGTGAGCTCTGCCCGTAGTTATTCGGTCTATAAGGGTTAGATCCAGGGGGTTTATATGGTTGGAAGGGTGGTTCGGGATGTTGGAAATTCGGTTTTGAATATTGGAGAGGTGGCCTAAATTGCTGGGCTTGAGGGAAAGATCGTAACGGTACGCTGCCAGATTGAAGGTTTTGGGTGGTGGAAAGGACTTTTGCTGTTTTCTGAATTGGAATTCGTTTTTTAGGATGCAAACGCACTCTGCGAGGGTAGCTGGACTCCTCGCTCGGATCAGTGATCCTACCGAGTCTTCCAGTCCTGTGATAAAGACACGTAAGGCCAACCCTTGCACGAAAGATATAAGTTCGTGCGAACTTTGTTCCTTCTGAAGTGCTGCTATAACATTATTCAAGACGGTTTCCAGCCGTGTGTGGAATTCTAAACAGGTTTCACCCTGTTTTTGGCTGAGGCGGGCAAGTTCCGTTGTTAGGGTAAACTTGTCTCGACGGTCACCGTATGATTCTAGCAGTACTTTTCGGAGTTCCACCCAATTTTGAGGATCTGCTGCGAAAACTCTTCTTGCAGCATCACCCTTAACTCTCGACAGTATCCCTTCGAACAAAAGGTCATTTTGGAAAGTATTCCGGCCCGTGTTGTCGAAAAAGTGATCAAACAGTTTGTCGCATACGGATAGAAATCGGGTTAATACTACGGGGTCTCGGGCGTTAAAATCTGGGAGGAGGGCAAAGTGAGACTCCTTTAATGGGGGGATTTCTGGGAATAGAGGCTTATTCATGGTGGAATTTTGGTCAGAGGTTCCGAGGGCAGAAATATTTGAGGGGCCTTCCATATTATGAATTGCTGGTGTTCTTTAGGGCCCACGAAGAGTGTTAAACCAATCTATGTATGAGTCGGGCCTCGAGCGGGGTAATTTAATGGATTTCGGAATTTTGGACAACCCTGTACAGTTTAAAAAAATTAAATTGAAGTGATTAAGTTAGATAATTAAATTTCCTGAAATATAAAAGATGGTAAGTGTGGTGATCGGCTGCTCCCTAGCACTATGTAAATAGCGTCGCTTGCATTATAAGCCGCGTCTAACGGCTTCCCAGAGCGGGGTTCCCCTACCCCTCTCTGGGGATGTATCAAGGGGTATAAAAGAAGCTGTGAACTGCCAATAAATTGTCATTTGACCACACAAACCGACTCAAGTAGTCTCGTGTATTTATTCCTACTTTTAGTTCCCGCTGGATCATCACACTGGTCACCCCGACGTAGAACACGCACCTTCACCTTCGCATCGGCTTCTCGCCTACTACGATCGCCGGCGAGGCGGCGGCGCCCGACGACGAACACGCAACCTTCACCGGCTTCCGGCCTTCTGCGAACAGCGTCCCGCCTTCTCGCTTCCAGCGACGGCTCAACACGCACCTTCGCCGGCTTTCCGCCTTCTGCGAACAGCGTCCCGCCTTCTCGCTTCCAGCCACGGCTCAACACGCACCTTCGCCGGCTTCCCGCCTTCAGCGATCAGCGCCCCGCCTTCTCGCTTCCTGCGACGGCTCAACACGCACCTTCGCCCCGGCCTTCTGCGAACGCAACACCGGCGATGTTAATACACCTCTCGCCCCAGCTTCTCGCCCTCTGTGATCTTCAGCCTACGGCGACAACTCGGCGTGAGACACGCACATTCGCCCCGGCCTTCTGCGAACGCAACACCGGCGAAGTTAATACACCTCTCGCCCCGGCTTCTCGCCTCATGCGATCGACAGCGAACCGCCTACGCCCACCACTCGTCAGATCCACGACCAACCAGAGAAAATATCTTTTTTCCCACTGCTTACTTAACGAGAGCGACCATCAACGGAGCATTCATTCCTCGGATCTACACCTTCAGGAACAACAAAGAAGAAAATGAAGACCAGAGCTACGAAGACACCGGAACCGCCTCATACCCTTCTCCCTCCTCCTCGTGTGGCTACCGTCAACGAGGAGTTGCAGGTGATCCAGCACCACCGACAACCGCGGCCTTCAACGCAGCCTCTCAATAGGACCACCGTCTACAAAGACCTTCCAGTAGCTTCGAGAGATATCGAGGAACATTTTACACACGTAAAATTACTACTCGATACTCTAACAAAATACGGCCTCCAAGTCAACAAGTCGAAGTGTCAACTAGCCCGCAACTCCGTCGAATGCCTCGGCCACATCGTATCACCCAGCGGCGTTACACATCTGCCCGATCGAACGGCCGCCCGTAAGCGACATAATAAACGCCTACTACACTGCTCTCACGACTCCGAAGCCGCCTTCGAAGCAACGAAACATGTCCTCGAGAGAGCTGTAACACTGGCACATCCTGGCCCGACTCAGCACCCCGGCCGTACTTACCTACAGCTCTACAGCGCCCGGTCTTCCATCACCTACACGGCCTATCACACCCTGGGACACAGGCCTCTCCCGACACCGTCTTCACTGGGACCCAGGCACAGCCGTTACTCCAGGTGCGACCAACGTCACCTGCTCCGGCACCTCCTGCCTCGCCATTCAAGCCGCCTCAGAAGATCACCTCTTCCAGCCGCCCGTTCCAGCGCTCTCCGAGACATCGCCCTCGACGCTTCCAGCTGGACCGCATCCGAGCACGTTCACACATCCCACACCGCAGCCGCCACTAACACACGACGGCGAGACACCACGAACTTCTCAAGCCACCCACCTACACGGCAACTACACAGCTCACACGCAGCCTCTTTCACCAACACCGACGCCTCATCAACAAGATTCATCGTCATTTACATCATTGCAGTATTTAACTTCAATTCTGGGGGGAGCAGTGTGGTGATCGGCTGCTCCCTAACACTATGTAAATAGCGTCGCTTGCATTATAAGCCGCGTCTAACGGCTTCCCAGAGCGGGGTTCCCCTACCCCTCTCTGGGGATGTATCAAGGGGTATAAAAGAAGCTGTGAACTGCCAATAAATTGTCATTTGACCACACAAACCGACTCAAGTAGTCTCGTGTATTTATTCCTACTTTTAGCTCCCGCTGGATCATCACAGTAAGTAAATAAAGTTCCTTAATACTAACAAGGTTATCAGAATAATATGGCTTAAATTTACGTGAAGGCGAATGTCGAAGGTCGAGTTAAAAGGCTGGGAGTCAGCTGAAGAGTTGAAGATAAGATGAGATGAGAGACGGTTCGACGGAAGTGGACTGCGTCCTTATCTGTTTTTTTTATTTTTTTTATTTTTTTAATATGAGTTTCGCTCAGGGTATGATGCGATCTTTCGCACGTTACTTGATTTGAGTTACTTGACGATTTCAAATTCAAAATTATTTTCTTTTTGAAGACTTTCTTACTTCTACAAGCGGGGCGTGCTTGGCTTCAATGGTCAGGGCAGACGGAAATGAAGACTTTGGGGACCGACCGGGGCTTGGTCGGGCTAGGAACCTATATAGGTCTAAGTGCCTACAGGTAACCTAGGAGTCTGGCTTACTACTGGTCGATAGTATACCTGGTGGTTCCAGTTGTTGTTCCTGTGTTCGTTCCTGTGTTCGATGTTCGGTAGTCCGGTGTTCCTTCGTCCTCGGGGCCAGCGAAGTCGAGCGTGTTGATTTGCTGATCCCCACTGCACTCAATCCTTTTCGAAAGCACTCCGGACACTTGAAGGGTTCGACGATCAGCGCGAAAACACTACGTGGATAAAGCGGCCCGCACACGATCAATATTATTGTCAATATGAAAAGATATTGTCAATAATATTGACCATGTGCGGGCACAAACTGGATTGAAGGTCGGTATTGATGAGAATATTGACGATATCCGGATTTTCTGTTCTTCGGTCGTCAATATCGGAAAGTGGAGGGGATATTGTCAATATTATTGACCGTGTGCGGGTGAACGTCAATATTTTCATCAACCCTCAGTTCGTCTCGAATTGAAACGCGATGAAGGTAGTCTGAGCAACAGGTTGTTTTTCGGTTTCACATTTTACATTCAGTGCGTACCTACTTTACTCCCTATGATCATGGAAATTCGCTAAAGTTAACAAATCTCCTTATTTTAATTTTAAACATAAATGAATAACCATATGAAAAACTTAGTCTTGTAATACATATATCAGCGCTTCACAAGTTTTGACGACGATTCCCTTATGGTTCTCGGTGACATGATAACTGAGAACTTCAGATCTTCAAAAGTCCTTGCGGTAGCCAGATATCGGAGTGTCAATGCCAATCTCTCATCAGCAGAGATAAAATCTCTCACGTTCGTATCATTTCGTTTTACAAATGGTAGAACCAACCCGAGCAACTTCTGGAAACTGTCTTCGCCCATCCTGAAATAATTCTTGTAGTAATCTTCATCGGTGGAGCTGTTTTGTTTTAACAAAACCAGCTGAGTGTACTCCTCTCTCTTCTTGAGCCACTCCCTCATCCAGCGTTTTCTTGTTGTTGGATGGTTTGCCATTCCCATTGCCGTTGTCCATGACAAGTAAAAACCAGTAAACACCAAAAAACCAGAAAATCCACGCAGCTATCACCCTGCTCGTTCGCAGCAGAAAAAGGAACTGAGAACATTTATTGGCCAAATTATTTTCAATATTATTGATCGTGTGCGGTGGGGTAGTATTGAAAAGGGTTGACTAGAGTATTGATAGCTGTATTGACAATACTGATGTTGGCAATAATATTGATCGTGTGCGGGCCGCTTAATTTGCGAGTAGGTTCTTTGGGAGTTGGCTTTTTAAAAAAGGGGGCGAAATGAATTTGAGACGAAGGAACTTTATTTATGGTTTCGGACTTACACGGACTTTAAATAAAAGTTATTTACACACTTTGGAACTACTTAGGAAATTACGCGGAACACACACAGGGTCGGTCGATTGCAGTGGCAAGCCGAGAACTGAAGGTTCGAGTGGGGTTATATGGTCTATCGTAACTGCGTCAGCAGCACAGAAAACCCTACTATACTACGTACAGAAGGGACACTCAGGGTGGGGGGTGGTTGCCAGCATACAGCTGCTGCGACGCGGAAATTAGTGGCCAAAACCTGAACTAAAGACCCCCCGAATCCTCGCGCATGCGCCTGACACCTTGGTTACCGCCCCACTCCTACTTCGTTGCTACAACAAACCCCCGCCACCATTCCTCAACCCCATCACACTCCCCCCCCCCCCCCCCCCGACCCCATTTCCATCCGCCTCTCTTCCACACCCTTGGTAAATGTACGAGAAAGGATGAAATTAATACAATTAAAGCAAATGTACGGTAAAACAATATTTATTCAACAATATGGATTGAACAGTTATTACAATTCGAACATATGACATCACAGTTCGTGGATAGTTGATATCATTAATTTAATTGCATTCTAATTATCTATTGTCGTCAGTGGCGTAGCCAGGGTTAGTGGGGGTAATAACCCCCCCCCCCCCCCCCATTGGCTCGAAAACCTTATCACAAATTAAAATTAAATCTTAAGAATAGTCCATCACAAAAGTAACAAACAAATACAAGAATCACATTAAACGGTAATTCAAAATATGACTGAAAAGCTAAATAATATTACGTTTATTTGACTACAAAAATTTGACTCCCTTCGAATTTTTGAAAATTGTTCATCCTTTTGTATGGCAATAAGAGCATTTTGGCGAAATTTGGAATTTTTATAACATACCCAAGGTCAGATATCGTCTGGAGTGACACATACGTATACATTTATGTTAAAATCTATCTATGATTGATATCATTAATTTAATTGCATTCTAATTATCTATTGTCGTCACAATGAAATTGTTAGACCATCGTCAATATTGATAGACTAATTATTACAATTCGAACATATACTGACATCACAGCTTGTGGATAGTTGATATCATTAATTTAATTGCATTCTAATTATCTATTGTCGTAACAATGGAATTGTTCGACCATCGTCTCTGATGGTCGGGCTTGGTCACATTCGGGGCGGGAAAGCAAAAAAAGGAAGCAGTTGGATGTCTTATATCGAACGTCACATCCGATAGCGGCGCACTTGAAATTTACAACCCAACTCATACTTATCTAGAAAACGAACGACTTCAGTTAATGAAAAATACGAATTCCGTACATGAAAGCAGTATTTTCAAATTTCACGAGCCTATTACCTACGTAAGTTTTATTACTAACCTCGTCGCACGTTACAACGTAGAAAGTTTCTGTAAGAAAGTTTGTGTGGTGAATTAAATGGAATGAAATGAAAAACAATGGAATGAAATGAAATTAAAACCTCCTCGCGCGTTAAAACGTAGTTAAAACGTAAAAACTGTAGTGATGAATACGTAGTATACTAGGGTTTTCTGTGGATGAAATCGTAGGTATCATATTATTGTCATACAAGAAAATACAAATGGCGGAACGGAGTCGGAGCGTCTACATGAGTTGGTGGGTGGTAGGGTGGGAGAAGACGTGCGATCGCAGCGATTACTGGAAATTAGTGCCAGAACCGTGAACTAGCACCGGTGTCATGGGGCTGGTCAGCAGTAAGGCACACGGGTCGACCTGACTCCAGTCACCTACGCCTCTCCCCTCCACTCAAGTTCCTTTGTTGTGGCATTAAGCTCCGCAGACAGGGCGTTCACTGGTCGTCTAGAACCGCAAGGATCCTCGTCTTGTGCAATTCTCGTCTCTTGCGATTGGTTTGGAACGGGAAACTTCGAGCGAAACGCATAAGTGTCGGTCGGGTGCTGTAACTTATATATATATATATATAAGAGGCACCGCTGACACGGCCAGACCTGACCGTGAGGACGCCTCGGCTGCATCTGTAACAGGGTGCAAAGGGAGAGCAGAACGTGGATCCGCCACATCGGCTAGTCCTGATAAAAAGGAGTCAGAACTGTATAATTATGTTTGCTCAATTTTTAGAGCATTATTTGAGCGAGCAAACAAATCTTTGTTATGGTCTAATCCATTGTGATCCATTAAAATAACATTCAGTCCCACTGCCAGTTGTCCCTTACTGGTGGCGTATTCTATACAGTGACACCTGAGTTTGCACTTCCAGATTTCGCTGCTGTTGGCATCCTCTAGTGTCAATAATTTGGAGGCTGCACTTCCAGATTTCAACTACCGGTGGCCACTCACTTCATAAAAGATAGCACTATCTCTTTGGTGGCTTCTTTAAAATAATTCGGTCATTGTGGTAGCACTTCCTCTTGGGCGGCCTCCCAAAATAATGAACATTATTGAGGTAGCACTACCACTTGGGTGGCCTCTCGCCGTAACAAACCAAATCGCACACAGCCATAGGCACAAGTACACAGTGAACAGGTAGCACGATCGGCATTAAAAATCGGTAGATACTGAGAAAATGAGACTGATACCACTACAGATCACATAGGCACAAGCACACAGTCAACAGGTGGCTTACCTTTCTTTTTTTTTTTTTGCTCTGAACTGAACAAGCGGAAATTGTAATACAACCTGAAATACGTTTCAATAATTAAGCATCAACAATTGGGTAAACACAAGAAGTTCATGAATTAAGTCGTAATGTATTCGAAATAAGATGCAAAGAAAAATCCAAGTGGAAAGAATGGAATGAGGTATTCAAGGTAGAAAAAAAAACTTTTTCGAAAGCAGGGTTATCTCAGCATTCGACATAGCTGTGATTATTCTCCTATAAGTAAAAAAATCAATAAAATGAGAATAAGAAAAAAATACAAAACTATTTGTAGTGAATGCGTAGGTGACGCACATCCACTACGAGAGGCGTTTAGGATAGGTTGTGCCCGGTTTGGTTATAGTGCAGAGCTACCACCATGCCCAGGATCTTTTTGGATAGGTGCTTGGTTTGGTTATAGTGCAGAGCTACCACCATGCCTGGGATCTTTTGGGATGTTTGCCTGGTTTGGTTATAGGACAGAGCTACCACCATGCCCGGGATCTTTTGGGATGTTTGCCTGGTTTGGTTATAGGACAGAGCTACCACCATGCCCAGGATCTTTTCGGGAGCGTTGCCTTGTTTGGTTATAGTGCAGAGCTACCACCATGCCCAGGATCTTTTTGGATAGGTGCTTGGTTTGGTTATAGAATAGAGCAACCACCATGCCCAAGATCTTTTAGGAGGCGTTGCCTGGTTTGGTTATCGTGCTAGACGACCACCATTCCCAGGATCTTTTAGGTTGAGGAGAGAGATGAGGAGTGAGGAGAGAGATGAGGAGTGAGGAGAGAGAGAGAGAGAGAGTAGTCTTCGACTAGAGGAGAGCGTAGAATGGTTGGAAAGGCGAAGGAGGCGAGTATTTATAGCCCTTAGGGCTATCTCCCTCCATCCTCCAGCTAGTGGAGGATGGTGGGGATCCCCACTGGGTTCCTCGATTCCCCTGCGTCTTCCATCCCCACTTCTATGTTTATTTGGCGAGATCTTAATTTCACAGGAGGTGGTTCTGGGAGGATACCACGATACTATTGAATTCTGATCAACTTAAACAAAATGAAGCTGACAAAAGAATGGAGACCAGCATGATATGAAACTTCATTGTCAGATTCATCAGAATTTTTTTCTGGATCTGAAAACTCAATTTCTGAATTTAAATGAGGATCAGGTACTTTTCGTACTCTATCATGGGGAAACTTGTAGATTCTGTTTCCAGTTAATGATTTAATTAAGTAACGATCGCCATCAAGAAGTTCCTGAATTTTGAAAACACCTTTAAATTTTGGATCAAGTTTTGAATGGTTCCTAGGTTCATTTGGTAATAAAACCAAGTCACCAACAGTAAGCAATTTTACTTTGGCTTTAGTTTTGTCAAATCGAGTTTTATCATAATGAGCATTTTTAATCATATTCTGAGTAGCTTGTGCACGAACAACTTCGAAGTTCACTTCTGGTTGTAAAATCTCAACAATTGGGTTATCATTACCATAGGTCTGGTAACTTTACCTATCAGCTTATTCTTTTCATGGTACTATTGATCGCAAGTTGAGTGTCACACAGGGCCTCTTGCCATGTTCGTTCACCCAAATCAGTAGCAGTCAGCATGTTTGTAAATATATGTGCGCTCAACCTGGCCATTGGCTCGACTTGCACCAGTTGCTACCAAGTGAAGTTCTATTTGATACCTTCTGCAAAAATCTTTAAACTCATTACTCGTAAAACAACGACCTTGATCAGCTATGATTCGACTGGGTGGCCCAAAGAGAGATATTGCTTGACGCAAGGCATTGGATCACACTAGTAGAATCTAGTCTGTAAGTATGTGACAACAAAACATCTATCTACTCTTTAGTGCCACTTTTACCAATGAGCTTACCACTGATGTCATAATGAATTGTGGACCATGGCAAGGATGGTTTGGGGATGGGGTGTAATGAAATATTTTGCTTACCGGAAGGGGCTTTGGCGACTTTACAAGTAAGGCAACTCTCAGTGAACTTTTTGACATACTTAGTCATACCTTTGAACCAATAAAAATCAGATAATTTCTCTAGTGGCTTTTCGTATCCCAAATGCATCACTGAATCACGAATACTCTGAACAACTGCATACTGATATGTACAGGATATGACGCGGAACACATCGAGTGCGATACCCTCATTGAATGATTCTACGAAGAATTCCTGATCTCAACTCGTAGGTACTTTTAACTGGTTCAGGTAATTCGTTGTCAATCACCGAATTAATTTCAAAATTAATTCGGTGATTTCGAGATCCTATTGCTGGGCTAACAAAAGCTAATAATCTGAAAGAATAGTGAGATGGAGTTGTTTCATGGTAGAAGAATTTTTATCACCAGTGATGTCACTGCTTCGACTCAATGGAACTTTAGCTTCATCATTCAGCGAAATAGGATGTCTGGAATGGTGGTCTACATGCTGCATAGATTTTCCTGGACGATAAATGATTTTGAAATCGAAATTTTGAAGAAAACTCCACCACCATTGAATTCTAGCATTGAGATTTTGCTTTAGATAGGTCTCTTTTAGAGATTTCCAGTCTGTGACCACAGTGAACGAGACATTTTGCAGCAATGATTTGAAAGCAAAAACGCTGCGAATTATGACAAAGCGGTTTATTATTTACCTGCATAGATGCCCCTTTGGCGTAGATCACTGTTTTCTGTGGTCAATACCATAAATGGAATGGAATGATAAAGCCATAAATGGAGTACTGGAGCCGGCCCGGAGATTAGTTTCATGCAAATGCTCGGGATTCAATAATTCAATCATTACCTATTGTAGTTATTCATGCAGCATAAGGTAAACAACAAACTGCTGCGTGATAAACCTGTATAGATGCCCCTTCTACGTAGATAGTATAATAAACCGCTGTGTAATAATTTACCCAATAATACTTCAACGTTTGTTCAAGTTGAAGAAGTACCTATCAACAAAATCCAAAAGAGCCATCATTTTTCAAATGGAATAATATCGCGGAATAACCAACTCGACTTCATGTAGTCATTCGTTATTATAATCAGGTGATCCATAGCGATGATATCTGGGTCGGATTTATACCGTTTTTTGTGGTCCGTATCTTCCAGCTCCCCCAGGAAAGCCCTAAATCGAGTACTGGAGCCGGCCCGGGAATTAAAGTTTCATACTAATGCGTGAGATGCGTGAGCATAAGGTACCTAAATAATAAACCGCTGTGTAATAATTTACCTGAATAGATGCCCCTTCTGCGTACATAGTATAATAAACCGTTTTGTAATAATTTATCGTTTACCGTTATGTAGTAATTTACACAATAATAAACCGTTGTGTAATAATTTAAAAATAATACTTAACCGTTGTGTAATAATTTAATAGAGAATAATTCATCAGATTAATTATTATAATAAATTATTAGGTTCTAATTTAATAGATGCCCTAAATCGAGTATTGAGCCAGCCCGGGAATTGCATTTCATAATTGTTGTTATTCATGGAACATAACGTTTATTCAAGTTACAAAATTACCTATCAACAAAATCCAAAGGAGCCACCATTCTTCAAATGAAATGATATCACAGAACAACCAACTCGACTTCATACTCCGTGAATATAATCAGGTGCTCCCTAGCAATGATTATCTCGGGACAATTCCCGGCGTCCCAAGCAATGATATCTGGGATGAATGCATACAATTTCATTCACCCTCCTGTTGCCGAAGCCTGTCGGTGCAAACTTCTGGGCGTTACTGTGAACGAACGGCTGGACGTACAATGCTCCTGGTGGTCTCAAAAATCTCCCAAGCTCGAGAACTATTCAAAAACTTGAACTTCAAGGTAACGGCGCCCTGGAGATTTCAACCCCTTTTTTTTCACCCCTTAGATATGACTGACAGTAACGCCGAGTTTCTTGGACCAACTAGAGCCCAAGCGGGACCTACAATTTTATTAATTTGGTCCATGGTAACTAAGAAAAGTGCGAAGTACGGTGTGCGGCGGACGGACAGACATTTTTCAATTCCATTTTCGAATTCACATACCTTGAAACGGAAACCATCAAATTTTGAGGTGGGGGGGGGGGGGGGGGCAAATTAACCGAATACCTGATTAATAATTAATTTTTTTTCATGATCGATTCCAAAGTTTGTTGAAAATAATAAACCAACCCTATGACGGTGCTTGTTTTAAATTTCGAGTAAACGTACCTATGCCACCTAAATGTTAAAAATCGATGAGAATGTTGAACCTCTGTTCCTTGGCCATGTTCGTCACAGGTGTTAAATTCTTCCTTGAAGCCTTTTTGCCTAGAGAATGGATGGGACCTAACCCAACGTTTTACAAGAATAAGTGTAGGTACCTACCTACAAGTAGGTACCTAAATATATAATATGAATTTTGATTAAATGATGTTTCATGCTATCCCTGGTGGTGTGATAGGGATTAGTTCAACATCAGACCGATTCCCAGAGTACGAGAAGCAAAAAAAGTCAATTTTCCTCAAAATTTCCAAGATGGTAAAAATGGACCATTTTTGACCGTAGCCCTTACTTGAAATTTGACGCTTTGGTACTCACTGGACGCAGAATGTAATGCTCTTCAATTTTTAATGGAGTGGTGTTTTCGCTAGGATGCACCGTTTAGAAGTTATGTATAAGCAAAAAATAGAAAAAAGTCCCAATTTTTCCCACTTTTTGGCCTAAAACTCATACTTCCAACGCCTTAATTTTTGTGACGACCTCGGATTCGTGTTCAGCAGCTCAAAATACATGGAAAACATTCTGACAAATAGTACCCCAGAATTTGTTAGGCAGACGCGATTTGGGGCACCTAATGACTGGACTACGACGAGATACGTGACAGAACGGAGTGAGCGGACGCGAAAAGGGTGGAATATGCACGAAGGAAGAGTTGGGCATTGAAGTAGGAGAGTGTAGTTTCAGGAGGTAGGTTACATTTTCAAGTTCCCAGAAATACCTACCTAATTGACATACTATCGTGCTTAAGAAAAAAAAGGTTTGCTTCTTCATTTTCTAAAATTCCAGTCATGCAGCATGGCTTAAACAGCGAATTTTCAAAGAAATAGTTTACGTAACTAAGATTTTAAAATGGTCATCTGCCAGAGCACGTGCAGAAAAATTATGTCAAAAAATAATTGTTGGGTGTTTGAACAAAAATATTGTGATTTTAATCACTTGATGCAGTGCGAACGTGCTGAAGCTACTCGCCATCGATTCAGCGACCAACAAAACATGGCAAACGACACCTCACATGCCTACTTACAAAATATGCCATTTTTTTCGGACTATTATTTTGTATATCTGGTACGCTGGGTGCGCTCGATTGAGTGCCCCAAAAAATGTTTCGACAACCTCCTACATACCTATGTTGCTGAAATTATTTCTCTTTTGATTTTTGGGACCAAAAATTTGTAAATTTGGACCTCTGGGCACAGTGCGATCGGGCTGGGTAACGAACTCGCCATTATCTCGCGAAGGCGGATTTTTCGGCGCAAGATTGATTTTTTTTTTACCGTAGGAACATACAAGAAAAAGAGGAACCCAACAAACACACACACACGTTCGAAAAAGGCATCTCCTATGCATAAAACGGATTTTAGAGGGTTTTCTCGTGCACAGAGAGCATCTATGAAATGTTCGAACGAGCCAAATAGCTACATTTTCTTTGAAAATTCGCTAAAAACATAAATTTTTGTTTAGCCAATTGGGTGAGCGTCCACTCGCCTCGACAAGACCGAGCACCTCCATGAATGGGAAGATTGCTCCTTCGGGTCTCACGGCAACTTTCTCAGGTAAAAAATGATCCGGATAGAACTCCTTAGGACAGTCCCAGTAACGAGGATTCATGGAAACTTCATGGGCGGCGAAATTGCTGGTTGATCCTGATCCTACTGAGAAGACGGACCCCTCTGAAAATAAACGTCACATTCAAACATCAAATGTCAAACAAGGTTTACATTAGTGAAGAACAATAAGTATGTACAGGAACAACCGGATATTTTGAAAAATATTGTATGAACCTATCACATTCTTGAAGAGACATGAAAATTTGAGTTAAATCAAGGCACAAAGATGTCGCCACATACACCTAGGTTTTTCACAGTTTTTGGTTTGGAAAGGCCTGCAACGAATTAGTAAGTAATTTTTCTTTTCCTCATTCAGGAGTTAGTACGATTTTCCACCTCTTATCTAAATTTTCGCGTTAAGTTCGAAAATTAATGTTTTGCGAACCGACGCGATGCCTTCCTCATTACTTATTTACCTACTTATCTATGTTTATTTATTCCGAGTCTATCAAGCTATCAAAAGTGTCGTGAGTCCCTCCCGGGAACACTCCTATAATATTAAGTTCTCACCAATATCCAAACGCCAAACTAAAGCTCCGTAAATAAAGATATGAGTGGGGACAGGCGACAGAACCCAGGGTTACTCAACCTGGGGCCCCACTACCAGCTCCTTGCAAGGAGTTGGAGGGAGAGGCCCCCAAGTCCTATAAAACCCTGGATCCTGGAGCTCAAGCTTCATTCGACACTTCCTCTAACCAGCTCTCTCTTCTCTCTCTTACCTTCCTTCTCAGATGATCGGTTGACTACAGCCGCCTGAGAATTTTACCTCCTCTCCTCCTCCTTGTCTAGATGATCGGTTGAATACAGCCGCCTAGACAAGGGACCTCTCCTTTCCTCTCCTTTACCTAGATGAACGGTTGACTACAGCCGCCTAGGTAAAATTCACTCATCCACCTCCCTCTCCTCCCAAGTCGTAGATGTTCGGTTGACTACAGCCGCCTGCGACTTTTCCTCCTTTCCTTTCCTTTACCTAGATGAACGGTTGACTACAGCCGCCTAGGTAAAATTTCACTCATCCACCTTCCTTCCACGCCACCGTGATGAGAATTTTAAATTCATCACAGTGGTGAACCCGACGTTCACTCAACCTTCTTCCTTCCCACCTTCCCACCTAATGTGTCGCCCCAGTCAAATAGTTCGGTGTCCCCAATTTTAAATTCAAATTTCAATCAGTCAGTGTAAATTCGCAATCCTTGGCCCAACCTCACCGCTCAACTCTCAACGCACCTCCGCTTCCGCCGATTGCGAATTTCAAAATTCAAAACTACCTCAAATTTTTGAATTTTAGTTACAGACATGGACCCGAACTCACCGACGCCGCCGATCCTCCGGCCGTCCCTGCTGTAGCCGCCGACCGCTGCGACGACTGACGCCGACAACCCCTTCACCAGCCTCTCACCACCCGGCTCCTCCGCATCCGCAGCAGCCGCTGCAGCCACCACCGCCGCTACGACCGCGGCCGCCACCGACGTCATGACGGCGTCCGCAGCTTTCCCTCTGTCGCTGCCCCCCTTCTACGCACACGACCCCGCACTATGGTTTTTCCAAGTGGACGCTGCATTTTCGGCCGCCAACATACGCAGCCAGAAAACTCGGTATTCCCGGATCATTTCGCTGCTGCCATACGATATCTTGCTCCAGACTTCGGATATCTCCCCCGACGCCGCCGCTGCGTACGACGACCTCCGCAGCCGCCTCATCAACATCTACCAGCCGTCGAAGATCGCCCGGGTCGCCGCCCTCTCCCAACCTCAACAACTCGGCGACCTCAAGCCCTCCCACCTCTACCGACGGCTGCGACACCAGCTGCAGGGGATTATGACCGCCGACATCGCACGTACATTCTGGTTACGTGCCCTCCCTCACCCCATACAGATGGCCCTGGCCAGCCACCTCGACGGTCCCGACGAGCCCCTCCTGCGACTTGCGGACACCGTTCACGACTTGGCCGCAGCGGCCGCCGTCAGCGAAGTCCGTACGCCACGTCACCCCCCGCCTCTACGGGACCGCACCAAGTCCCGGGACCGCAACCGGCCCCCCTCTCTCGACAGACGTCGCCCCACTTCGACGGATCGCCGACGCGACCCCTCCGCCGACCGCCGCCGCCAGCGCTCACCCGAGCGCCGCACCACATCCCCTCCTCGCCAACGCAGAGGGCGGTCCCCGGCCGCTGCACGCCCCTCCACCTCCAACCGCCCCACCAACACCACCTACCTCCCAGCGGACCACCCCCACCGATGTTTCTATCATGTCAACTTCGGTGGGGAGGCCCGCAAATGCCAGCCCCCCTGCTCCTTCACCCCTAAGCAGGGAAACGCAGACGCCCCTCCTCGCCAACACGGGGGGGGACCATGACCAACCCCCCCCCCCCCCCCCCCCCCCCGCCCGCATTCATACCACCACCACGAAGCCCCGTTACCCCTCCTACGCCGCCGCCACGGCCGCCAACCTCCCGGCCGCGCCTGCCTGCGCCGCCGAACCCCTCACCCCACCATCTACCGTTCCCCCGCCTCGGAACGGCCCCTCCACCCCCGCCTCCAGGGCAGCCACTCTCCCGGCCGCAACTCACGCCGCCGCTACCGTTCCCCCACCACGGAACGGCCCCTCCACACCCGCCCCCAGGGCGAAACCCCCTCTGGCCACCACTCATGCCGCCACTCCCGGTCTCCCCCCCCCGGGGCTGGACCAACCAACCTCCTACGAAGCAGACCAGCCTCCCTACCAACACCACCGTTCCCCCCCTCCGGAACGGCAACAAACCGCCCCGCGTCTCATTCGAAGAGGACCCCCCACCGCCAGCACAGATACCCACCTCCGCAATCCTGCAAAACGCCCTGCCTACCCACCAGCGCCTTTTCTTGCGATGTAAGAAAACTAACGTACCTTTCCTGGTGGACACGGGGGCGGCGCTATCCATATTCCCCGATAATATCCTCCGTCGTCAGGCGCGCTGCCACCGGCAACTTCTCTACGCCGCCAACGGTACCACCATCCCCTCGTACGGGACGTACCGCTCATCCGTTTACATGAGCGGACTCGCGTACGAGTGGGACTTTACCGTGGCGGATGTGGAGAAGGCGATCCTGGGGGCCGATTTCCTAGCGTATTTCGGTCTCCAGGTCGACGTCCGGAATGCGCGCCTGATAGACCCCGCCACAAATAAACCCATACCTGGGTTTATACATGCCATCAACCACCCCCCCACACAATTTGAACGCCTCCTCCTCAACTACCGCCCCCAGCGCCGCCCCTCTGCCCACATCTCCACCGTCCAACATCACATCGAGACTTCCGGCCCCCCCATCACAGCGAAGGCCCGACGACTCCACCCCCTTCAGCTATCAAAAACTCGACAACACTTCAACAAACTAATAGCCGACGGTATCATCCGCCCCTCGAAATCCCCTTGGGCTTCTCCACTCCACATCGTGCAGAAGCCCAATGGGGATATCCGCCCCTGCGGGGACAACCGGCGCCTCAACGCTAAAACCACACCGGATCTCTATAACGTTCCCCACCTACGAGATTTCTCGTCACATCTACATGGTACTACTATCTTCTCTACCCTCGACATTTCAAGAGCGTTCCATCATATTAACATCCACCCCCCCGACGTCCAAAAAACCGCCATCATTACCCCATTCGGTTTATTCGAATACATGAAAATGGGCTTCGGGTTGAGGAACGCTGCACAGACATGGCAGCGCTATATGGACAGCATCCTGCGAGGCCTACCGTTCGTCTTTTGCTTCCTCGACGACGTCCTTGTCGCCTCCAGAACGCCAGAAGAACACCTCAACCATCTCCAACAGATCCTCGACATCTTCTCCGCCGAGGGCCTCCTCGTTAACACTGAAAAATGCGTTCTCGGCCAACCCTCCGTCCGCTGCCTCGGCCACCAGGTCTCGTCCGAAGGCATCAAGCCCCTCTCGGACAAGGTCCACGCCATCAGTGATTTTCCACAGCCCCGCACTGTGACGGAACTCCGCCGCTTCCTGGGTATGTTAAATTTTTACCGCAGACACATAAAACACGCAGCACAACATCAACAGCCACTCATACACGCCATCCCCCAACCCTCAAAAAAAAATGACAACCGCCCCATCACCTGGACCCCCCAACTCACCTCCTCCTTCAAAATTTGCAAACAGGACCTAGTAGACGCCGCTCTATTAGCCCATCCCGATCCCCATGCTCCCCTTTCCATCACTACCGATGCGTCCGACTGGGCCATCGGGGCAGTGCTCCACCAGCACACCGGCGCCACCCCCCAGCCACTAGGCTTCTTCTCGAAAACATTGTCCCCCACCCAGAAAAATTACTCCACGTTCGACAGAGAACTCCTCGCCATCCACGAAGCCATCAAGCACTTTCGTGACTTCGTGGAGGGCAGGCAGTTCTCTGTCATCACCGATCACAAGCCCCTACCCACGCCCTCCTCCAAAACCGCAAATCCGCCTCCCCGCGTCGCCTCCGGCAACTCGAGTTTATCGGACAATTCACGTCCGATATCCGATACTTGCCGGGGGCTGACAACTGCGTGGCGGACGCACTCTCCCGACCCACCCCTACCCCCGCGCCGGTGGCGGAGCTACTGCCGTTCCCCTCCCCCCAATCCCTCAGAAACAAACAAAACCCTTCCACTGACCCAGCCCTCTCCAACCTCATTTCCGCCTCCAAATTGGAACAACTGCCGCCCCTCAACCTCTGGTGCGACGTAACGGCCGATTCACCGCGCCCGTACGTCCCACCGGAACAGAGGCGGCAGTTGTTCCTCCATTACCATTCCCTCCACCATCCTGGCATTAGGGCTAGCCGAGACCTTATCAAAACGCGGTACTTCTGGCCCCACATGAACACAGATATTCGTAACTGGGTTCTGGGGTGCCAGAAGTGCCAGCGATTCAAGGTCTCGGCCCACCCCCATGTTCCCCCTCAAACCATCCCCGACTCCCTCCCGTGGGAACATGTACATCTGGACTTAGTGGGCCCCCTTCCCCCATCCGAGGGGAAGAAATACTGCCTCACGATGATCGATCGTGCCACCAACTGGGTGGAGTGCATCCCGCTCGCCCACATCACCGCGGACGCCGTCGCGACGGCTTTCCTCACTCAATGGGTTAGCCGTTACGGTTGTCCGCGAACAGTCACGGTCGATCAAGGGAGGCAGTTCGAATCCGCCCACTTTTCCGATTTACTACGTTCCCTCGGAATCCAAAAAATCCACACTACCCCGTACCATCCCCAATCCAACGGGAAAATAGAGCGGTGGCACTCGGTCCTCAAGCAGGCCATTTCTACATCAGCCAATTCCCCTTCCTGGACAAAATCCCTTCCCTACATTTTGCTCAGCCTGCGCACATCGGCCCGTCCATCAGACCAAACCAGCCCCGCACAAAATGCCTTTAAAGACCCACTACGTTTACCGGCCGACATTTTCACCCCAAATCACACACCGTCAATTAACAGGGAGCCGCTACACTCAACAACACCGACAAACGACACCACTTATCCCAAACGCTTTTTCACCACCACACACATGTACCTGAAAGAGCCCGGCATCCATAAAACTTTCCAACCACTTTATGCCGGGCCCTTTCAAGTCATCCGCACAACACACACCACCGCAACCCTGTTAATTGACGGCAAACCACATACAGTCCCGTTAGCCAGGTGTAAACCCGCACCTGTGCTAACCCAACCCCCTAACGCTATCAGTCTCCCGCCGTCCGTTCGCAATGCAACATCCCCTGTCTCCACAACGCCCGTCACCTCCGTCGCCGTTTCCGGATTTCGATTCGGATCCGGAAATGGCGGCGATTCTCCGGGACGTTTTCGTCCCGGACCCGCTCTCCCCCCCTACCCCCTTCGCCCGGGCCGACATCACCGCTTGTCTTCGTCCCGCCACGGATCTCCGGACTACCTCCCCGGCCCCGGCGATGGAAGTACCCCCAGTGGAAAATTCTGCGCGAATTTCGCACAGCCCAAGCCACGGGGGTACACCCTCCCTACTCCCCCACAGACCCGTTGATGTCCTCCATTCTTCGCGAGTTCCGCCTCGCGGAACTCATGCCCCCGCCCCCCGTTCAAATCATCATTCCCCCAGTAAATTTCGACCCCCCACCCCCCGTTCAAATCATCAATTCCCCAGTAAATTCCGACCCCCCAATTTCAATGCCCCCACAATTTTCGATTTTCGACCCCCCAATGTTAACTTCTCCCCTTCAAACACCCCGACCCCCCAAACCCACAACGCCCCCTCCCCCCCCTCCATCGCCGGGGATATCCCCAATAGTTTCCGCCGGGACAAAACAGCCCGGGCGGCGAAACGGACGGAGGGAGCGTCCCCACATTCCCCGCGTCCCGGCGGCCGAATTCCCCGCCCCGCTCTGAGCAATCACGGCGGGGCCTTGAGATTCCGGAACAGTGCTGGTGTCTTCTTAATCCACTCGCACTGTGCCGGAACTCGGAGCCCCACCGTGCCCGCCTCGCCACGAGCTACGACCACCCACCACCCCCGCACACTTCACTCACACACTCACTGTCACTCACCACACAAAACACACACCCAGGAATCGGCGGTTTCCAACACCCCGTTCCAATCTGTCACCCAAATTTGCACAGGTATTGTAAATATTGTAAATGCTGTAAATATTGTAAATGCTGTAAATGTTGTAAATATTCCTTCATCTCGCTCATGCCGATCACTTTCATAAATGCCCAATGTTTATGAATACTGACCACTATTGTAAATATCATCCTGTACATACTCTCATCATCCTTGTAATGTCACCCCTGTCAATGTTCTCCTACCAACCTTGTACATATTCGTCAACTCATCCTACTTATTTCCTATACCTACTATGTTTACTTCTATTCTTACCATGTCACCGCTACCTACGCTTGTTATTCCATGTTCTTAATACTACTTAGTTGCTATGCTCACTACTATACTTCCTATATCACTACTACTTACGCTTACTATACCATGTTAATACTACCTATACTTCCTATACCATGTTACTCCTAGAATTAAGACACGCCTTCAGCTCAACCCCTTGTTTGCATCGGCCCTCAGCCCCTGTCACCTTGCGCCCTCAGCTCCACCTTTTGTTTGCCGTAGCCCTCAGCTCCTGTCACCTTGCGCCTTCAGCACCACCTTTTGTTTGCCGTAGCCCTCAGCTCCTGTCACCTTGCGCCTTCAGCTCCACCAATATTGGTTCAAACTGGGGGGACCTCTGTCGTGAGTCCCTCCCGGGAACACTCCTATAATATTAAGTTCTCACCAATATCCAAACGCCAAACTAAAGCTTCGTAAATAAAGATATGAGTGGGGACAGGCGACAGAACCCAGGGTTACTCAACCTGGGGCCCCACTACCAGCTCCTTGCAAGGAGTTGGAGGGAGAGGCCCCCAAATCCTATAAAACCCTGGATCCTGGAGCTCAAGCTTCATTCGACACTTCCTCTAACCAGCTCTCTCTTCTCTCTCTTACCTTCCTTCTCAGATGATCGGTTGACTACAGCCGCCTGAGAATTTTACCTCCTCTCCTCCTCCTTGTCTAGATGATCGGTTGAATACAGCCGCCTAGACAAGGGACCTCTCCTTTCCTCTCCTTTACCTAGATGAACGGTTGACTACAGCCGCCTAGGTAAAATTCACTCATCCACCTCCCTCTCCTCCCAAGTCGTAGATGTTCGGTTGACTACAGCCGCCTGCGACTTTTCCTCCTTTCCTTTCCTTTACCTAGATGAACGGTTGACTACAGCCGCCTAGGTAAAATTTCACTCATCCACCTTCCTTCCACGCCACCGTGATGAGAATTTTAAATTCATCACAAAAAGCATTGTAATCACTTCTGACTAAATTGTTCCGTGTCTGGCTTTCCGTCCTTCTGATGGCGTGCTTCATGCATAAACAAAAAACGTGTATCGTTTTGAAGGATCATATTCTGGAGACCCTCAATTTTGAACTTCGTCAACGTGAGTGTGTACTTGAATCATACGGTATACATAAATCAAGCCCAGAAAACATTGGTAAGGAACTGGTGATTATAATCAGTTAATCACGCACAGCTTTAAGGAATGGAGTTTGTTGTTCCGTTATGTTATTGTTACTCGATAACTCAGCCTTCCGTAAGTTTTCGTTGGCTCTTTCGTCCTTGGTCACACTCCGTAATTATCAGAATTATAACCTGTCATAATATATATACTATTATTAACATAATTTAATAAATGTTAACTTCTTATCATTAGTTATTTCACACAAACATAACCCTGCATCGACAACTGAAAAGAGACAATAATACATAAACGTGAAAATTTACCTAAAATTATACAGTCACCTAAAGCCAACACATTCAGCAGGTACCTACTTTGAATAGTCAACAATAATGTTATGTGATAAAACACAGATTAGAAAATAATGCTCATCAAACATTCGTTTGTAACTTTAGTGAGCGGTTAGGTTTAGCTCACCACCTGTCGTGAACAATAGGTTTTCAGGACAGTAAGGTCGGAGAGAGAAGGGGGTCACCAGAAAGTCGTGAGCCAATTCACGAAATAGGAGCGGAGTGTTGAGAGTGAAGAATGAGGAGAGAAGAGTGAGAGGGATTTGTGGATTAACTCCCCGCAGTTTTCACATACAGCAGGAGTTAGTATGCTCCCTGCGGTTTTCACCAACAGCAGGAGTCTTGTCAGAATGTGAGCTCCCCGCGGTTTTCACCTACAGCAGGAGATCTTTTAGGGACGTGCTCCCCGCGGTTTTCAACAACAGCAGGAGATCTTTAATGGGCGTGCTCCCGCGGTTTTCACCAAAAGCAGGAGAGCTTTAATGGGCGTGCTCCCCGCGGTTTTCACCAACAGCAGGAGATATTTTAAGTTGTTGGGAGAGAGGTCAAGAGAGATGGATTTGACAGAGAGCGAGAGAGGTTCGAGAGTGAAGTCGCAAGTCGGCGTCACATAATATAAAAAATAACCTTTTTTTTCGCCCATCAACAGAACTGAACTGAATCAATTTACTAGATCCTTCGTGACGCCTAAAATACTGGTAGACTTCAAGCAATTCTATGAACGAAAAGAAAAATCCGACTTTGAAAAACTGTGTTTGGAATAATAAATTGGAAGAGTGAAAGCTCTGTGTAATGAAGAGGTGGTGCCCATAGAGATGCATCCAGACAAACCTTTTGAATTTCTGGGGGAATGAGTATTTATACGACTTGATAATGAAGTGGTAGGCAGCCTTCCGAATGAAATGTTGTGGTAAAAGAGTATTGTTTGATCATCAGTACCGATCATAGCCTCCTCACCAAGTTTGTGAAATCTATGTATTGTAATTGCTTTTAAATTTGTTTCCTAAAATGGTGTTAAATGATATTACAGTGAAAATCGTTTATAGTGGACTTCAAGGGACCGAGAACTTTTGTCTACTATAGCCGATTTCCATTACGAACGATATATCACTTATAGTGGAATGTCCACTGTAAGTGATCGCCAATCGGCCAATCGGTCGTAATAGAACGGTCAACAGACCCAGACTCACCTGCAATTTTTCAAAAAACGATGTTGTGACGAGAGGCCAGTTGGTTTGCTTTTTCTTGGAGGAGTGGGCCATTTATTGGCACATTATTCGACCTTTGCAACTTGAACCAAGACAACAGGGCCCTATACAAATCCGGATGAGTGAAGCCTCTAACTTTCTTTACTTTTTCACACTTGTCAAACTGTTCCACCACCTTCGATTTGGACTTCACAATCGCGTATACAGCCGAACGGCTGGTTTTGAATTCACTTGCGAGGCTTCCCGCTGAATCGCCCGACTCGAACCGACAAATAAGTGCGAATTCTCCTCGACTGTGAGCTGCCGACGCGTGGTCTTCGACATTGTGAATCACACTGGTGGATCAGACGAGTATCAGAAGAGTACCACAACAAATGAAATGATGAAATGAAATGACATGAATGTCCACTGCCCACTATAACTAATAGATTCCTGGCCATAGGATCGATAAACGCGTCTACTATAGCCGATATTCCACTATAAGTTATTGTTCCACTATAAACGATTCCTGTGCACTAACGCCATAACACTCGGAGGGACCGGACATTTTGTCCACTATATACGAAAGTCCACTATAACCGATTCCACTATAAACGATTTTCACTGTATTTTCTTTTTTCTTTGTTTTTCCACGCTGTATTTATTCATGTAATTGAGCTTGCCCGTATTCATAAATAAATAAATTTGTTTGAGGATATCTTATTCGGGACTACAGTTACAACGTAATTTTGATCATTGCTCAAATGTTTAGTAATATTATAAGTTCACTTATAGATCCAATTCAACTTGAAATATTCGACAAATGGATGCCACTGGGGGTTATTGTAAGAGGGGAGGGGGTAGGTTAATAACTGCCTAACTGTGTCAAAACTCCTATTCTGCTGATCCTATAGACTGAAATTTGGTGAATATTGTTAGGGTAGTACAGTACGAGACGTATCTTGAAACATAAACCAACAAATTTTGAAGGTGGAGGGGTTATTTAAAATAGTTATTTATTTTATTGTAATTATTATTTTCCATGCATATTTTGTTCTCTTTCTTTTCTCTTGATGAGCTTCTAAGATTTTTGATTGAAAACAATTAACCAAAATGCTGCAAATTATTACACAACGGTTTATTATATTCCTGCATAGAAACCCCCCTTTTGTGTAGATCACACTGTTTCCTGAGGTCAATACCTAACCTCACAGTTAAGCAGCTCTACATAAAGCACGCACTACTTTATTATCACAAACATCCTGGAACATTAGGCGCTTCGACGCCTGGCCCATCAGATCAGTGCACCCGTACAATGAGACTCACAACTCAAGCTGTAATACCAATTCCATCAAGCCGCTTGCAATCCACTTCTCGCCACTTGTACCACAACTTACCATACATCTTACGAACTATTCCTGCCTCTCTAGTCCACCCTCACTCAATCAGTAGATCTGCATACAAGAAATCCGTTTTTTCATACCTCATTGCGGCCTCGCCCTCGGAATGTGACGCCATGACATCCAGCATTTATACTTTGTGATAGCATACAGATACCATTATTATTTTACTATTATTATTGTTTTCCGGTTTTTGTTTTATTAACTAATGAACTAAATAAAATTTAATTTACATGCAACTCCCCCCCTTGGCACAGATCCTTGATCTATGAGGGGGGTAGTTTCCATGACAAGAGTGTAATTTCAAATGTACCTACCAATCAGCGGAATAAATTTTTTCATTCATTCATTCATTCATGTTTCCTCCAAGAAAGCCCTCAATCGAGTAAATGTCACCAATGATCCGAGCGTTTTGAAATTAATGGAGTACCATCTAGAAGCTACACCCCAACTACCAACCGAATTTGAGCAAAATCGGGCCATTAATTCTTGAGAAACTGAGTCTCGGATTCGCCTTTTCGGATGCGCAGGTGGTCATATCAATGATACGAGCGTCCCACTTGGTTCAACAAAGAAATTATTATCTGACTAGGAAGTGGAGGCCTTACACAGGACTCCTACCTGAGTTTTTACCGAAAATTCCCAAGCAACATAACCCCTGTCATGGCTACCTAAGCCAGTTTTTTATTCGGGTTTCTTTATTTTACATCCAAGGCATCACTCACCTCTTAATGAGGAGGTTATTGTACCTGTCCTGTTATATAAGACGCAAAGGATGTGTGTGTGCCTGCGTGTGTTTGTGTGTGTTTTAATCAAGGCCAGACGGTTCTCATCGTATGTTGATGTTTATTCAACTCGCTTTTTAAGTATTTCCTTCCAATCGTTAAAGCATGAACGTGTCAGATTTACACAATAATTATAGTACAGATCTACTTACAACTAAGCGGTACAGAAATTGTGCAAGAAGCGGTACAGTAAACTAAAATCTGCATAGAAATCAATATCCTTTGCCGTTCATTTTATCGTGTGGCTGTAAAAAAATGCAACAATATTATTATTCGGTTAGAGAATAATTCTGTGCCACGAGGGCAAATTAGTTATCTTTTCTATTGAAATTAAATCAAAACCTCCTTTGAAACGAGCTGTTGAGTGGAGTTTGGGAACTACTGCCCTTTGGTAACTATTACTCTGAGTAATTATTGTAATACTGAGTAATTTTCGTTATTCGTTCTATGGTATTGGTTATGGACTTAAAATTGAATTATCTTAGTTACCTAGGTACTTATCTTTAAAAAAATAGATTTTGATCTGGGTGGAGCCCCTCTACCCGAGATTCTCTCTGCCCTCAAACTTTCGGGGAATTTCTGTCACGCGCATACTTCTGGTTCTATCTAACCTAAACTAACGGAATATTCAGAGGCTACAGGATTTATTCCTAAAGGACCCACCATTTCCCCCTGTTTGTTTCACCATTCATGGAATCGGCTCAAAATGTCAAGTACCATGTTTATATTACTTTCCCTTTTTTAAATGAAAGAATTTTGAGCCCAGCCGCACTCCCCTACGATGAAGTTCTCTTTCTATGAGCTTTCAAAGTGACGTCATTGCACCCCTCCCGCCTGGTCACGACCCTCGTCACAGTGTGACATCACTCTTCGCCGAAACTTTGAAAGCTCCTAGAAAACGCTGCAAATCCCTGCACAACGGTTTATTATTTTGTACAGAATACCCTTCCGTTACAGATCACAGCTCTATGTATAGATAACCCGTCTATATAATATGATATGTACTATTCTATACATATTATGTAGATCGCAGACCCTCCGTAGGTTAGTACCTAACCCCGTACTCGTTACTAGGTACCTACCTAAATCACGAGTTAAATGTTGCTAAAATAATTCTGCCGATGACAAACAGTACCTAACAAAAAGAAACACACATAATGAAGTTCTGAAAAGAAATTGTTGATGAGGAGTGAAAAAAGTTGCAAAAGTAGGTACATACCAACAAACTCCAGTCCCATCTACGTAGATGGTATAATGAACCGTTGTGTAATAATTTACCGTTGAGTAATGATTTACCGTAGTAATAATTTACCCATCAATAATACTTCAACGTTTGTTCAAGTTTCACTACCTACCAACAAACTCCAAAAGAGCCATCATTTTTCAAATGAAATAAATCACAGAACAACCAACTCGACTTCATACTCCGCCAATATAATCAGGTGATCCCTAGCAATGATTTCATCTCCGCCAAATTTCCTATTGTGGGCGCGTCTCTGGTTACGAGATTTGGTTTGAATTGTATACAATTTCATTCACACTGGAGTCGAAAATGCCTGTCGGTGCAAATTTCGGGGCCTTACTGTGAACGAACGGCTGGACGTACGACGCTCCGGATGGTCTTAAAATACTCGCAAGTTCAAGAACTATTTAAAACCGTAAAAATATTCACGTAAAAAAATGGTAAGTATAGGCGTTTTGAAAATTTCAACCCCTATTTTGAACCCCTTAGAGATGACTCACAGTAACGTCGAGCTTCGAGGACCAACTAGACAGCGAACGGAACCTATACTTAACCCGAATTTCATCAATTTTCTTTAATGGTAACTAAGAAAAGTGGCCCGTACGGCGTACGGCGTACGGCGGACAGACAGAAATATTTTTATTGCAGTTTTGGATTCTACATACCTTGAAACGTAAACCATCAAATTTTGAGGGGGGTAAGAATTTTTTTTTTCATGCTCGATTCCAATGGTTCATTATTGAAAATAATAAACCAAAAGAACTAATCGCCGTAGGAGAGTGCAGTTGGTCTCAACATTCTTAGAATCGACCCTTGTTTCATTCAAAGATATAAACGGAAGTCATGGGTACTCCTCAGTCCGCTCAGAGGGTGGGGATAACAAGTCTGAATATAATCTATTGGAGGTTGTAGTTTAAATTTCACACCAGAAAAATATTCATTTTTGATTGATTTTTTTGGTGGCCCCATGTTATCCTTGAACCGCCGTAACAACCCTGAAGAAGGGCCCAATTCCAAGCCGAGCTATGTTGGTAGGTTATCCCTCTCAGTACACAAATTTTAATAATAATGACTATTATTTCAGTACCTATTTATTTAATTTTTGTTCTAAATAACTAAGTATGAATAATTTAGATATACCTTGTGATTGACTGTCGTGGAGGAGAAAAACGACCTCCCTGGTTAAAACGAGATTGAATGGCTCTGCGGATATTCGGTAAGCATTCGGATTAGTGTAACAATCGCAATGATGACATGTCTCTTCTTCCTTTCCTTCCCAACAACTAGAGGCTTTAACCCCGTTTAAAATGCCTTCAGATCACTCTGGTTAGATCCCTCAGCCCTATAGCCAAAATACTGCATTCGATTCCCCCAATAATTTGACTATTGTGACTCTTGCCTTCCTGGCGCTCTTACCCCATGTTATATATTTATGTAGGCATATTCGTCGAAAGCTCGGCGGGAAAGAAACTGACTTCTTGTTTGACCCCTTTCCAGCTGTGTTTTGTGGTGGTTAAATATTGTGGCCAAACGGGACGTAAATTCAGGGAAAGATTAAGGGAACACCAACGATGTTTTAGGGATGGTACTGGTAATTCGGCTTTTGCTAATCATTTAAGGGAGGAGGGTCATGGATTTAACTTCAGTATTGATAGGAACAATTCATCAGTTGAGATAGTTCATCTTTGTAATAACGTTTCGAAACTGGATGCATTGGAACAATTGGAAAATACTAAAAATTCATAAGTTAGGCTCTTCTGAAAATGAAATAAATTTCCAAAATCATTCACCTTTGATCGATTTATTTCTGTAAGCTTGGTTAGTATCACCTCATGGCGTTTGTTTCCTTTTCCTTTTGTCCTACCTCCTTTCCAATCAGAATGTACCACCCTTCACTAGTGTTGTATTCCATCAGCCAATTAGGCTCCACCTCCCTTTCACTTCCTTGGCCTCAATAGCCAATGAGATTGCACTGCCATTCACTCGAGTTGTATAAGTTCCAGCAGTTTCATTCTATCGTGTACGTCGTCTATGTACCTTGAAAAGGAAACAATCAAATTTTTAAGGGGGGTTAAACTTTCTTTTCATAAGCGATTCCAATGTTCATTATTGAAAATAATAAACCAAAACACTAAAAAAAGTTGGTTGTTCGTGCGTTTATTTTTGAAGAATCGAGCATGAAAAAAAAATTAATCCTCCCCCCCCCCCCCCCCCCCCCCCCTTCAAAATTTTATGGTTTCCGTTTCAAGGTATGGAGAATCCGAAAATGAAATGATAAAGTATCTGGCCGTAGGGTAGGTATTGACCACTGAAAACTATGATCTACGCCGATGGGGCATCTATACAGGTAGCTGTGGAATAATGTGCAGCGTTTATTGTCTGGAACTTGAGAATTATTTGGGTCAACGGCATGGGTGCTCCCGACCCGCCCTAGAACTGAAAGTGTAGTTGTACCAGTACTCCCGCTCACAAGCCCGCTTCGCCGGTCGGAATGTATCAGTGTTCCCGTAGACGTGGGCCCCTGATCAAACATGAACATGGTCGGTGCTCGTCATAGTGCCGTGATAACGAGCAGTTGTTATTGACGTGTTGTCGCGATGGGTGACCCAACAACAGTTTTTGTTGAAGGTGGAAGTCGTGAGGGTAAAAATGCAATATTTTTAGATGATTATAAGTTCCTTTTTCACAAGTTTTTGAAGGACGGGACTGGTAGATGGGTGTGCAGTAAAAGGAGAAGTTCCTGCATTCAAACAATGGGAAGGAAAGTGGTAGAAACATGTGGAATCCACAGTTGCCTTCGACTTTCGGATGCAGAAATGCAACTATGCTCATTAAGAACGGTGGTAAAGAGGAAAGCAGATGATGACTTATCCACACAGCCTTCAAAAGTAAGTTGATGCATGTTCTATTATTATCCATGAGTTAGTTAGTTAGTAAACAAAATGAAGTAAATAGTAGATTAAAAAAAGTAAAGAAAAGGTAGTAAAACGCTGCAAATCCCTGCACAACGGTTTATTATTTTGTATAGAATACCCTTCTGTTACAGATCACAGCTCTATGTATAGATAACCCTTCTATATAATATGATATGTACTATTCTATTATATACATATTATGTAGATCGCAGACCCTCCGTAGGTTAGTACCTAACCCCGTACTCGTTACTAGGTACCTACCTAAATCACGAGTTAAATGTTGCTAAAATAATTCTGCCGATGACAAACAGTACCTAACAAAAAGAAACGCACATAATGAAGTTTTGAAAAGAAATTGTTGATGAGGAGTGAAAAAAGTTGCAAAAGTACCTACCAACAAACTCCAGCCCCTTCTACGTAGATGGTATACTGAACCGTTGTGTAATAATTTACCGTTGAGTAATGATTTACCGTAGTAACAATTTACCCATCAATAATACTTCAACGTTTGTTCAAGTTTCACTACCTACCAACAAACTCCAAAAGAGCCATCATTTTTCAAGCGAAATAATATCACAGAACAACTAACTCGACTTCATACTCCGCCAATATAATCAGGTGATCCCTACCAATGATTGGCCGTATTCACAAATTCCTATTGTGGGCGCGTCTCTGGTTACGAGATTTGGTTTGAATTGTATACAATTTCATTCACACTGGAGTCGAAAATGCCTGTCGGTGCAAACTTCGGGGCCTTACTGTGAACGAACGGCTGGACGTACGATGCTCCGGATGGTCTTAAAAAACTCGCAAGTTCAAGAACTATTTAAAACCGTAAAAATATTTACGTAAAAAAATAGTATAGGCGTTTTGAAAATTTCAACCCCTATTTTGAACCCCTTAGAGATGACTCACAGTAACGTCGAGCTTCGAGGACCAACTAGACGCCGAACGGAACCTATAACCCGAATTTCATCAATTTTTTTTCATGGTAACTAAGAAAAGTGGCCCGTACGGCGTACGGCGTACGGCGTACGGCGTACGGCGGACAGACAGAAATATTTTTATTGCAGTTTTGGATTCTACATACCTTGAAACGTAAACCATCAAATTTTGAGGGGGGGTAAGAATTTTTTTTTTCATGCTCGATTCCAATGGTTCATTATTGAAAATAATAAACCAAAGCAAATCTGAAAATCTGTTTCAGATTGTCAGAACGGTTTTGTTTTTTGCAACAGTTGTTAAGCGTATTTCTCGAAAGCTCCAACCGCATAGCTAGATGGAAGACGATTTTAATTTTTTTATGATGATATTAATTATGGTATGACTAATTAATTAACTTATTGAACTACTCTTTTAAACTAATCTAATTTATGACGATATTTATTATATTATGACTAATTAATTAACATGACATTAACTTTTTACTATGCTACCTACTTTTACTTGGTCATCATTTGCGGGAGTACTGATGCATCGAGGGAGCACTCGTACAAAAGTGAAGGGGAGTACTTGTACACACCGGGAGCACTGATACATTTTTATCTGGGAGTACTCGTGCAACTTTCTCCTGCTGCAGGATCACTCATACAAATGACCATTATTTGAGACCTCACGGGAAAAGCTTCGTGAACATGACTGTGAATGAAACAGAAGGTATACATCCAACCCTGATATTATCATCGCTATGGAACAGTTAATTATTATCACGCATGGCTGAAAGAACTCGAGTTGGTTGTTCCGCGCTATCATTTCTTTTAAAGAATGATGGTAATTTTGGGATTTGGTTTATAGGTACCTATCTAATTTTCTAACTAGAGCAAACGTTATGCTTAACGAATAACAACAAATAAATAATTAATATTTAATTCTTGAATACATCGCATATTTTTATGGAACTCTCATTTCCAGGCCGGCTCAATTACTCGATCTCAGGGATTTCCTGGGGGGAGCTCGATGGTTGGTATTGACCACAGAAAACAGTGATCTACGCAAAAGGGGCATATATACGGGTAAGTAATAAATCGTTGTGTATTAGTTCGCAGCTTTTTTGGTTTATTATTTTCAATAATGAACCGTGAAAAAAAAATAACCCCCCCCCCCATCAAAATTTGATGGTTTCCGTTTCAAGTTACGTAGAATCCGAAAATGGAATTAAAACATGCTGCAAATTATTACGCAAAGGTTTATTATTTATCCTCGGCTAAGCAAGAGGGCAGGTATTGACCGCAGGAAACAGTGATCCACGCAGAAGGGTAGGTATCGATAAATACAGGTAAATTTGCAGTTTTTTAGCGAATTTTCGAAGAAAAGGAAGCTATTGTTCTCGGTCCAAAATTTTTAAAACTCAAATTTCCGAAAGATTTTTATACCAAAATCCGTTTCAGACCATCCTGAATTCACTACCGAAAGACACCAAAAATTATATGTATATATATATATATATATATTTATATATATATTTATATATATACTCGGCCCTTCGGGCCTCGCCAGGGGGCAAGCCCCCTGGACCCCCAAAGGGGGCTCCGCCCCCTCGGAACGGCTTCGCCGTTCCTCACCCCCGAAGGATGTGTTCTTATACTTCGTATAACAAAGGAGAATTTGCTATGCAATTTACCCCCCCCCCCCCCCCCACCACCAATTCTTTATCACATTCCTCTTTGTGCTCATCTTTATCACATTCCTCTTTGTGCTCATCTTTATCACATTCCTCTTTGTGCTCATCTTTATCACGTTCCTCTTTGTGCTCATCTTTATCACATTCCTCTTTGTGCTCATCTTTATCATATTCCTCTTTGTGCTCATCTTCATCACATTCCTCTTTGCGTGACGCGTTTTTGTGACAGGACATTTTTTTCACATGACCCCCGGCGTTAAAATTGCATAGCAATTAATTTATATATACCTATCTTCTATACATATAATAAAACAGTGTCTGTTTGTCTGTCTGTTTGTTTGTCTCGGCATCAATTGAGAACGGCTGAACGTAGAAAGTTGCGGCTGGTACCATTTGACGCAGAATTTATCTGGGAAGGTTTATGAAAAATCCGCATTTGAATCTGTCCATCCGTTGAAACGCTATGAATGAAATACTACTAAAAAACGTGTTATAATCACTTCTATGAGGACGTTTATGCTTATAATAACTTTGAACGGTTGGACTTAAATCCGATTGTAGAAAGTTGCGGCTGGTACCATTTGACGCAGAATTTATCTGGGAAGGTTTATGAAAAATCCGCATTTGAATCTGTCCATCCGTTGAAACGCTATGAATGAAATCCTACTAAAAAACGTGTTATAATCACTTCTATGAGGACGTTTATGCTTATAATAACTTTGAACGGTTGGAGTAAATCCGATTGTAGAAAGTTGCGGCTGGTACCATTTGACGCAGAATTTATCTGGGAAGGTTTATGAAAAATCCGCATTTGAATCTGTCCATCCGTTGAAACGCTATGAATGAAATACTACTAAAAAACGTGTTATAATCACTTCTATGAGGACGTTTATGCTTATAATAACTTTGAACGGTTGGACGTAAATCCGATTGTAATTAGATTCTGGATTCAGCTCGACGAGTAGGTACATTCAAGTGGTACTTCAATCAGGATGTTAGTGGGAGGGGGGTACAGGTTATGAGAGGGGGTGGGGGGGGGTCTACAGAAATTTCAAAACTACTTGACCAATTGGAGTGCAACTTTGGGAATTTGTTGTGTGAACATTGAGGAATGTTTCTAACCAGGTAGGGAGGGTTCATAGGATACGGGGGGGGGGGGGGGGGGTTAAAGGCAGTTAGGGTTGGCATTGGGGAAGGTTTCTGATCAGTTGAGGAGGGGGGGATACAGGGGGTGTCTGTTCTACCGTTGCGAAGCGCGGGTACACAGCTAGTATTTATATATGTATGTGTCATTCCAGACGATAACTCTCGAAAGAATTGAGATAAAAAGTTCAAATTTGCACGAAAAATCTGTCTTGGCAATCGACAGGCTAAGTTCGTAGATGGGCAGAATCGGGTCACTCTAAGGGGGAATTTTGGGGAGTTTTAGGGGGGGAAAATTACCCATAAATTCCCAAAATGAAGCAGTCTGACAAGTGACACCTCATTTTAAAGGTTTTTGTACGCTGAACACGATGGTGAAATCATAATTGCGATGTCTCATTCCGTTCTCAAACTGGAGCACTTTGAAGATGAAGGAACGTGGTTATTTCTTGAAATGTTCTTCCTCGTTCGTCTGCTCTAATCTGATAACGGAATGGGATATCGCAATTCCGACTTCACCATCGTGTTCAGCGTTGGAAAATCTACAAACCGAGGTGTTACTCGGCAAAAAATGGAACAAAAAATTTGTTACGTATCCAATACCTACTTTGTATTGGATACGTAACATACGTACTGTACGTATGTTGGATAAGTAACTGTACGTATATTGTAGTACCAATACTACAATATACGTACATACTTGAATACCTATAATTACCCAATAAGATTAAGATTCCCCATATTTGAATGGGATATCCCAAACATCACATTTTACATAAAATCAGTTATTTCTTCGAAAATTCGCTCTTATAGCCATGCTGCATGACTGTTTTTATTAGCAGTTGATATTAGCGCAAAATCGATTTGGGACCACAGGACGCTAAGGTGCTTCGTGCTACTTGTACTTAAATTGTGTAGCCCTCTTCCTTTGTGTCAGTGGAAGTGGCATCCATTGATTCCCAACTACAAATAATCGTGGTTATCAACAACGTAATTTCTATAAACAAAATCATGGTATTCGTCGATATTTTCTCATAGCATGAATTTTTTTTTACGGGGGTTAACGCAAACATCCATCATGATAAATTCATGGTAGAATCATAGCTAACAAATTTGCTAACGATATTGTTACCGTTTATTGGAAATATCTCAAAAATTGTATTGAAATATTATTAGAGCTGCGACGAAGACCGCTGTTATGAACGAGTCTGAGTCACCAACCCACAATATTTATTTTGAAAAAAGGTACCGCATAATGAGAGATACCACCTAGTGAAGCAACACACCCATCTGATACAAACACCGGTCTGCCGCCAGAAGATTGAAAACTGGGAATTTGACCTTGAACGACAAAAAAACTGGGAATTTTACTTCGGTCGGCAATCGGTGTATCTTCATGCAGACAATTTTTTGCTTACTCGTGAGGCTGTAAAATCCCTAAAGCTGCCTATATTAGAGGTACACAAAAAATCTCAAGGATCTTGCCTGTTACATGAAAGGGTGTAGATGGTTCAACTTGAACAATGGAACTGCACCTTCGATATCTTTGTGAACGGTCTGTGTATTTGAAATATAAAAACGCTGCAAATCCCTACCGTTTTGTATAGGATACCCTTCTGTTACAGGTCACAGCTCTGTGTATAGATCAGTGGAGCAGCCGCGGTGGGAGGGGGGGGGGGGGGGTTAGTGGGGGTCATAACCCCCCTCCAATGGCTCGAAAACTATCACAAAATTAAATTTTCAAGAATGATAACCACCACAAAAGTAACAGAACCATAATACAACAATACCAGATTAAACGGTAAATCAATCATGAATAAACAGTTAAATAATATTAGGTGCGTTTATCTGACTACAAACGACCCATGTCATGGTTTTTGCGAATATATTTCGAGCAAGTTGAACTGAGAACTGAGCAAATAATAAATAACGTCTAATATAAAAATATGCACCTATTTCTTATCAGTTTTTGACAATCCTCTCCAATTTATTTTACTCCGGATGTTGTTCGTGAAATCATTGTCCATTTGCGATTGTAGCGGGGGTAGAGAGGGGGATGTGTCCGCACTTTCTCAATCAGTTTTTCATTACCGTGTTGAAGAGTAACAACAATCTTAAAACTGAGAACAACCATCAAAACCTCACGGGAATGAAGAATGGCGACCTTCAAATCCAGCAGGATATTTGTCGCCCAGAATCTTGGAGATGACGGCCCGGTGACGGTGAGCGGACTGTGGGCGTCTCAGCGTTGTCCCATTTTTACCGATTTTTGCCCTTATAAAGTCCAATTTGACCCACTCTGTTTTTGTGAAGAAACATAATTATGTATCATCAAAATAGTCCCCCTTTCTGTCGTGAATCACCATTCCACACAATGCCAGGTGAAATCATATTAATTTTAGCCCATAATACCAACTTTCAGGTATATCCCCGTACTCGTTACCAGGTACCTACGTAAATCACGAGTTCCTAAAATAATTCTGTCAAAGACAAACAGTAGCTAAAATGGCAAAAAGAAACACAAATGAAGTTCTGAAGTGCGGTTGATGTCGAGTGCAAAATTATTTGAAGTGAAAAAAAAATCCCGGTGGGGTTTCGACCTCGGGAGCTTTGGCGTTACAGTCCGTCACGTATACCACTGCGCTATACCGCCAACCTGACCAAGATACCAGTGATCTGCGCTCTCAAACTCACTCAGCTTGATGCCTCCATACACCCTCCTCTTTACGGCAAATTGTACAGCAAACTTTATGGCAACATCGTAGAATGCTCCGGATGGTATCAAAAATGCAGAAAAAATCTAACTATTTAAAAATGCGAAAAAACAAAATTTTCCGAGATAGAGATACTCTGGATATTTCAACTCCCTATTTTTCACCCCTTAGAGTTGAGTGATAGTAACTTCGAGCTTCGAGGACCAGCTAGAGCCTAAACGGGACCCATGTATCAAATTTTGTGAATTTTGATTCATAGGAACTAAGGAAAAAGCCGCGGACGGCGGTGAAATATCATAATTGCGTGGATAGCATCAAATATCTGGCAGTGAATATCATTGATGAACAACTAGAATTGAGAAAGCATATTGGAGAACTCAGAACAAAGATGAGAAAGTTAAGATGTATGTAGTAGGTATACATGCGTTTGTAATTAGTTTCGACAATATTTTACCGTTCTGAATAATTTATCGCTTTTTGACATTTTATGTCTTTACTTTGCTACATAAACTCGAAAATGAAACGCGGGACATGCAACGGAGACATGCAACGGAAACAACGTCACGAAAATATTTCTGATGATTTTCGTTTACAACCGATTCGTTGCTACGGAACTTTATCTTCGCCAGTTATCATCGTACAAAAATCGTTCACCACTCGTTGGATAGCTCTCGATTTACCTAACCATACTACGTTAACCACTGCGGACTGCGTGGCCAACAAGCTGCAGTATGAGCGTGATTGTTTAAATGAATGTTTACGTACATAATACAGTGGAGTCCGGCTAATCCGAACTAATTGGGACTGAAGGCTGTTCGGACTATGTGACCAAAACAATTAAGTACGAAGTACTTGGAGTGGGTGCGGGAGGGGGCGCTAAGACATAAAATGTCCCTCGTGGTTGCGTACTTGTACGGAAGCTGTACCCACCGTTTGTGTTTTTTTTTTGCTGTGCCAACCCCTTTTCTGATGTGTGATTGAATAATACGCTGGTATTGATCACCTATTTAGCCGTGATTGTAGTCAATATTGACGTTTACTTTATGCTGGGAGTTTTACTTTTTCTGAAGTGAAGATAATCTTTTTGGATGGAGATTCGCAGAAGGGAAAATACCTTTTTTTGCCGTGCAGTTAAATATATCCCTTGAAAAACTCCTTTCTGCAGTGGCTGCGGTCACAGGAAGCGTATGTAAAATATCAAGTAGTTTCCAAATGGATGGATAAATTTCTTCATCACATGCAACACAAACGAGAGGAAGCGAATCGGGGAGTTCACCGCCGTTTTCAACAATCCGATTCCATTTGGCTACCCGCAATTTGAATTCTGCCAGGACTCCCGAGACAGGAGTTTGCATTTGACCAAGCCCAGTGAATTTTCTCGGGTAAATAAGTGAACTTGACGTTATACGAGTATGTATACACTACTGTAGTTGGCCACCACTGAGTTCCTGGGGCTTCTCTGGGACTTCTATTGATATATTTTCGGGTTACAATACCTTTCATGCGAGAAAATATTTGACCAACACAAATTTCTGATTTGTCCTTATAATTTATAGGAAAATTTGCTCCCTTAGATATGCTGCACAACTGTTAAGTACGTCCCTATGTTTAAAAAAAAAAATTACCTACAATTTTTGTTTTTCAAAAAGGTGCTATTATTATTCTTCTTATTTATATCAGGTGAAAAATAAAGTGCCCCATGATTTACAAACGTATGCCTCATCCTCCACACCTTTTCCATCCGCTCGATGCTTGAATTTCTTTGATTTCACCTCAGTGACCGTCAACTTCATCCACGAACCATCTTGAAACCACTGCTGAAATGCAAATTTCTAGTTACTTCTACGATGTATCAATACGTGTCAATACAAGGCCACGAAAACTACTCAGCAAACAAAAGACTATTCTTCAAATATAACACTTCGCTCCCCCCTTCAACGCCTGTGGAACGACTCTCCCTTCGCATCACTGATGAGCACTCCGAAATCGAACAGGTTGTTGGATACAATTTTTGAAATCAGAGTGTTGTTGAAAGCTAATTCCTTTCGTATCAACTGAAAACGAGTTTAGGTAAACAATGAGGTACCACAGACCTGGCACATCGTTAATGAGTAAAACGGGCAGTGTCTTGTATATTTTTGAAATTTTTTTTCCATTTTCGGAGTAAATAATGCTTTTTGTATGATTCAGAAGGTAACAATATATTTTAAGTTCACATTATAGCATTTTTGACACGAATGAGTGGCACATAAATATATACGTGTGATCATAATTTACACTGATTTGTTGTTACTACCAGAAAATTTCTTGTTCAGAAATTTCGGAAGATGATAATATTCATTTTTCCAGGGAGCCCTAGGAACTCTTGGGTGTCCAACAGTAGTGCACATATTTATGTCAAATTCACTTCTTTACCCGAGAAAATTCACTGGATTTAGTCAAAAAAACCAGAAAATGTTCAAAATGGGTAAAATTGTCAAAACGATTAAATTCATTCAAAAAATGTTTTAAAGCTAATTTACTTATTAGCTAAAACTAGAACTGTTAGCTATTAGCTGTTTGTGAGGAGGTATACGATTTTATAAGAAAAGTTAGCTGTTAGCTATTAGTTGACAGCTACAGCTAAAGCTATTAGCTACTACCAAAAGATAATTTTTTTATAGCTAAAGTTATTAGCTAATTTAGCTGTCCCTCAACAGCTAATAGCTAATTTATTCGCAGCTAAGAAATAGCTACAAGCTAATTTAGCTGTTAGGCCTAACACTTAAATCAGGGTTGGTCTTAGTGGTTTGAAGACGGCGCCGTATACACTTGCCATACTATGCAGCAATACGATCTTGCTTTGCAAAGTGCATATCGTTGAGAAGTGAGGAGTTAATCAACGAGACACACCGACATGAATATTGATTAAAAAAAAATTTCGGTCCACCCGCCGTACGCCGTCCGCGGCTTTTTCCTTAGTTACCATGAACTAAAATTCACGAAATTTGGTTCATGGGTCCCGTTTGGGCTCTGGTTGATCCTCGAAGCTCGTTGTTACTGTCACTCAACTCTAAGGGGTGAAAAATAGAGGGGTTGAAATGTCCAGAGTATCTCTATCTCGGAAAATTGCATTTTGAGGTGCAGGTTTTCTCGCATTTTTAAATAGTTTGATTTTTTTTCTGAAGTCTTGAGACCATCCGGAGCATTCTACGATGTTGCCATAATATTTGCTGTACAATTTGCTGCAAAGAGCAGTGTGTATGGAGGCATCATTTTAGCTATTGTTTGTCATCGACAGAATTATTTTACCAACATTCAACACGTGATTTAGGTAGGTACCTAGTAACGAGTAGGGGGTTAGGTACTAAGGTACGGAGGGTCTGCGATCTACATAATATGTATACAATGGTACATATATTATATAGGAGGGTTATCTATACAGAGAGCTCTGATCAGTAACAGAAGGGTGTTCTGTACAAAATAATAAACCGTTGTGCAGGGATTTGCAGCGTTTTTCGTGAATAACAACAAATAATTAATTACTGAATCCCGCGCATTTTTATGAAACTGTAATTCCCGGGCCGGCTCCAGTACTCGATTTAGGGCTTTGTTGGGGGGGGGGGGGGGGGGGTTATTATGATACTATGCTAGACAATGTAAAAAATGCCCCCCCCCCCCCCCACCGGCAATGAAATATGCTCGTTTCTGCGGATGGGGAAATCCATCTCAAACCTCATAGAAAAAAACCTCAATCTAACAATACAGTAAGCTATTTCAAAAGGGGGACAAATTGTTCTCATGTTGCGTGAGAAACACAAAAAGAATAATAAACAACAGGAGTAAAATTTTTTTAGAGATTATAGCTGAAAATTTATCACTTACAGGGAAAAAACCAAAGATCATGAATACGTCTGTACTATCAAATTTCAAATGCGCTCTAGGTAATACATTTACCTAGCCCTACCTATATACTAAACAAAAAAGTTTCTTTGTGAAAATTGCACTCTAGTGACTAAACTTAGTCCTATCTTCTAAAAGAAAATGTGCAACGCTTATAAACTGTGATATATTCCATTTGAAATCCGGGCTACAGAGAAGAACCAACAGTTTGCGTACAAGTCCGCAACACAGTGAGACCTTTTCATGGAAATGTCTTCAGGAATGAAAATTGTCCAATGATCCAACTCCAATTAAGGAACAACAATTAAGGACGGTTGACGAAATCGTAGCAACGAAACATAATATGAAGCTGTAACTGTAAACATCATTCCTTAGCGACCAATCAATAAATGCATAATCGGGTTCCCTTGGTTCATCGTGGGGTATCTTACTAACAACTGCTTTGTTTATCGGTTGCGTAACGGGTTCTCGTGATGCTCCATTTCGTGACGATTTTCGAGTTTATGCGCCAAAGCAAAGGCACGAAAATGTCAAAAAGGTTCAGCCGTCAAACAGTACAAACGTATTTCTACATCGAGTTGAATTTCTTACGTTTTTTCTTAAATTAATACTAAATTGTTTATCCAGACGATGATGTTAAGTAAGTAGTTTGTTTATTGGTAGCGCGTTACATTTTTCTTATTGAAAAACGCTGCAAATCCCTGCACAACGGTTTATTATTTTGTATAGAATACCCTTCTGTTACAGATCACAGCTCTCTGTATAGATAACCCGTCTATATAATATAATATGCACTATTCTATACACGTTATGTAGATCACAGACTCTCCGTAGGTTAGTACCTAACCCCGTACTCGTTACTAGGTACCTACCTAAATCACGAGTTAATAAGTGGTACTAAAATAATTCTGTCGATGACAAACAGTAACTAAAATGGCAAAAAGAAACGCAAATAATGAAGTTCTGAAAGGAAATTGTTGATGCGGAGTGAAAATCGCAGACCCTCCGTAGGTTAGTACCTAACCCCGTACTCGTTACTAGGTACCTACCTAAATCACGAGTTAAATGTTGCTAAAATAATTCTGCCGATGACAAACAGTAGGTACCTAACAAAAAGAAACACACATAATGAAGTTCTGAAAAGAAATTGTTGATGAGGAGTGAAAAAAGTTGCAAAAGTACCTACCTACAAACTCCAGCCCCTTCTACGTAGATGGTATAATGAACCGTTGTGTAATAATTTACCGTTGAGTAATGATTTACCGTAGTAATAATTTACCCATCAATAATACTTCAACGTTTGTTCAAGTTTCACTACCTACCAACAAACTCCAAAAGAGCCATCATTTTTCAAATTAAATAATATCACAGAACAACCAACTCGACTTCATACTCCGCCAATATAATCAGGTGATCCCTACCAATGATTGGCCGTATTCACAAATTCCTATTGTGGGCGCGTCTCTGGTTACGAGATTTGGTTTGAATTGTATACAATTTCATTCACACTGGAGTCGAAAATGCCTGTCGGTGCTAACTTCGGGGCCTTACTGTGAACGAACGGCTGGACGTACGATGCTCCGGATGGTCTTAAAAAACTCGCAAGTTCAAGAACTATTTAAAACCATAAAAATATTTACTTAAAAAAATGGTATAGGCGTTTTGAAAATTTCAACCCCTATTTTGAACCCCTTAGAGATGACTCACAGTAACGTCGAGCTTCGAGGACCAACTAGACGCCGAACGGAACCTATAACCCGAATTTCATCAATTTTTTTTCATGGTAACTAAGAAAAGTGGCCCGTACGGCGTACGGCGTACGGCGGACAGACAGAAATATTTTTATTGCAGTTTTGGATTCTACATACCTTGAAACGTAAACCATCAAATTTTGAGGGGGGGTAAGAATTTTTTTTTTCATGCTCGATTCCAATGGTTCATTATTGAAAATAATAAACCAAAAATGGGAAGCATATTGTTAGGCCGTGCCAATTGACTACAATAATTGTTATGAGTGGTTTTGGGTGTTGCTGGGCAGGTGTTAATGATTGCTTTTTGTGAGTTGCTTTTTTATACAGGATTGAATTCTGTGTTGTCAAGACTGTGTGCTTGTGTTCTTGTGCTTGCTAATAAACCGGAAAATCGGTTAAGCAGGGTTCACATCCATCCGGAAAGCTATCCGGAACGTGCGTACGAGCAGCTGATTGGTTGGACATCAGCTGGGGAGGGGGGAATATTCTTTCCGGAGAAGCACTTTTGAAGCGAACTGTACGCATCTGATTTTTCAGATATTTTCCGCTCCGCATCTGCGCAGTTCACTACTGCGCATACAGAATGGCGTCGGCAACCGAAACAGCTGTGGGGGGAAGCGCGGGAAACGAGTTGTCAGCCAAAATTCCGGATGGTTATGAACGCCTTCCCAACTTCCGCGATTCCCCTCCATCCCTTCCACTGCTTTTCACTAGCTTCCCCTATCCGTATTTCCAGACGGCTCCGGATGGATGTGAACCCTGCTTTACTCATTTCAGTGGTGTCAGAAATGGGATGGAGAACGACGCGACAGATGGATCTGGCAGAGTACTGCGGTGGCCGGGTAATTTCGCGTGAAGAGCCCGTACCGCCAGACGAATCTACTGCACCTGAAGGTCCGCATGCTGACATTCAGCGAATTCTTATGGGCGAAGTGAGGGATGTACTCCGCGGTTTTACGCCGCAGTCCGAGAGTTAATCTCGTCCCCGCCCCCGCCGCAGTGGAGTGCTATCCCAGCAGCACCGGAGGCACCCCAGCAGATGGGTCTTCCTATTTCCTTCAAGCCCGCTAAATTCGACGGGAGTACGCCGTGGGATGACTACCGTGCCCACTTCGAAACAGTGGCGAGGGCCAATGGCTGGAATAGGGGCACCGTGGGGTCGGCTGTGGCTTCGTCCTTGACTGGCCCCATGCTGGCTATTTTGACGGAACTGGCAGGGTCGCAGGACTGCAATAAGCTGGTTGCAGCACTCCGATCTCAATTTCGTATTTCCAACTATGCCCAGCTCTACATGAACAAGTTGAGGACCCGCACCCAGCATCAGGAGGAGGATGTAGCGCCATTGCCAGAGAGATCCGAGTGCTGGCACGGAAAGCCTTGCCCGGGGCCCCGCGGGAGTCGTTGAACCTTCTTGCGACGTTACCAGGTACCTACCTAAATCACGAGTTGCTAAAATAATTCTGTCAATGACAAAAAGTAGCTAAAATGGCAAAAAGAAACACAAATGAAGTTCTGAAAGGATATGGTTGTTGTCGAGTGAAAAATTATTGGAAGTGAAAAAGTGAGAAAAAAAATCCCGGTGGGGCTTCGATTTCGTGAGCTTTGGCGTTACAGCCCGTCACGTATACCACTGCGCTATACCGTCAACCTGGCCAAGATACCAGTGATCTGCGCTCTCAAACTCACTCAGCTTGATGCCTCCATACACCCGCCTCTTTACTACAAATTGTATAGCAAACTTTATGGCAACATCGTAGAATGCTCCGGATGGTCTCAAACAATGCAGAAAAACTCAAAACTATTTAAAAATGTGAAAAAACCCACACCTCAAAACAAAATTTTCCGAGATTGAGATTCTCTGGATATTTCAACCCCCTATTTTTCACCCCTTAGAGTTGAGTGACAGTAACTTCGAGCTTCGAGGACCAGCTAGAGCCTAAAAGGGACCCATGCATCAAATTCTGTGAATTTTGGTTCATGGGTACTAAGGAAAAAGCCGCGGACGGCAAACAAATGCGGTGGGGAAATATCATGCTTGCGTGGATAGCATCAAATATCTGGCAGTGAATATCATTGATGAACAACTAGAATTTAGAAAGCATATTGGAGAACTCAGAACAAAGATGAGAAAGTTAAGATGTAGGTAGGTACATGCGTTTGTGATTTTGAAAAACTTTTCTTTTTTTTTAAAGAAGCATTTTCCTCTCGCCCAGTCTTAACTCCTCTGTAGAATAGTATGGGGGAGTGCGTGAAAAGCTCACACCTCTCATTATAGAACTCGGAACAGTAATTGGCCGCATTGGCAGTGAGGTATGGAGAATGTTTCTCTAATTTCGGAGTGCTCAAGATCGATCAACTATACCTGAAATATTTGTTTTTGTTACAATTTTCTTTTAGGGAAAAAACTAGAATTTAACACATAGATGATGGCATGATGACCAGAGCAGAAGTCGATTTAAACATCATTATTCAGTGCCAAAAATTTTACAGTACCTAGCTGGCCAAAAAAGTTGGAATCATTTGCCCCAGGAGCATTACACCTGGTTTTGGTACATATTATACGCCTGAATTCGAGGGATGGAGTAGATCGTGTGTTTTGGAGAGTAGTCGGCTATATCCATGCTGGGGCGAAAATTGAATGCGTGTACTGGGCCATGTTTGAATCACTGACAGTGGTGGACGGGGTGTTGAACCGCTCATGGGAGCTGTCGAACCGCCAGCCAGTGATGCAGATTGTGGTCGCGGATGCGTTGAGAGATACAGTGCTGACGGAAACACACATGGTCGGGGCCATTTTTGTGAAAAACGGATGGTGAGCAGGCTTTGCAAGACGTTCTATTGGGTTGGAATGCATCGAGTCGTCCGGATCAACGTGCAGACTTGCGACATATGTGGGCGGAGAACGGGAAGCCATCAAATGAAGGCCCCGTTACAAGAGTACAGTGTTGGGGCGCCGTTTGAAAGAGTAGCCATAGATGTCTTAGGGCCCCTGCCAGTATCGGGCAGTGGAAACAGATACATAATTTTTGTAATGGGCTATTTCACTAAGTGGCCTGAAGCCTTCCCGGTGGAGGACCAGACGGCTGAGACGGTGGCGGAGGGATTGGTCAGGCACGTGATCAGTAACCCCAGGAACTGCACTCGGACCAGGGGACGAATTTCGAGTCACGCATCTTCCAGGAAGTAGTCGCCTTATTGGGTATTCTTAAGACCCGGTCTACCCCTCTGCAACCCCATAGTAACGGCCTTGTAGAGCGATTTAATCGGACCCTGTGGAATCTATTGGCGACAATAGTGGAAAAATCATCAGCGGGACTGGGATCAGCAGCTTCCTTTGGCTCTCTTGGCAAGCAGGGCTACCGACCACGCGCCAGCAGGGTTCTCTCCGGCCATGTTGATGATGAGGAGAGAGTTGACGTTGCTGGCAACCATGCTGTATGGAAGCGTGCCGCAGCACGCATCTATAACGCAGTAAGCCACGACGCTGCAGACAGAGGCTGTTCACCAGGAGGCCAGGGATCAGCTCGGCAAGGCGCAAGATGAACTAAAGACTAAAGAGACGGTAGACAGCCACGCCGAGGTGCCACGACACAGTGCCGGTGATCTTGTCTCGTGCTTCATGCCGAAGAGGACGCTGGGACACTGCCCAAAGTTGCAGTCAGACTGGATGGGGTCCTGTGTAGTGAAGAAGCGGATCACCGACGTAGTCTAACGGCTCAAGCTGCCTTCAGGTCGCAGCACTGTGGTCCACGCCGACAGGCTATTGGCTTACAAAGGAAATGGAAGGGAGGAGGGTTAGGCCGTGCCAATTGACTACAATTGTTATGAGGGGTTTTGGGTGTTGCTGGGCTGGTGTTAATGGTTTCTTTGTGTGAGTTGTTTGTTTATAGAGGATTGAATTCTGTGTTGTCAAGACTGTGTGCGTGTGTTCTTCTGCTTGCTAATAAACCGGTAAACCGATTACGCATCTCAATATTTTTGGTTAACACCTCTAGTGAAGACATATCTATGTCAAAAAAAATATATATATTATATAAACATCGTGACAGCTATTCAGAAATGAACAATCTTTCTCACAATTGCCTATCTAAAGAATAATGGACAACTAAAACCTTGTCAGTAGGCAAAACCACACGATCTACTCCATCCCTCGAATTTAGGCGTATAATGTGTACCAACACCAGGTTTAATGCTCCTGGGGCAAATGTTTCCAAGTTTTTTGGCCAGCTAGGTACTGTAACATTTTTTGCACTGAGTAATGGTGTTTAAATCGACTTCTGCTCTGGTCATCTTGTCATCACCTATGTGTTGCATTCTTGTTTTTTTTCCTAAATGAAAATGGTAACAAAACAAAGATTTCAGGTATAGCTTATCTATCCTGAGCACTCGTAAATTAGAGAACCATTCCCCATACCTCACTTCGTACCCTACCATTTTTATAATGCGGCCAATTATTGTTCCGAGTTCTATAATGAGAGATGTGAGCTTTTCCCGCACTCCCCCATACTATTCCACAGAGGAGTTGAGACTGGGCGAGAGCAAAATGCTTCTTTAAAAAAATAAATTTTTTTTTCAAAATTAAAGATTACGAATGAATTGAAACACAAACACTTCCCTTCGTTGGGTGGTATTGTAACGCATGCCGGGTATAGCTATAAGAATAACAAATACTTACCTACAGAAATTGTTCACAAAAAATTTGTGATGGACTTCAAGAACTTCTAAAATAGCTAGGTTTGCATGATTCTAAGGGGTTATAATAGTTTAATAAAACGATTGACTGTCACGCGTGAATGTAGTTAGCTATTCCCCAGCAATGATATCTCTGGGATCTGGGCTGGATTCACACTGATGTTGACGTAGACGTGCTCTCAAACATGTATTTTCGCAGCCGAATGATGTTGAATACGTTTTCAACTACATATATATTGGGAAATTATAGAGAAGGATAGAGGCAGTTACGCAAAGGTACTTACGGTAAAGGCATTTGCGTTGAATGTCTGGTAACTTACCTTTTTTTTTTGCAAAAACCATTTAAACGACAACATGGCTTTTACCAGGACACTGAGTTTTAGCTCTACTTCCTGTTTCAAATATCAATAACCAGATAGGCGACCAGATGGCATGTACCTGGTAATTGCACATTAGTTGATGCTGATCGTTCACTGGTTCATGCTGAGTTTTGCAATTCCCCAGTACGCTCTGAAAGGGTACAAGGGCTCATTTTTGAGACTTATCGACCCAAGAATTGTGTAGAACATCATATGGATAACTGCTCACCACGCTAACCCTAATGCCAACGCCCATAACAGCGTGTACACCTCTGGAAATTGACCGCATTTTCCTCAAAATCGATCTTCGTTGCTTAGGTAGTACCGATTTGCACAACGCCGTCCAATGGTTTAGGCTTGGAAACACCACAGTTATACGACAATATCGTCTCACTACCAATTTTAGGCCGCCTAATTAATACAGAGGAAGGGCAAAAGGGAAGGGTTTGCGGTAGATAACGGGGCAAACGATAATGTTAGGTAACTAATAATAAATAACTGAGTTAATCTAAGGATAGGAATTCCAGCCATGAAAACTCGTCACTACTTCAGAAGACCAACTAATGAAAGGCTGGCAGCGCATTCATGTGGGGTCACAAAGAACTGAAAGCTTCACATCACCCTCCCTAGAGTCCCTGGTGTTCAACAACCAACCTTTCCACAGCCACTCTTATTCAGAAATCAAATAATAATAAAAGCCCGTGGCTTCCCAGTTAATTCGATGACGACCAATTCTTCCCTCTAAGTGTAGGTAACTACTTCTCCTCTATATTCAACCAAACATGTGTTCCGTATATGTCCAAATACAAGTATTCCTACCTACCTCATTTATTTTCGGTAGCCGCACTGCATACTTTAGTATTAGCATACCAACCTACTCCAGAGGTACCTACAGTAAAATACTTTCTAACCATAGGTACTTGACGATCGGAAAAAGTAATACAGCTACCTATTTATTAGATCTAACGATGTTGGATTGTTAGCGATATACAAAACACCTTCTTTGTGTTCCAAAATAGTTTGACTTCTTAGATATTTATCTTTTCACATGGTAGGTAATTATTATTGATTTCGAATCAGGAGTTTTCCTCTCTTTTTCCGACGGAAGTTATCGTCTGGTATTTCAGATAATTATATATATATGTGCCTTTCAAACTCCGACTAGACTAGTCACATTGCTGAGTGCATTGTGTATATCTGTAATGCTTCTGTTAAGTTTGTAGCAATCAGTTATGCCCCTAAAGTGCGGATTTTCGAGCCTCACCCTCCACCCAATGCAACCTGGAAACCCTGGTTCAGACTCTCAGTTAGGGCCCAAGCACATTGGCGATTATCGTCACGCGATCGTTTAGTCACAGAATTACACCAAGCAATTTTCAGTGCGACCAAAAAACACACATTGCGACCGAAAAATCGCGCGATTAAAAAGCTGCAACATGTTCCGTTTTCCAAGCGGCGCGATTGTCGCAGAAAAAATGTGAAACACAGAAATGAATTGGGGCTAGTACACTCGTGCGACTAGTCGCTTCAGTCCCGTGGTATAGAGCGCCTGCAATTATTTCCGCATGCATGATCGTCGGGCGAATTATCATCAAGTATCTTGTAGAAGCTACCTACGGTCATCCGCTAATACTCTTGGAATTGTTGGGGATGTAAACTTAAATTCCTATGGATTTTGTTGAATTGCCCCTTGGCTCTCCTTTGCCTCGTAAGGGGATCCACCCAAGTAAAGAGCGAAATGATATCAAATTCTGATGCTTTCATGAAGGACAGCTGATCGTGACCGCGACTCTGGCAGGGCAGTCGGACGAAAAGCCCCAGCCTGGAATGGCTGTTTATTTAATTTTGGTTTATTATTTTCGATAATGAACCTTCGGAATCGAGCATGAAAAAATAAAAGAAGTCTGCCAATTCGAGTAGGCAGTATAGCTTCCTCACTCTAATCAAATGAAACGTACAGAAAAGTTGGGTAGGTTCATTTTGATACGGGGCCATATATTACATACCATCCAGCCCGCGTGTACTCTCAGAAATACAGCTCTCTATGACTATTTTTCGAGTAGTTAGAAGTGTTACAAGGAAAAGGTTCAACATTTCATGTTCGCGCATGCGCAGATGAAAGTTACCGTACGATTTCAATGACATTCATTGGGAGCTATCAAAGTATTATTCCTGATCGACCCCAAGTTTGAACTCATTTCAACGATATTTAAGGTACATAGTTATCAATGGGCGTTTCAACTATTTCACGTTTGCGCATGCGCAGACGAAAGTTACGGTACTTTTTCAATGATTTTGGTATGGGACTATCTGCGACCCAGCCCGCATCTATCCTCCTAGTTTCAGCCCATTTTGTCCATTATTTTGGATCGCTGTGGGTGTTGAAAGGAATTGACCACAGACAGACAAACAGGCGAACAGACAGAGAGAAAAGGAGCCAAAAATATTCCTTGATGTCTGAAACGCAAAATGGTAGTGTAAATTTTCATTTTGGAGGACATTTAAGTATTTATTTTCTATTTTTTTTTTTTTTTTAATTTTTTTTTTTTTTTTTTTCTCCATAACGAATCCAAGGCTTCCCAACTTTCTGGTACTGAGGAAGCAAAAGTAGTAATAATAATAATAATAATTAAATAATTAAAAAATGAATACCAATGCTTTTTAAATGTTGAAAGCCCCATGGGTAGTTTGAGGGATTTCAACGATTCATTCTGCTTCCAAGCGCCCTATAGGTAAGAGAGTAATATCCTTCCTCTCAACCTATTCAACTCACTAGTTATTCCGATCGCATCCTAATTAAACCCTCTGCTCTGTTATTTCTTACCGCCTACTTATATGATTACTGAAGATACTGAAGTATCATTGTACGAAAAGAATGCTAGAAATATATTTATGTAATACCCTCTGTCCAAAATACCAATTTTTGGTGTGTTCTTTTATAGAATCACTTTTCCCGAGGGAACAAGATATACAAGGGGTGGGGGGGGGGGGGTCCGTTGTGAGGGGTTATTCTCACAAGGGATGAATAGTAGTAACATTTAATTTAGGCAGGTAGGTACGTATTTCAAAGTTCCAAGAATAGGTATGACGTGGTTCACGTTTTTCGCATCTTTTACAGAATTTGGAGAGCCTCGTTTCATGCTCTTCCGTTTACATGGATGGCACATTTACTTATAATAGCCCGAAGTTTTTTGTCCAGCTGTTTGCGTTACACAGATACCCTCTTGCTTTTTGCCAACTGAGAAGCAAAACCGAATCTGCTTATGTTACCTGCCACCGAATCCTAAGTGACAAGAGAGAGAGAGAGAGAGAGAGAGAGAGAGAGAGAGAGAGAGAGAGAGAGAGAGAGAGAGAGAGATAGAGAGAGAGGGAGAGAAATTTATATATTAACGAAACAAACAAAAGAAAAAACAAAATTTTACAAGCTTCGAAACAAGTCTGAGGAGCTGGTTGGCAGTACACTCTTGAGCCATATGCTTGCGTTGTCGACTACGAAATTGCCGTTCACAATGAAATCAGGATCGTTTGGCCAAGCAGCCAAATTATTGGATGCAAGTTTCACATTTGTCAGCCTTGGTAGGTTGGTACTTCTCAAAATTGGAATACTCCTCTTCAGAATTTATGTGTTTATGTAGTTACATGTTATTTTTTTAGAGTAGGTACCTATGATTACAGTTTATATGGTGAGCTTGAACATTTGAGGTACCATTGACTTATTCCAGGTTTAGGAAAGTGGCTCCACTGGATTTTTGGTTTACCACTATTGGATGCAAGTGAAGTGGGAGACGTATTCAGCCAATGGTTATTGGAAATGCCCTTTCCGACTGACCCTGACTATGAGAAATGTCAACAATTTGTGCATTATGTGTATGACACCTACATTTCACATGCTTCTCTTTATTCTCCTGAAATGTGGATTTCGGAAACAGGTAGGTATGCACTCAATAAAAAGTAGTAGACTTATGTTTACATGTGGTGAATCACGGAAAACCATTTCATATACAAAATAATGAAATGTTCTTAGTATTAAAGTAATAATAAAGGTTTTATTACATAACATCATTATTTTAACGTAACGTTTGTTTCAGACGACCCAAGCAGAGCGACAAATTCCTGTGATTCCTTCCACTCGCACTTTCGGATCAGCTTCAACTCACCTCACCCAAACATAAATATACACTTTTGTTGAAGTTCTTTTAAAGTACCAGTGCGATGTCTATGTGAAGCTGAATTCTGTCGAGTCCAGTGAGGTAAAGCCATTCTTAAGGGCCTGCAGACACTGTGTTGAAAACTATTTACGAGTTTTCTCAGGCAATGATTTACTAAGAGTTTTGGAAAAAATTGTAAATTCACAATATCAGTTGGAAACAACCCTCACGTCAACCGATCACAAAAATTCATCAAATTTGAACAAAAATAAAATTTTAAATTGGGCCAAAAAAATTTTAAATGAAAATGCCTTATGTAGGGGGATTTTCGGAAGGCTAGTAAATCATGAAATTCAATTAACGCAATTATAACTTGTAAAATGAGCGAGCAAAATTGTTAATAAATTTCGCGATTTTTGAAAAAGGGCGTCAAAATAGGGGCTCCGGCTTTAGCCACTCTCTGGAGGCAGGCAGTGAAAGGACAGCTGCTGGCTCTTATCACGGATGCTCCCCCCTATACTATCCATGCGTTCTGTCGCTGGAGGTTATTTTCAAAGTCCTTGGTCATAGGGTGAACGTGGTTTTGCAGCACTCCCAAAACGAACTGGCAACGCTGTAATGATGGGCTAGGAAGGTTTCCTTCAGAATATTAGTTCTGAGCTGTTGCTCAGCCTCCCCTCCTTCCCCATCAAAGCCAACCTCCTCTACTTCTTGGAAGTCAGCTTTATTTTTTCTTTGTTTTACTCATTTACCATCCTAGTTTTCACAAGGGTGGGCGAAAATGGTTTGAGACAATAAATATGTAGGTATCCTTACAGTATTTGGGGAAAGGAGGGAAGGGAGCCAAAAATGCATCACATTGAGGTTGGATTTTCCCAATTATTTTGAGTACCTAATTGCCTAATTAAGCTACACGCCTAAGCTACACTCAACCATAAAAGTTGTTGATTCTTCATAGCTACCTACCTTATCAGTTAACGTACTTATTACAATTAAATGTTTCATAATTGGACTAAATTCAGCAAAAAATAGTGGAAAATAGTTTGAAGTTAGGTAAACAATTATTTGCAAAATAATCCGCTAGACTGATCAAAAGTTGATGCCACAATCACGAAATACCTAGGTACTTAAATTCATTTGAGGAAGTATAAATAGGTGGGTAGCAGGCGCGTAGCGTCAGGGGTACCGGGGGTACCGGCGCTACCCTACACGAAAAATGAAAAAATTACATTCCGTAGGTAGGTAGCAATTTGAATTGTCCACTCATAACTCCATCCTCCATGACTCTCCCTCCATGAACTATCCTCCAACCTCCATGTCTGCCAGTCATGGACGAAAAACAGCCAAGTATCGATTAGTCGATTAGAATCATATGGTTTTCAGCAGGTTTCGAATATTTGAAATCTCAAGGTCGCTGGGGTAGGTACCACTACCAGTCCTGTGGAGGCCCAGAATCCGATGTGTGTGTGTCTCTACATCGTCTGTGTGAGTGTGTTTGTGTGTGTGAGTGATTGTCTTACACATCTTCAGGAGACTGTGTTAGTAAGTTGGGCTAGCGCAAATATCCAGCGTATCCAATCTTGGTGAGGAGCGATACTGGCCTATGGACCGATTGTAGCTGTTGATTAAAAACTCGAGAAAAAAACTTTGACAACTTCCAGTGTCACTGTCATCCATTTTGCTTTTCGGAAGCTATTCTTAGGACGGCCTGTTTTCTCATAATTTTATTACTTGTAGTTTTCACAATAATTGTTCCTAATTTCAGGTTTAGTTGTTTGAATTCGAATCTTTCCTAGTGTCCTAGTCTCCTCGTAAAATGGATAGTTGTTGCGTTAATTGTTCCGTGGTTCGGCGTTCGTTTAGTTCTCGTAGTTTTAGCGAAAAGAACGACATCATCAGAGCCGGCTGGTCAACCTCAGCGTTGCCTGATTTCAAGAGAGTTGTGAAGGAACGTAACCGTGAGTACACTCGGCATTTCACTGTTGAAACATACAATAGGTGCCAATGATTATCAGGCTGTAGTTCGAAAAACCTTTTATTTTGTTTCCCTTGCCTCTTGTTTTCCTCTGAAAAAACGCCATGGGTAACATGTGGTTTCTCTATTCCTTTGACAAACAGCTTGCTAAGAACTGCTTCACATTTACATTTTTAGAGTGTGTGAGGAAGTGTGAATGTTGGTGGGGGGGGGGGGGGGTGGAATTCATTGCGGTACCCCCGTCACCAGAGGCACGCTACGCTCCTGGTGGGTAGGTACCTACCTACTTAATTTTCTTCTTTTTTCACTATTCTGCTCGAACTTGTTGGCTGGGTAGGTACCTACATAATATTATATGAAAGCCTCGAAAACTTACCTTGAGTGGCGCATCATCAGTCTCTGACCCATGAGTTATTTTGTGAGGTACCTACTTTTACGTTAGGTAGTATTTTAATTTTGAAGGATTTTTACTGGACATTTAATGGTATGTAAATCAATGTGTGATCAATGAATGTATCGACTGAACAAAAAGTAGGTACCTACCTATGTGAGACGTATTTCATAAGAAATTACCTTCCTGCACGAAAAGAACAATTTAGGTACTCTCACACAGTGAGCGAAATTTAATTTTTATTTACATGTGCACTTCACTCGAAATTGAACATGACTTCTTCTACCTAGCAAAGAATTCTCATCTTGCTTACTGATCTGCTTATTTGACATCCTATCAAGTTTCACTAGTCAGCGTCTCACGTTCTGGTAATACTTTGAATGTTTATTGGTACCTATGTCGTTTCTGCTATCAACTTTCTGTTCTTATTCTATGCAGCTGTGGACGAATGCAGCGCCACAAACCGCTAGCGGCTGGGAATCAGCAGATTTGACTAGGTGAGTAGACGTTTGTTAGTTTAATCTTTCAGCTTGATAATAATATACGAAGGAAGGTTCACATATACCGACGTAGTATTCTTTACTGAGGTACTCGATATAGGCATTTTCCAGGCTGTAAAAATGTAATCTTTTTGCGGATAAACAAGGATGTGTCATTACTGTATCACACTGTTACTGTAATAACTAATAAGTATTCCAATTTGTTGATCTACACAGGAAATACAACAAGGAATAATTAGGTACCTACCTAATTATGTATATCCGTGGTATGAACTTACTTTCTGTGCCTCTTTTTGTCACCTTTGTTACCCATGTTTCGCCTGATCCTTTTCTTCGGCGATGCAGGCATACAGTAGATACATTACACGGAAATCACTACGAATAAACCGCGTGAGAGAAGAGAGGAATGAAGGAACGAACTAAAAACAACAGAAGACCCGCACTGATATAACCTGACGAGCAGAAAACTTGCAGTTGGAGAGGACATGGAGAGGAGGAGCTCAAGTAATCATAGTATCCACGAGATAATAGAATTGATAACAAAGTAGGTAGTAAAAACTGTCGAAATTCGGCAGGACGACCCGTGCGATTGCAGCGCTCCTACCAGTTGCTACAAAATCACATTGGGACACTTCCCGCCACCTCGATCGTCAGCGCAGTCTCGTGGTTGGGGGACCAACGCGACTGGGCGGGAGGAATGCCCTTAACAATAAAGATTCAATACAAAACAAGCAATAAGAAAGCTACACAATTACAAAAACGCTGAAAATTATTGCACAACTGTTTTTTTCCTGTATATCACTCATCTGCAAAGATCACATTCAGATAATACCGATTTTGCCCCTTGTACTGTGAGTACCTACCTAGTTTTTTTATGAGAGTCAAAAACGCGCGAACTTGAAATTTGTTATTGCACACAGTTCTCTGAAATATTCAACCAGTATATTTAAACCAATATAATATATAAAATGTGCTTATCGACAGCTTCCGATCTACTGTATTCACTTGTAAAACACAACTTGCAGGTACATACGCCAAAACCAAAAATGCGAAGAAGACAGCGCCGCCGGTTGCGACATGCTATTGACGACCACTTAAATGGCATCATTTAACTACGTCAAAAAAGTTTGCCACAAGTACCTGCCTCACATGGACGACAAATGAATATTATACCTATTTTGAATAGTTACCCGACAACTTACAATCCGTAAGCATATACGTATTAGTAGCATATTCGTATTTCTTCAAAATATATTATATGTTTATGAATACCTACCTGTAAATTGATATGAAATGGTAACCTGGGTCATGGGAGCGAAACACCACTGGCTGGCAGTGACGGGACTTTCCCGTGTCACAGACGGCAACGAAAAGCCACCCTTCTGCGACACCATCAGGAGTGAAACGCCGGATTATTTCGGAGGGGGGAGTGAAACACCTGAACCCCCGGTAAAATGGAGTGTGATGCCACTGCCCCTAGCAGCGTTGGGGCAGAATATCAGCACCCACCACATCGATCGTCAGCGCTCTTGGTTGGGGGTACTACTGGCCTTCCCCTCCCACGGCCCCGCTACAGATAAAATGAAGAAATTTGACTTCATCCGAAGGCATTATGCTGTGTATATTTAAGTAAGTTATGAATTTTGGTTTTAATGATTCTTGTCTTATTAATTTATGAACGATTTATGTATTTCTACTATTGCTGTATATTTAATTTTGTTTCAGCGCAATTGGGCACATGCCCGTGTCACTTACAAATAAAAAAAATGAATAAATCCGTTTCAAATATTAAATTCTCAATACTTGAGTATCAATTATAACACAGAAAAGCTCATGTTTCTACAACACCACTCATTCTCGAAGTTTGGAAGTAGGTAGGTAAATATGGAGTGGGGAAAGTTATTTCAACAAGATTTTGTTCGTCGAGTGATCGTGAGAGGGTAGCCTTCCTTGGATTCCCGCATCAATAAGTAATTATAGGTCATCTCTTCGAACTTCAGACGTGTTGAGAAATGAAATCTTCTCAGGAGCATAGAAAGGAGAAATTTCGACGAAATGAGAGCGTACCTCTTTCCTGAAATGAGAATACGTTTAATTTGGTTTATTATTTTTAATAATGAACCTTTGGAATCGAACATGAAAAAAAAATCTAACCCCCCCCCCCCCCCTCCCTCATAATTTGATGATTTCAAGGCATGTGAATCCGAAAATGCAAAATAACAAATTTCTGTCCGTCCGCCGTACACCGTACGCCGTACTTAGCACTTTTCATAGTTACCATGAAAAAAATACTAGGTACCTACCTAAATCACGAGTTAAATGTTGCTAAAATAATTCTGCCGATGACAAACAGTACCTAACAAAAAGAAACACACATAATGAAGTTCTGAAAAGAAATTGTTGATGAGGAGTGAAAAAAGTCGCAAAAGTACCTACCAACAAACTCCAGCCCCTTCGACGTAGATGGTATAATGAACCGTTGTGTAATAATTTACTGTTGAGTAATAATTTACCGTAGTAATAATTTACCTATCAATAATACTTCAACGTTTGTCCAAGTTTCACTACCTACCAACAAACTCCAAAAGAGCCATCATTTTTCAAATTAAATAATATCACAGAACAACCAACTCGACTTCATACTCCGCCTATATAATCAGGTGATCCCTACCAATGATTGGCCGTATTCACAAATTCCTATTGTGGGCGCGTCTCTGGTTACGAGATTTGGTTTGAATTGTATACAATTTCATTCACACTGGAGTCGAAAATGCCTGTCGGTGCAAACTTCGGGGCCTTACTGTGAACGAACGGCTGGACGTACGATGCTCCGGATGGTCTTAAAAAACTCGCAAGTTCACGAACTATTTAAAACCGTAAAAATATTTACGTAAAAAAATGGTATAGGCGTTTTGAAAATTTCAACCCCTATTTTGAACCCCTTAGAGATGACTCACAGTAACGTCGAGCTTCGAGGACCAACTAGACGCCGAACGGAACCTATAACCCGAATTTCATCAATTTTTTTTCATGGTAACTAAGAAAAGTGGCCCGTACGGCGTACGGCGTACGGCGTACGGCGGACAGACAGAAATATTTTTATTGCAGTTTTGGATTCTACATACCTTGAAACGTAAACCATCAAATTTTGAGGGGGGGTAAGAATTTTTTTTTTCATGCTCGATTCCAATGGTTCATTATTGAAAATAATAATCCAAAAATTGATGAAATCGGTTTATAGGTTCCGTTCTGGGTCTAGTTGGTCCTCGAAGCTCGACGTTACTGTCAGTCATCTCTAAGGGGTTCAAAATAGGGTTTGAAATTTTCAGAACGCAGTAGCTCAAAAACTTTCGATAGAAGGGTACGGTTTTTTTACGTTATTAAATTTGTGTTGAGCTAAAGAATTGTTGAGACCACCCGGAGCATTGTACGACTAGCCGTTCTTGTGCACCAAAAAGCTTCGTCAACACGATCGTGAAACAAACGCTGTAAATCCGGCCCAGATTATAATCAAGGATGGCTGTATGGAGTCGAGTTGGTTGTTCTGCGACATTATTTCATTTGAAAAATTATGGATCCATTGGATTTTGTTGGTAGGTACTTTTGAAACGTGAACAAATGTTGAAGTATTATTGATGGGTAAATTATTACACGATGGTAAATTATTACACAACGGTAGATTATTGCACAACGGTAAATTATTACAATTATTACACAACGGTAAATTTTACTACAGAACGGTAGATTATTACACAACGGTTCATTACACCATCTACGCAGGAGGGGCTGGATTTTTCTGATAGGTACTAAAGTATCTTGAACAACCGTTGAAGTATTATTGATGGGCAAATTATTACACAAAGGTAAATTATTACACAACGGTTCATTATACTATCTACGTAGAAGGGGGACCTTTACAGGTAAATTATTACACAACAATTCATTATTTTCCGTATGCTTCATGAATTACTACAAATATAATTGAATTATTGAATTATTGAATCTCGCGGATTGTCGGAAACTTTAATTCCGGAGCTGGCTCCAGTACTCGATTTAGGGCTTTCCTGGAGGGAGCTCGAGGGTATTGACAATAGAAAACAGTGATCTACTTAGATGGGGTATCGATACAGGTAAATAATAAACCGTTGTGTAATAATTTGCAGCATTTTTTCAAAGGCAAGCACTTTATAAAAAACGCTGCAGTCTTTGTCACGTGGGTTTATTATTCCTAAAGAAATTTTGGACGTTCATTTATTGTTTCTTTCAAAGTGAAATAATTCAAATAGATATTTCTGATTGTTTCCACCAGTTTTGGCCCCCAAAATACGAATTAGGTACGCTCCTTTTTTTTAAATTATATTTGATCATTGGTAGCGCCATTTAATTATCCCCTGTTGATTCACCTGTTGACTCTTTTTCTAGTGTTAGTATACAAATTGATGGTCATTTCAGACAATTTCCCAGGTTTTTGACTCACAAAAAATCGATTTTGGGAGCAGAACCATTGGTAGAACCTCAACTTTCCACTCTGTGGTCAAAACTGACTTCACATTCAGTCTTCTTGTCCCAAAAAACATGGGAAACGATACGTCAAACGCTCATGTTACTAACATGTTACTAAAATACAAAAAGTATGTACCTATTTTTATACCCATTTTCACTCATAACGACCCTGGGTATATTCCGATCGGGCTGCAAAGTTTCGGGACACAATTAGGGCCAAAATGGAGCTTGTGTGCTAAAGAGCGAGTTTTTTAGACCGAAAATGAAGCGGTATACGTGATACGGCGGACGGCGTACGGCGGACGGCCTACGGCGTACTGTGGACGGCGGACGGACATTGCATTTTTGGAATCTACGCACCTTGAAACGTAAAAGAAAAAATTGTGAGGGGTGTTATAAAAATTGTTTTGCTGAGCAATTACGTAGGTGTATTATTCACAGAATAATAAACCAAAATAAGTGTACGACTAACCAAATGGCGTGAATAGGTACCTACTTATACCAAAAAAACTCTCTTACCCCCAAAAGGCAATAAAAGTAATAAACATTGAATGGATCCATTAATGACCAACTGATGAATCTCTGTTTTTGACAAGATTAGTTTGATAGGATAAAAACCACGGGGCTGTCCTTAAACACAAAACATTTCTAAACCTACCTACCTACCTACATTTCCGAATGGATTTGTTTCTGCATACTGAAGATCTCAAGGTCAATTCAAGATTTGTTAAATGGTGGGTGGCATGCAGTTTTATTGCTCCATCTTTAGTGCATTCAACTTCTGGTGTTCCATTTCTTAGAAAAATTGTGCGAAAATTTATATTGCTTCTTGAAATTTAAATATATTTCCGGGACCTATAATCATTGGTCACTAAAGAATTTACTATGAAATCCAAACGAACCTATTCATTCAAACTAAATTTTGTGTGAAAACGAATAAAATTTAAATGTTTATTCCAGTTTGGACGAAATAATAAAATGGAAATGGATTATTAGAAAAGTCTGGAACGACCTCACCACTTCTAATTATGTTGTCTATCATTTTGGAGTACCTAGTGAAAGAAACTTGGATTCGACCGATACAAATTTATGTAATTGGAGTTTAATTTCAAATGCAGTTCTATACGTTTACACATGCAGTATAAATTACAGTATAAACTTTACTGAAGATTTATGCCCTCCCGGGTTCCCCTGCTACATACTGGCTACGCCTGATAGGTGGAGATGGTATCACAATCATCAGTCTCTAAATATCGAGTAGTTATCTTTCAACTCGTTCATCATTATTTTCCATATAAAATTATTTTACTTTACCTATAATCACAATTTATTAAAATCCCTACTCTTCATTGAAATTTGAAAGGTAGTAAATATACGTACCGGGACAAACTCTCAAACCACTTCCAAATGACCCGTAAGCGCATTTAGGTCGTCTAGCAACAGCTTCTGGCAAGAAATGATCCGGATAGAATTCCTGGGGCTTCTCCCAATACTTAGGTTTCATGCCAGCTTCATTGACGCAGAATATCAAGGACGCACCTTCGGGGAACACTAAGCCATCTGTGTGTACAAAATCGGGGTGATCACAGTACTTTACCACGGGCTCATCTTTCACCACAACCCTGAATAAGGTGATAGATCATCATTTGTTTCGATATATAGCTGTGTGGCGTGTTCGTGGGGCCGAAATGATGTGTTACAGGAGATGGGGATTGTGGGAAAATGTATATTTTTTATGCAACTCAAGGTAATTGTCGAACATTAGAAAGCTTATACTTCGGAGGCGTCTTAGTCGTGTTTCCGTGTGTGTGCATCCCCCAAGATTACATTCGATTATACATTCACCAATTTGGATGAACGAATTAAGTGAACAGGCATTGCTAGTGTTAAAGCCCCGTTTACACGAGCGGACCGGGCCGGATAAATCCGAGGAGTACAGTAAGTGCGTACTTCCGCCCTGCCGTGTAAACACTCCTCCGGACCGGTTATGGGCGTTCCCACTTGCTAGGGAGGCCCGATGGAAATTCCTTCGGATCTAGGGTCCCCCCACCCGACGATCCTACTCTCCCCACCCATTTGCCCTGTCACCCTGTGATGTAAACGCATATCCGCTCAGGCTCTTCTCCAGGACTAGGTACCTACATCCCTATAAACATGCATATAGTTTAAAAAACGCTGCGAAGTCCTTGTCACATGGGTTTATTATTCTATTGGACAACCTACTGAAATTTTGGCTGTTCATTTATTGTTTCTTTAATGTGAAATAATTATCCACCAATTTTGGTCCCCAAAACATGAATTAGGTACGCTCTTTTTTTTTTCAAATTATCTTTGATCATTGGTAGTGCCATTTAGTTGTCTTGATTCGCCTGTTGACACTTTTTCTAGTGTTGTTATACAAATTGATGGTGATTTCAGACAATTTCCCAGGTTTTTGACTCATTAAAAATCAATTTTCGGAAATGAACCGTTGGTAAAAACTCAATTTTCGCCTCTTTGGTAAAAATCGACTTCATATTCGGTCTTCTCATTCCAGAAACATGGAAAACGATACCTCAAAAGCTCATGTTACTAATACGTTACTAAAACACAAAAAGTACCTATTTTTATACACATTTTCACTCATATCACCCCTGGGTATAATCCGATCGGGCTGCAAAGTTTCGGGACACAACTAGGGCCCAAATGGAGCATGTGTGCCAAAGAACGACTTTTTAGACAGAAATTGAAGGTGGTATGCATGATACGGCGTACGGCAGACAGGCATTGCATTTTCTGAATCTAGGCACCTTGACGCAAGACAACAAATTTTGAGGGGGGTGTTATACGCTGAAGATAATAAACCAAAACAGTGGAAATTGTTATACAACTGTTTATTACGTTCTAGTCTTCGGTCCGGTCGTGTAAACGGCTGCCCGAGGGGAAGGAAGCCCCGCCCCCTCGGAGCGAGTCAGGAGGCTCCTAGCTAGGAGCATCGGAGTATCCGGCCCCTTTTACACTCTGATGCTCCTAGCTAGGAGCCTCCTGACTCGCTCCGAGGGGGCGGGGGCTTCCTTCCCCTCGGGCAGCAATTTACACGACCGGACCACGTTTTAGTAACATATTAGTAACATGAGCTTTTGAGGTATCGTTTTCCATGTTTTTGGAACGAGAAGACCGAATATGAAGTCGATTTTTACCAAAGAGGCGAAAATTGAGTGTTTGCCAAAGGCTCATTTCCGAAAATTGATTTTTAATAAGTCAAAAACCTGGGAAATTGTCTGAAATCACCATCAATTTGTATAATAACACTAGAAAAAGTGTCAACCGGTGAATCAAGACAACTAAATGGCACTACCAATGATCAAAGATCATTTTAAAAAAAATGAGCGTACCTAATTCGTGTTTTGGGGGCCAAAATTGGTGGAAACCATCATAAATGGCTATTTCAATAATTATTTCACATGAAAGAAACAGTAAATGAACAGCCAACATTTCAGTAGGTTGTCCAATAGAATAATAAACCCATGTGACAAGGACTTCGCATCGTTTTTTAAACTATATGCATGTTTATAGGGATGTAGGTACCTAGTCCTGGAGAAGATCCTGAGCGGATATGCGTTTACATCACAGGGTGACAGGTCAAACAGGTGGGGAGAGTAGGATCGTCAGGTGGGGGGACCCTAGATCCGAAGGAATTTCCATCGGGCCTCCCTAGCAAGTGGGAACGCCCATAACCGGTCCGGAGGAGCGTTTACACGGCAGGGTGCAAGTACCCACTTACTGTACTCCTCGGATTTATCCGGCCCGGTCCGCTCGTGTAAATGGGGCTTATTATAATAATATGATGATTCTTCGTTCTCAAAACGTCTCAACACTTACCAATGACTGTTTCCGACGTTAGGGTCCTTACAAAAGACGGTGGGCCCACAAACCTCAAACTTTCATTGAATACCATATGTAAATAATCCATTCGCGAGATTTCATCTGATGTTGGAGCTTCCAGGCTGTCCCCCATTATTTCGACCTGCTCCTGGTACGCCTTATTTTGATACTCAGGATATTGTGCTAGGAAGAGGAGAACTGTAGCTACTGCAATGGATGACGTATCGGAGCCCTGGAAATCGCAAAAACGTTATTTGTAAAGGTTCACTTAAAATATGGATTTCTAAAGGATTACGCTGAATACGAATTATCCTGACCCCATGTTTCTAAACCTATACTCACTAATCCACTGCAGAAATCTCAAAAATCTCGAAAATTCACGTTTGTCACCATTAGGAAGAACCAATCAAATTCTGGATTCGTTGTGCTCGCAATCACCACGAATCCAGCACCACGCATTGATTGTGATCAATTTTTGGGGGGGAATTTTAACACAGAATGTGTTTTAGCCATGGACTAACTAGCCAAAAAAGCTAACGAAATTTCGTAACGAAATCTGGGACGACAACATTTCTAATGATTTTCACGTACAACCGATTCGTTGCTACGGAACTTTAACTTCGCCAGTTATCATCGTACAAAAATCTTTCACCACTCGTTGGATAGCTCTCGATTTACCTAACCATATTACGTTAACCACTGCGGAGTGCGTGGCCGACAAGCTGCGATATGAGCGTGATTGTTTAAATAATTGTTTACACACAGGTGATCATTCTCAATAATTTATATTGTGAACACGATTGCAAGCTTTATACACATAAGTAAAGACATAATTTTAAGACCAAACAACCGATAAACGAATTATCTCTTGGAGATGTAGGAGTCTTGGAGATGAAAAGCTCGGACTAGTTTATGTTTAACAAAATTTTTATGAAGTGCACTCGTGAGTGTGTATATAAGAAGCTGTGTATAAGGCACCACCAGTTACGACGAAACATTAGTGGGAGGAAGTTAACCAATCTTCAACCGAAGATTGAAGACGGGTTTATGTGAAACGCGCGAGCTAAAACACATTCTGTGTTTCTATAATTTCGTCCGAAGTATGTAAATAGAGGTAACCGGGGGTCCAGGGGGCTTGCCCCCCGGTCGAGGCGCGGAGCGCCGAGTTTTTGTACCCCATAATTTCCTTTGCAAATATTGAGATTCGGAGAGAAGGTGCGAGTTGGGCTGTAAGTGGTCCCATATATGAGTTCATCGGAATTATTTCGACTGTGCCTTTCGTCCTCGCATGCGCAAATATGAAATGCTAGCAACGTTTAAATTTACGGGTAAAAAATTGTAGGGGTGAAATGAAATTCGGAGGTTAGCCGAATGAATTCAATTGAAAATCGGGCCCTAATTTTTTTTTAAGCTCTAGCACCTCATACGAATCTCAATATTTCAACGTTGATTTGATCCTACGGATGGATTTGAATATTTAGAAGTAGGTAGCTATGAAGTTCAAATTAAGACAGTCATTGTGATACGGTCTCGTGTTTACGAGGAAGTTATAGCCTTCTCCAAAGCAGAGTGGTATGTGTGATGAAGGTTCCAAAAGTTTTATTAATAATAATGATTATATATATACCTAGCTGGCGAGCTGGAGTTGGTCTCATTCGATTCTCTACTACAGTCTTCTTTCTCTACGATCTGCTTTCTCTAAGATCTGCGTTCCCTTTTCACGAATATGTAATTGACCGTAACATCCTAGTACCCACAGCAACGCCGTTTACACCAACATTTATGAACAGACATAAATTAGTAATAAGATTTCCAGGGTTTAATATTTTGAATATTAAATAATCATGATTATACCAAATCCGTTTTACAAAATAGGGGAAAAAGAAACTAATTAAAAATAACACAAGTATCAAAAAATTCTGCAGCTTCATACCCTTACTTTATCGCTACGGCTGATCCCCCCGACCCTACTGTATGCGCCCGCGTTTGCTCACAGTGGAAAGTAGCAGCCCTACCTAGATGAAATCCATACTGGGGAACCATCTGGGGAAATTCTCACAAAACCCGGTGACTTTCAGAGAAAGGAGTAGGCGCACATATTTATTTTATGTTTTAAAGGAAAGTAGATTTCATCCTGAAAATGTTGACACCAACCGCACTGTCCTACAATAAGTGCGTAGTTCTTTCTCTATGATCTTTCAAAGATTCAGGAAGTTGTGAAGTCATTGCAACCCGCTTGCCTCGAAGGAAGCCCCTGTCCATTGTGACGTCAAAACTTCAGGAAACGTAAAAATCTCAGGAAAAGAAAGCCACTTATCGTAGGACAGTGCGGTTGGTGTCAAAGTTCTCAGAATGGAATGTAGTTTCTTAAAAAAAATATATATATATATATATATATATATATATATATATATATATATATATATATATATATATATATATATATATATATATATATATATATGTATATATATATATATATATAAACCGCTTTTTAACCCATGCGAGTACCCCATTCAAATGAGGAGAACCAGAAGTACGAGTATTAAACTGGGCGCGGAGGCGAAGGTATTGCGGTATATTTTAGGCTGTTCAGGATCCAGAACTATATGTTTCAGTACGTGATTGACGTTCTCTCAAGTAATATACATACCTTCCAGAGGTATACCTCGCAACTGGCAAGTGGTGTACACTCAAATGCTTTTGATGAAAGGACATCATCCGTGTGTGTTGTCAGTTCTAAGTGTGGTTAAGAATCAGAAACCACCCCTAATAAACTAAACTAACGCTCAGAAAAGGAGTTTTCCAACTAGCATGCACATCTAATGGATGTGATTAAGTGTTAGTTCTCCGAAAATTTGTGTTCTTCTACTTACACCGACAATAACATCGAGTAAGGCTTGATCTAGTTCTTCCTGAGACCAGTTATCTTGTCTAGCTCTGTGAACCAGCGCGTCAGTATAGTTGGCAGGTTCGAAATCTGCATCTGTAATAATACTTGGACGGTGTTATGCAGCAATGACCTATGTGACAACAACCAAACTTTCGGGAAACCAAGCGGAAAGGGTTTGGGCTTATTGCACATCGCTGTGCTCTCTATGGTGGGTCCAGGAAGTTGACGTTTTACCAACAGCATATTTTTAGTAAGTGTGGTGGTTTGAATGAGAATGAGGTAATGGTTAGGTTTGGATGAGAGAATGAGATTGATGGATGAGAAGGTGCTGGATCTAGCGTTTAAAAGGTTAACACCTGTGGCGAAGCCAGGGAGGTTACCACCACTAAAAGTGCTAGAGGGTTTTGCCCAGTAGTTGCCACTCGTGGTCAGCTATCACCGGACCGGTTCCACCATTCTGGGATCTTTTTGGTTATAGGTAAGGAGAAGTGAGGGGAAAGAGAGAGAGAGAAGTCATCGACTTTAGGTTTGAGCGTAGAATGAAGAAACGGGTGAGAACGGCGGGTTTTTAAGGACCCTTTCCACCCTCCCCCAGTCACTTGACGGGCGTTGCCAACCGTTGAGGGATTGTGGGTTCGTCTGTAGTTGGTCACGTACACCTCTTCATTCATCTGGTTTATTTGCAATCTTAATATGAGATACAGAGTGATGTTCTGGGAGGATATCACTACATTAAGCTTTTGGTGATTATCAAGGTTTAAATCCCACACAAGCGACATTTGCACCAGATTAAAAGGTTTGGCGCTTACCCGATTTGATTAGGCGTTTTGTAACAATGAGCTAAACGACCAAAACTGTCCACATGGGAACCGAAAACCTCCATATCCCTACCTACCTACGTACCTACTCAGCGAACAACACACTGTATACACGACAGAACAAGTCCCCCCCCCCCCCCCCCAAGTCGGCCCCCTACAGGTCTGTGGTGTTAATTTCTCATACAGTTTTGTTGGTTTATTATTTTTAAAATAAACCTTTGGAATTGACCATGAAAAAAAGTGTTAACCCTCCCTCAAAATTTGATGGTTTACGTTTCAAGGAACAAAGAATACGAATATCGAATTTAAAAAAATCTCCGTTCGTCCGCCGCCCACCGTCTGCCGTACGCCGTCCGCGGCTTTTTTTCGTTCCCATGAACCAAAATTCACGAAATTTGGTATATGGGTCCTGTTTGGGCTCCAGTTGGTCCTCGAAGCTGGTGTTACTGTCACTGAACTCTAAGGTGTGAAAAATAGGGGTTGAAATGTCTAGAGTGGCCCTATATCGCTTGTCTCGATTACCCTTAATGAAAATGGCTTGTTGCAGAAAATGAAAATGTTGTCGAATGAAATCCTACTTTTAGTAGATTAAATTATAATATTTTAACTGTCAGACCCGATTCGTCAAAAAACATTCATTGCACCGATCGTCTCGACATCCTTCGCTGCCCCAGTTACAAAAAGCGGTGACCCAGGAGCTCATTGCGTCCTCGGCCACTCGCGCCTGTGATCGCGCATTATGATTTGTGGGAAACAATACCCCACCAATGGAAGAATAAAACGTACAGCAGGAAAGACAGAAAAGCGGGGTCGTGGAGTTCAGGAACCCGAACGGAAAGCATCCTTCGAGCCACGGACCCGACCCCTCTGCAGGAGTGTCACCTGAAGAGGTACTTCTCTGCTGGCCCGATCCTTGATATTACACCGACGGAGCCAGCCCATGTTCCGACGCCGGCACGACTGTGAACTTAGCTCGTTTCCAGGTCGGAGGAGCAGGACCGAAGGTACGTGGACCATCCCGAGTAATTTTTTCCCGTCCGTTCCGCGATCTTCGTGCAGTCGGGCGTAGATTGGGTAGTTACACGCACAATAGCCCTTGCGAGGAAGTAGGTAGGAATTTCTGAGTAGTGTATTATTAAGGATTATTTAAATATGAATAAAATATTCCCATGTACTACTGAATCCCGGCGTTGTGTGTTCCAAGTCCTAGTGCCATCAAGCCTGCTCCGTTCAGGAGCCCAGCGTTGCCTGGCCCCCAGGCCGCCCAAGGCAGGTGGAGGCAAACAGGCAAAAGATAACGCGATATCGAGAATATCAGGGGCTCACATTAACTTACAATTACTTACATGCTACAATAATGGATTACAGTAATTGTCGTGATATCCTCCCAGAAATAACACTCTCTGTGTACCTATTTTAGATTGCACAAATAAACCGAACGAATGGAGGGTCTACATGAACAGAGAGGGGGTAGATCTCCCTTCTCTCTTACAACGGCTCGTTTGAAGGACTAGGTGAGGGTGGAAAGGGTTCTATAAAACCCAACATTTTCGCCCGATTCTCCATTCTAGGCTCAAACCTCAAGCCAATGACCTCTCTCTCTCTCCTCACACCTCCTTACCTTCCTCACCAAAAAGAACTCGGAGTGGTGGAACCGGTCCTGTGTTAAGGGTAAATGTCACGGATTTTAGAAAGAAATATTTTCAATAGATGGCTGCACCGTCGGGGGTAATCCAATATTCGGTTTATCTCTTGAACGGGTCAACCGATTTTCAATCTGTAAAATGTTCTGTAATTGTTATAAACAACCACAAGTGCGGACATTCAGTTTTGAATTTTAAAACTTTTTTTTTCATGGAGTTCCCGAAATTATTTTACTTAATTTCAACCTTTTTAAAAAAAGCAACTAGTACTTTTGTAGGAAAAAAATCGAAGAGTTCAAATCCGCTTTCAGATTGAAGATCGGATCATTAGATCGAACGGCATCTGGGAAAATCACTATAACAATGGGGCCTATTGTTTGCCCTCTAATCCTCTACCTGTGCCCACCTTGCAACGATGCCTTCCCTTTCCTGTTGATTTGAGCTAGGAGGCGGACTGAGTTCACATCTAAGGGTGTATTTTTCCTTCTACATCTATTTCTTCAAGAGTACAAGATTTGCTTGGCAGAAATAGTTGGCTGCTGGATCAAATCAGGATACAGCCAAATTTGGGCTGAATCCTGTCAGGGTATCAAGAAGGGCGTTTGGTTTTTAGCATCTGACTGGTATCTAGTTTTCTTAATATGATTTCATTTTCTAAATTATTACTTTGTAAGTACCTATGTGACTGGAATTTCCATAATAAGCCATTCAGTAACTAGTGATTTGCAGGGTTCTCATAGTCCACCAAACCCAATGAAGCCATGAAAAAAATCGCCGTAAAATTAAGGAAGTTCAGTTAAAGGTTCAGGAAAAATTGCACTCGATAACTATATATTGCCACAACTATATATTATCAATTTCGAGGTTCACAAGTGACGCCTATGGAAATATCACTGACAACGACCGAAGATAACAAATATGTTGAGAATCATCAATATAATAGCAATAACAATAATTCAAATGCAATAAAAATATCAATAGAATAATAATAACAAGAATACAAGTAGGTACATAAAAAATAACTTGCTATTGGAATAACAATAACAAGAATGTAAAATAACGAGAGTGCCAAGGATTTTTCATTTGAGCTGACGAAGGGCACGATTTCAATTAATTTTATCCAACCCATTTATATTATATTGGTCCAACCCGTGCCTATCCGAAAAATCTGCCACCATTTTTCGGGTACTCATGGGCGTCATAAGGAATTGGCTACATAAGAAATTATATTTCCATGTGTTCAACAGAATACTACCGTTATAACTCATCGTACTCATATGGAACCTTCAGTGTTTCATTCTAGATCCACCCTCCAAATTTGAATTCTTTGCTACGATTATAAGGTACTTGTGGGCTGTACAAGGATTGCACGTTCGCGCATCCGCTAACAAAGCTTACAGTATTTTTTAAATGATTTTGATTTGGGACTATCAGTGACCCGACCTGCACCTGCCCTCTAAATTTCGCTCGTGACAACCATTTGTTTTCTGGCATTCATGGCCTTCATCAGGGATTGTACACAGACAGACACGGAAAAATGTTCCTTGATATGTGAAAAGCACCATGGAGCAGAATATACATAGGTATTATGATAGGGGATGGGGACTCCAGTGCATTTGTCAAAATTTCTCAAAATGTTTCGTATGGGCGCAATATGACAAAAATTGAATGCGCCAGTTGAATCACGTGATCAAAAATTATACAAAACGGCTTTGTGGTTTGCAAAAAGATTCCCGGACTTACTCTAAAATGTTAACCAACTCTGTTATAAAGCGGCTGAAAGCGTGCGCGAGAGGTACAATCGTGCACAATTCGAAATCCACCGGTCTAGTAGAAGATTTAAGGATAGATTTAACTAATGGGCCAGATCTAATTTTTGGCGACCATAGAGAATGTAATGAGTATGTCTTGGGGGCCAAAATTGGTGGAAACCATCAGAAGTAGCTATTTCAACTGTCACATGAAACAAACAAGAAATGAACAGCCAACGTTTCTGTCGGTGTCCAATAGAATTATAAACCCATGCGACAAGGACTCTGCAGCGTTTTTCAAATGGAATAATATCACAGAACAACCAACTCGACTTCATACAGCTATCCGTGATTATAATCAAGTGACCCCTAGTGATGATATCTGGGCCGGATTTATACCGTTTCATTCATGATCATGTTGACGAACCTCTTCGGTGAAAACGAACGGCTGGTAGTACAAAGCTGCGCGTGGTCTCAAACAACGCTGTAGTTCAAGATCAATTTAAAAACGAAAAAAAACCATGCCCTTCTACTGAAAGTTTTCATTTTGACCCTCCCCCTTCCCCTTACGTTTTTTGGTTAATCCTTGTTATTTTTATTACATTTTTCGTTACGATTTAATTTCTTATTGTTATTGTTAATACGATTATTAGACATTTATTGTTATTATCGTATTGCATTCATTTGTTTAAATTGTTATTGGCATATTTAAAACGTGTAACTTGTTATCGTCATTTTATTTATTTTCGTTATTGTCGAAGTTTTTAAAACATTTTAACAACTTTATTCTTGCTTCCCTTTTGGTTTATTATTTTCAATAATGAACCATTGGAATCGAGCATGAAAAAAAAAATTCTTACCCCCCTCAAAATTTGATGGTTTACGTTTCAAGGTATGTAGAATCCAAAACTGCAATAAAAATATTTCTGTCTGTCCGCCGTACGCCGTACTGACCACTTCTCCTAGTTACCATGAATCAAAATTGATGAAATTCGGGTTATAGGTTCCGTTCGGCGTCTAGTTGGTCCTCGAAGCTCGACGTTACTGTGAGTCATCTCTAAGGGGTTCAAAATAGGGGTTGAAATTTTCAAAACGCCTATACCATTTTTTTACGTGAATATTTTTACGGTTTTAAATAGTTCTTGAACTTGCGAGTTTTTTAAGACCATCCGGAGCATCATACGTCCAGCCGTTCGTTCACAGTAAGGCCCCGAAGTTTGCACCGAGAGGCATTTTCGACTCCAGTGCGAATGAAATTGTATACAATTCAAACCAAATCTCGTAACCAGAGACGCGCCCAAAATAGGAAATTTGGCGGAGATAAAATCATTGCTAGGGATCACCTGATTATATTGGAGGAGTATGAAGTCGAGTTGGTTGTTCTGTGATATTATTTCATTTGAAAAATGATGGCTCTTTTGGAGTTTGTTGGTAGGTAGTGAAACTTGAACAAACGTTGAAGTATTATTGATGGGTAAATTATTACTACGGTAAATCATTACTCAATGGTAAATTATTACACAACGGTTCATTATACCATCTACGTAGAAGGGGCTGGAGTTTGTTGGTAGGTACTTTTGCAACTTTTTTCACTCCTCATCAACAATTTCTTTTCAGAACTTCATTATGTGTGTTTCTTTTTGTTAGGTACTGTTTGTCATCGGCAGAATTATTTTAGCAACATTTAACTCGTGATTTAGGTAGGTACCTAGTAACGAGTACGGGGTTAGGTACTAACCTACGGAGGGTCTGCGATCTACATAATATGCATAGAATAGTACATAACATATTATATAGACGGGTTATCTATACAGAGAGCTGTGATCTGTAACAGAAGGATATTCTATACAAAATAATAAACCGTTGTGCAGGGATTTGCAGCGTTTTTTCATACTGTCTTCCAAAATCTTTGTTTGTTATTGTTATAAATGAGGAGTCTCTTAGGCATTTGAGCGGACGGTAGTTGTCTACGCATGCATAAATGTGAAATTCATGTAGTCTTGTGAATATTTGTATATTACAGCATTTGTTCAATGGTTTTAATATGGGACTATAAGTCACCCAACCCGCACCTGCCCTCTAAATGTCAGCTCGTGGCAACCATTTTTTTTCGGGCACTCATGGCCCTCATCACGGATTGCACACAGACAGACACGGAAAAATGTTCCTTGATGTGTGAAAAGCGAAACGCGAGTGGAAATTTTCATTTTGGAGGATGTAATTTTTTTCTGACTCGAATCACGAGGATATAAAGCTTCTTTGGTTTTGGTAGGGGGGAAGCAAAATCAGTGGAATATGAATAACTCATTTAGCTTTGATGCACATCTTTCCAAGTGCGTAATACGAAATGGCTCTTGTTGGTTACCCACTTATCCCAACTCGACAATAATAGTAATGGTTTTTAAAAATGCCTTATCAGTATTATTATTATATATATTTTTTAAATGTAAACAAAATTCTTACAAAGTTTCTACGGCTTCTTCGATTGAACATTCATTCAGTTCAGCAGGCTTGGGATTTTGTTATTTATACTGGTTGGATAATTCGGGCCGTAATCTTCTGGAGCACTCTTTATTTTTTTAGAAAATTGCTTTTTATTCTTATTTTTCCCACCAGTAAATAGAGCTATCCTACATGCGGCATTCCTGCGTTTTCATCTGTCTGCGATTTTCTCCGTTATTCATGCTGGGCTTTTTCCCGTTATAATATATCTAATAGTTTTAGCGTGCCATTCGGGACCAATTTGGTAATCTAAAGCAGCCCCTCTAACTCTACTCGCTCTGCTGATTTGTTTACCCACAGTAAACTTGGCCACTAATGTCATATACCTTTCTGCCAAGTTGCTTGTGTCATTTGACAATAAATAGTGACTTTTCAATAGTACAGGGCAAGTGCCACTTGTATTTTACAAAGTATAATAATAGCTACCTCATCAAACGCCTTCCCGTTTCGGGGTTTGAACAGTAATAATCATTACATTCTCTATGGTCGCCAAAAATGAGATCTGGCCCATTAGTTAAATCTATCCTTAAATCTTCTACTAGACCGGTGGATTTCGAATTGTGCGCGATTGCACCTCTCGCGCACGCTTTCAGCCGCTTTATAACAGAGTTGGTTAAAATTTTAGAGTAAGTCCGGGAATCTTTTTGCAAACTATAAAGCCGTTTTGTATAATTTTTGATCACGTGATTGGCGCATTCAATTTTTGTCATATTGCGTCCATACGAAACATTTTGAGAAATTTTGACAAATGCACTGGAGTCCCCATCCCCTATCATATACCTATGTATACATAGGTATATGTATTACATCTATTACATGCATCAGTGACCGGACCTGCACCTGCCCTCTAAATTTCAGCTCGTGACAACCATTTGTTTTCTGGCATTCATGGCCTTCATCAGGGATTGTACACAGACAGACACGGAAAAATGTTCCTTGATATGTGAAAAGCACCATGTAGCAGAATATAGTATATAGTGTAGTCTGCTCCATGGTGCTTTTCACATATTAAGGAACATTTTTCCGTGTCTGTCTGTGTACAATCCCTGATGAAGGCCATGAATGCCAGAAAACAAATGGTTGTCACGAGCTGAAATTTAGAGGGCAGGTGCAGGTCGGGTCACTGATAGTCCCAAATCAAAATCATTTAAATAATACTGTAAGCTTTGTTAGCGGATGCGCGATCGTGCAATCCTTGTACAGCCCACAACTACCTCATAATCGTAGCAAAGAATACAAATTTGGAGGGTGGATCTAGAATGAAACACTGAAGGTTCCATATGAGTCTCACCAAATTATAACGGTAGTATTCTGTTGAACACATGGAAACATAATTATGTAGCCAATTCCTTATGACGCCCATAAGTACCCGAAAAATGGTGGCAGATTTTGGTTTATTGACATTTTCATGTCTTTGCCGTGGCACACAACCTAAAAATCGTTAGTGACGAAATTGGGTGACGAAATACCGTTACGTTATATATTTCTGATGATTTTCGCTTACAACCGATTCGTTGCTACGGAACTTTATCTTCGCCAGTTATCATCGTACAAAAATCGTTCACCACTCGTTGGATAGCTCTCGATTTACCTAACCATATTACGTTAACCACTGCGGAGTGCGTGGCCGACAAGCTGCGGTATGAGCGTGATTGTTTAAATAATTGTTTACACACAGGTGATCATTCTCAATAATTTATATTGTCAACACGAATGCAAGCTTCATATAAGTTTCTGATGATTTTCGCTTACAACCGATTCGTTGCTACGGAACTTTAACTTCTCCGGTTATTATCATATACAAATCTACATAAAATGTCCCTCGTTACATGTGCGTCTGTTTGTACGTTTTATACAACCTGCATTCCGTTGTCGTAAGACTAATTACCAATTCTTTTATGATCAACACTACAACTTAGATTGCGACTTTATAATTAGGTACCTACCTAATTTGGTAGGTGAGAAGGAAGGAGGGGAAAGACATGAAAATGTCCCAATGCGTTGCAGACTCGTATGCAAGCGTTTATCAACGACTGTTTTCTTATGATTTAGTTCAAATTTCCCACTATCATTTTTCAATTTGAAACAGTACCGCATTTGGCTCGTGAGTGTTAGAGAAAATCTCGGGGAACTTTATCATGAGATGGAGTGTAATTAAGTGTCCGCAAAGTTTGGTATTTCTGATGATTTTCGCTTACAACCGATTCGTTGCCACGGAACTTTATCTTCGCCAGTTATCATCGTACAAAAATCGTTCACCACTCGTTGGATAGCTCTCGATTTACCTAACCATATTACGTTAACCACTGCGGAGTGCGTGGCCAACAAGCTGCGGTATGAGCGTGATTGTTCAAATGAACGCGTATGAACTTCTCCGGTTATCATCGTATACAAATCGTTCACCACTCGTTGGAAAGCTCTCGATTTACCATTCGTTGGAAATCTTGACCAAAACAATTATTAAGTACGAAGTACGTGGTGTGGGTGCGGGAGGGGGGCGCAAAGACATAAAATGTCCCTCGTGGTTGCGTACTTGTACGAAAGCTGTACCCACCGTTTGTGTGTTTTTTTTTTTACTCAGAAAAATATTTAGTGTCGTTGTTCAGGGCCAAGAAAATTCAGCTTTTGTAATAGTTATTTTCAATAATGAACCATTGGAATCGAGCATGAAAAAAAAAATGCTTACCCCCCTCAAAATTTGATGGTTTACGTTTCAAGGTATGTAGAATCCAAAACCGCCGTACGCCGTACGGGCCACTTTTCTTAGTTACCATGAAAAAAAATTGATGAAATTCGGGTTATAGGTTCCGTTCGGCGTCTAGTTGGTCCTCGAAGCTCGACGTTACTGTGAGTCATCTCTAAGGGGTTCAAAATAGGGGTTGAAATTTTAAAATCGCCTATACCATTTTTTTACGTGAATATTTTTACGGTTTTAAATAGTTCTTGAACTTGCGAGTTTTTTATGACCATCCGGAGCATCGTACGTCCAGCCGTTCGTTCACAGTAAGGCCCCGAAGTTTGCACCGACAGGCATTTTCGACTCCAGTGTGAATGAAATTGTATACAATTCAAACCAAATCTCGTAACCAGAGACGCGCCCACAATAGGAAATTTGGCGGAGATGAAATCATTATGTGTGTTCTTTTTGTTAGGTACTGTTTGTCATCGGCAGAATTATTTTAGCAACATTTAACTCGTGATTTAGGTAGGTACCTAGTAACGAGTACGGGGTTTGGTACTAACCTACGGAGGGTCTGCGATCTACATAATATGTATAGAATAGTACATATCATATTATATAGACGGGTTATCTATACATAGAGCTGTGATCTGTGACAGAAGGGTATTCTATACAAAATAATAAACCGTTGTGCAGGGATTTGCAGCGTTTTTCCGATAGGCACGGGTTGGACCAATATAATATAAATGGGTTGGATAAAATTAATTGAAATCGTGCCCTTCGTCAGCTCAAATGAAAAATCCTTGGCACTCTCGTTATTTTACATTCTCGTTGTTGTTATTCCAACAGCAAGTTATTTTTTATGTACTTGTATTCTTGTTATTATTATTCTATTGATTTTTTTATTGCATTTGAATTATCGTTATTGCTATTATATTGATGATACTCAACATATTTGTTATCTTCGGTCGTTGTCAGTGATATTTCCATAGGCGTCACTTGTGAACCTCGAAATTGATAATATATAGTTGTGGCAATATATAGTTATCGAGTGCAATTTTGCCTGAACCTTTTATTGAACTTCCTCCATTTTACGGCGATTTTTTTATGGCTTCATAGGGTTTGGTGGACTATGAGAACCCTGCAAATCATTAGTCACTTAATGGCTTATTATGGAAATTCCAGTCACATAGGTACTTAGAAAGTAATAATTTAGAAAATGAAATCATATTAAGAAAACTAGATACCAGTCAGATGCTAAAAACCAAACGCCCTTCTTGATACCCTGACAGGATTCAGTCAAAATTTGGCTGTATCCTGATTTGATCCAGCAGCCAACTATTTCTGCCAAGCAAATCTTGTAGTTGAAGAAATAGATGTAGAAGGAAAAATGCACTCTTAGATGTGAACTCAGTCCGCCTGCTAGCTCAAATCAACAGGAAAGCGAAGGCATCGTTGCAAGGTGGGCCCAGGTAGAGGATTAGAGGGCTAACAATAGGCCCCATTGTTATAGTGATTTTCCCAGATGCCGTTCGATCTAATGATCCGATCTTCAATCTGAAAGCGGATTTGAATTATTCGATTTTTTTCCTACAAAAGTACCAGTTGCTTTTTTTAAAAAGGTTGAAATTAAGTAAAATAATTTCGGGAACTCCTTGAAAAAAAAAATTCAACATTCAAAACTGAATGTCCGCACTTGTGGTTGTTTATAACGATTACAGAACATTTTACAGATTGAAAATCTTTTGACCCGTTCAAGAGATAAACCGAATATTGGATTGGCTCATTTTGAAGCACAAAGTGGTGGCGGTTCTTGGAACTAAACCCGGGACATTTCCCCTTAACCGACCAGGTGGAAATTTCTGGGCATATCCACTAGCGACTAGCGTTTTTAGTGGTGGTAACCTTCCTGGCTTCTCCATAAGTGTAACCTTTTAACGCTAGCTCTGTCACCTTCTTTTCCATCTAATAACCTCACCTATTCAAGCCTCACCTCAAAACTTCAAACCACCACAGTAATATTACACTAACTTTTAATAAATTGCACATTAAGTTATTTTATATTTGAGCGGGATTGAAATTTTTTCTGCTTGGCCGAGTGGATAGAATCAAAAACAATAAATCGAACCCCAGGTTCGGTATCCGCGTGCACCCCTCATACGTTTTCGGGTGGAATGTTTGATCGCAAGTTCACAACTACTTACCACCAGGGTGTACTCCCTTTGCGGCATATTCCTTTTCTCTCATGCCTTGAATCTGAAAATTGAAGATCCCGTCACATTTACTTATATGGGTTTTGCAACTTACTTTTGTGGGTTCATTCACTTCTTTCAATTGATAGGGTGCTTATTTCTAGCGAATATTCAAAGAAACTGGAGCTATTGCAATGGATCCAGAGTATTGCGAACATGAATTTATGAAATTTTTGGTTTATTATTTTCAATAATGAACATTTCGATCCGAGAATGTGGAACACAAATTCTACCCCCCCCCCCCCCCCCAGCAACGATATTACCATTCAAAATTTGATGGTTTACGTTTCAAGGTATTTAGAATCCGGAAATATAATTAAAACGCTACAAATTATTACGCAACGGTGTATTATTTCCTGTGGTCCTTCTGCGTAGATCACTGTTTTCTCTGGTCAGTACCCTCGAGCTCCCACAGGAAAGCCCTAAATCGAGTACTGGGGCTGGCCCGGTTATTCAAGTTTCATACAAATGCGCGGGATTCAATCATTCAATCATTCATCATTTATCATTTTTTGTAGTTATTGATGAATCATAAGGTAAATAATAAACCGTTGTGTAATAATTTACCATTTTGTAATAATTTACCGTTTTACAATAATTTACCGTTGTGTAATAATTTGGTTGTATAGTAATTTACAGAATAATAAACTGTTGTGTAATAATTTACAAATAATAACCGGTGTGTAATAATTTACCTGTATAGATGCCCTAAATCGAGTATGGAGCCAGCTCGGAAATTACATTTTATAATTAATTGTTGTTATTCATGAAACATATCATTTATTCAAGTTACTTTAAATCCAGACGAGCCTTCATTTTGGTTTATTATTTTCAATAATGGACCATTGGAATCGAGCATGAAAAAAAAAAAATTATAACCCCCCCTCAAAATTTGATGGTTTACGTTTCAAGGTATGCAGAATACAAAACTGCAATAAAGAAATTTCTGTCTATCCGCCGTACGCCGTACGCCGTACTGGCCACTTTTCTTAGTTACCTTGAAACAAAATTGATGAAATTCGGGTTATAGGTTCCGTTTGGGGTCTAGTTGGTCCTGGAAGCTCGACGTTACTGTCAGTCATCTCTAAGGGGTTCAAAATAGGTGTTGCAATTTTCAGAACGCCTATACCTTTTTTTTAAGTGAATCTTTTTACGGTTTTAAATATTTCTTGAACTTACGAGTTTTTAAGACCACCCGGAGCATCGTACGTCCAGCCGTTCGTTCACAGTAAGGCGCCGAAATTTGCACAGACAGGCATTTTCGACAGCAGGGTGAATGAAATTGTATACATTTACCCCATATCTCGTCACCAGGGACGCGCTAACAATCGGGAATTGGCCCTAGATAAAATCATTGCTAGGGGCCACCTGAATATATTGACGGAGTATGAAGTCGAGTTGGTTGTTCTGTGATATAATTTCATTTGAAAAATGATGGCTATTTTGGAGTTTGTTGATAGGTACCTAGTGAAACTTGAACAAACGTTGAAGTATTATTGATGGTAAATTATTATTACACAATGTTGAATTATTACACAACGGTAAATTATTACATATCGGTAAATTATTACATAACGGTAAATTATTACACAACGGTAAATTATTATACAACGGTAAATTATTACACAATGGTTCATCTACCAAGAAGGGGCTGGATTTTGTTGATGGGTACTTTTGCAACTCGACCAACCGTTGAAGTATTATTGATGAGCAAGTTATTACACAACGGTTCATTATACTTGACCAGGGGGTAGGTATTGACCACAGAAAACAGTGATCTACGCAGAAGGGGCATCTATTTCACTCCACATCAACAATTTTCCTTCAGAACTTCATTATTTGCGTTTCTTTTTGCCATTTTAGTTACTGTTTGTCATCGACAGAATTATTTTAGCAACATTTAACTCGTGATTTAGGTAGGTACCTAGTAACGAGTACGGGGTTAGGTACTAACCTACGGAGGGTCTGCGACCTACATAATATGTATAGACTAGTACATATTATTTAGACGGGTTATCTATATATAGAGCTGTGATCTGTAACAGAAGGGTATTCTGTACAAAATAATAAACCTTTGTGCAGGGATTTGCAGCGTTTTAAATTGATCTTGAACTAAAGAATTCTTTGAGGCCACCCGGAACGTTGTACGACCAGCCGTTCGTTTGCACCAAAAAGCTTCGTCAACACGATCGTGAATCAAACGGTATAAATTCGGCCCAGATATCATCACTAGGGAGCACCTGATTATAACCGAGGATGGCTGTAAGAAGTCGAGTTGGTTGTTCTACGATATTATTTCATTTGAAAAATGATGGATCTATTGGATTTTTGTTGGTAGGTAGTTTTGAAACTTGAACAAGTGTTGAAGTATTATTGATGGGTAAATTATTACACAATGGTAAATTATTATACAACGGCATATTATTACACAGCGGTAAATTATTACACGACGGTTCATTATTCCATCTACGTGGAAGGGGCTGGATTTTATTGATAGGTGCTTTTGCAACCTGAACAACTTTGAAGTATTATTGATGGGCAAATTATTACACAACGGTTCATTATTTTATCTACGTAGAAGGGGCACCTATACAGGTAAATTATGACACAACGGTTTGTTATATGCCTTATGCTTCATGAATAACTACAAATAATTAATGACTGAAATATTGGATCCTGTGCATTTGTAGGAAACTTTAATTCCGAAGCCGGCTTTAGTACTCGATTTAGGGCTTTCCTGGGGGGAGCTCGAGGGTACTGACCACAGAAAACAGTGATCTATGCAGAAGGGGCATCTTTACAGGTAAATAATAAACTATTGTGTAATAATTTGCAGCGTTTTGGTTTATTATTCTGTGAATAATACACCTATGTATTCGCTCAGCAAAAAATTTTTATAACACCCCCGCAAACTTTTTTCTCTTCCGTTTCAAGGTGCGTAGATTCCAAAAATGCAATGTCCGTCCGCCGTCCGCCGTACGCCGTATCACGTGTACAGGCTTCATTTTAGGTTTAAAAAAGTCGTTCTTTTGCACACATACTCCATTTGGGCCCTAGTTGTGTCCCGAAACTTTTCAGCCCGATGGGAATATACGCAGGGGTGTTATGAGTGAAAATGTGTGTAAAAATAGGTACTTTTTGCGTTTTAGCAACATGTTAGTAACATGAGCTTCTGAGATATCATTTTCCATGTTTTTGGGGACGAGAAGACCGAATATGAAGTAGATTTTGACCAAAGAGTGGAAAATCGAGGTTCTACCAAATGTTCAGCATCCAAAATGGATTTTTTATGAGTGGAAAACCTGGGAAATCGTCTGAAATCACCATCAGTTTGTATAATAACACTGGAAAAAGTGTTAAAACGTGGATCAAGACGATTAATTGGCACTATCAATGATCAAAGATAATTTGAAAAAGAAAAAAAAAGGAGTATACCTACCTAATTCGTGTTTTAGGGGCCAGAATTAATGGAAACCATCAGAAATGCTATTTCGATTATTACGCATAAACGAAGCAATAAATGAACAGCCAACATTTCTGTAGGTATGTCCAGGAGAATAATAACCCCATGTGACAAGGACTTTGTAGCGTTTTTTATAGGCAAATGCGTTTCACAGCATCCTGAATTCATCCCTAGATTTTAACAAAAAGAGGAGATAACAATTAATTCCAAATTTCGCCAAAATGTTCGGATTGTCAAACAAAAGAATGAGTTTGAAGAAGAGCGATTTTCATAAATTCTAAGGGGGTCAACTTTGAGTTTTTAGGAGTCAAAAGTCTGTTTAAAAAAACGGCTAAAATTTCGAATAATTTATATAAAATTACTGAATGTGGTATAGAAGGGTGATTAAAAACAGAAAAACATCACTTCAATGGTTTTTCGTGCAGAATCAATCAAATTTCGATTTTCGGGGGGTCAAAAATTGGTATTAAGGTCTAAAGTCAATAATTCACCAGACGTTGTGTGAGATAGTCAGTCACGAAATGAAGCGGCCTATTTCGATTATGAACATATTTTTCTAAAAAAGAGTTGGGTCTCTCTCAAATTTGGCTTTATAAGTGTCAACAAAAAAGTATAATTATAAAAAAATGTAAAATGTATAATTTTACGGAAGTGGTATGATTTCTCGTTATATATTATCATCTGTTTATACAATAGCACAAATATCTTTGATAATTCGCTCTTACAGCCATGCTGCATGACTGATCCTCTTTTTTTCTCTTTTTTTCTTGTTATTCATAGTGCATGTCAGGTTCGGGGACCTAAGCAGAAATTTAGCGCGTCTCCAATATACTCACATATCTTGAAGTTGTGTGAAGTGTCCTGTTGATTCGTTTCTGCTCCTGATAATGCCTGGAGAGCTTGAATATCCAGTCAATTTTGTACTCCAGTTTGAACATTCGTCGAAATATCATCTCAACAGCCCTAAAACAACGCATTTCTGTTTCAATTGTAGTAGTTGTAAGAGTCTCTATATGAACCTCTATTCCTGCAGGGTGCTTACTCCAGAAAATGTCATGAGACTACATAATAAAATGAAGAGCTACCTTCTGGTACTTCTGTGAGAGCACAGGGTATGAACGATACATTATACCTCTCAACAGCGGTCTGCGACATGTTTGATCAGCTGCATTAAACACCCCATAATATCAACAATATTATACGCACCATGGCGAATCGTGAGAGGGAAAGTCAATTTCTTTACTATTGGCCAGCTTTTTGAGGGTTCTGGAATAGTTGGGGTGTGTGGGGTTGGCTATGCCTCTCACGTAGGTGTGTTGACGAGAAGTAGGATCAGGGAATCTTCAATTCCCATTCAGAGCTGTTGGAAAATGAAGCCCGTTTTCAAAAATAAGCGTTAGGTATTTTTTAAATAAGGGTGATTAAAAGTAAAAATGCAGCAAAAAATGACGCATCACTTCTGTAATCGATATCTGCCTGGCTGTTGGCCCACGGAGGCGGAGCGAACCTCTGCAGGCGAAGGTTCTCAGTGCTGCCAAAAACCCAACATTGGAAAAGGCAAACCTTGTGGCAACCTTCAAGAACCTTTGCCGTGACATTTCCCACGGTTTGATTCTGAGAACTTGTTTTTTTCAAATTTATTTATAAATTTGCGGTTCCATCCATCCACTACAGTTCTGTACATCGTTTAAAGTGATGCACTAGCGCTCTAAGCGGGAGTTGAACAGCTCGGCAATTTACGTGGTTGGTACGTCATTTATAGTGGGAATTCAAAATTTAAATTTCTCACTTTTTTCTTCCTTTACTTTTCGACATAAACACCTCGTTATGTGGTCAATGAGTGTTAATTTCCGTTACTGAACAGATTTAGGCCAAAAAAGGAGAATTTTTAACTCACGAAAATTGCCCATTCTGCAACAAACTACATGAAACTTACTTTGAAGCTTCTTCGGGGAAATTTAATGTGTTTTGCGTCAATTGGATACTCGGTGCGCCCATCGTTGTTTCTGAAAGCCACAAGAAAGTTATTTCATTGAAGGAGTAGGAAATAAAAAATCCGTATTTTCTTGAAAAATGTCATATACATCACAAGCTCGACGGTAAAAATGTCATCCTTCTCAGTAAGATAGTGTAGGAAGTATAAATCGAAGATGTGTCGGTACGACAAGTAGGTAAAGATTATCTGCACATCATTTTTAAATAAACTTTTATGAAGAATAATTCATCAAATTAAAATACGAGTGTTTCCATATTGATGGATGGCCTGGCTATGTTTAGTACGGGTTCTCTGTGTCCTTTTGGTTTATTATTTAGTGGCGGAAATAATATCACATAACAGCCATCTTGATGAAATGGCACGAAGGTGGTGTCTCATTAAGCAGATCAGTGCACTTCAGGGCCTGTGGGCGACCAGACTGCCCGAGCCAGCACTCAGAGCCGGATGAGAGCAGCTCAGAGATGTCTGAGTCAGAGTCTGAGATGAGCGAGACAGATACTACTGCATCAGTGCAAGCCAGGCCAAAGACAGCAGCAGACGACAATTTCGTTTGGCCCACACTGTCAATGGGAGATGCAATAAACCTTGGTGAGACAGTGCTGCCCCATGATACGGACAGACTAGTCTACGTCTTTCCAGAGATAAAACTTGCAGGTGCGACACCGAGAGTGGTGAGAACGCCGCGACCAAGGCCAGAGACAGGAAAGGTGGACTCCAGGACCCAGGAATCGGAGAGGCTGGCATGCAGATGGCGGTCAATCAGTGCGCGATGGGAGACATCTGGTCTCGAGGGGAACCCGGATGAGCGGGTGCGGCCCAGCAAAGAATTGGCGTTATTCAGAGAGCTCGAAACAGAAGTCTTGGCGCCACTGATGAGAGCACATAATGATGCATTGTTGGAGCTCCAGCACTCCCGCCGCCTGGTACTAGGAGTTGACCGCATGGCCACAGCGTTGGAGGATATTGAAGAGAAAGTGTCCAGTCTGACAGATAGCTCCAGAGGATCTGTTGTGGAGGAGAGCCTCACCTCACTTGGAGAAGTCGGCTGGGCTGAGGCCTTCAGGAGGATGGAAAGACTGATCGAAGAAGGGAACGAGACAGTCCTCAATCGCCTAAGTGTGCTGGAGGACAAGACGGACAAGACACGAGGCCAGCTCGAAGCTCTGAAGAGGGATGACATTATCCCACTGGGCAGGAAGATTGACGTATTGTCCAGAAAACTCAAGGAAGCGGAAAGGACCCTTACGGAGCAGCCAGTCATGGCTCCCCAACCCAAGCCACCCTCCAGGAGGGCTGAGGGGTTGGAGCTGAGTAAGAACCTACCAGCAGAGGGCCTAATGGTGGTGATGGAGGATGGAGAGGGAACATTGGCGGAGACTCTCAGGAGGCCTCTGGTGAGCAGGGTGGCCCACGGAAGAGCTGGCCCCTCACCAAAAGAGAGAGGACCTGCACTGAAGCCACATGAGGCAGAACTGAGGAAGGAGAATTATAGGTTGTACTCCGATCTATTAAAAGAGAGCACAGGAAAGGAGAAGAGCCCAGTCCCACCGCTCATTATCAGTAAGAGCTCAGTTGACGGCTCCCGGTTGTCCCCCACTTCGGTGAGAAGATCAGTGGCCCAAACAGTCGATTTGGGCGAGCTTGGCATCGGGCTGACAACCTGCAAACCCATGGTGAGTAAGAGTGCAATCATGGTTGTGGCCAGAAATCAGGAGGAGAGTAAATCTCTGGCTGCAACTTTGAAGGACCATGGTTTCTCGGTGACAGAGGGTGGTACCCCTGGGAAACAGCTGTTGATGAAGATTCACAGAGTCGACAAAGGAATATCCAAGGAAGACCTCCTAGACATCATCTGGAGTCAAAACGCTACCTTAAGAGGCATGATTAAACGGGTAGAGCTGGAAGAGGGCTTTAAGCCAGCTTTCATGAAGGGGGCACGACGGTTTGATGACGTCATCTGGGTTATAGAGGTTTCCCAGAAAGTCAGACAAATCCTCATGGAGATCAGTAGCCTGAATATAATGCTGCAGAGATGCAAGGTGGCGGAGTTTATCGATGTCTCAAGATGCTTCAAATGCCAGGGCTTTGGTCATGTGTCCACCAAATGTCAGGCCACGAAGGACACCTGTGGGTACTGTGCTGAGGAACACAGAACCCGAGCCTGTCAGCGTCAGAACAAACCCCCAGTCTGTGCAAACTGTCACCGAGCAGGGAAGCCGGCCGATCATCAGGTCGACGACCCTCAGTGTCAGGCTTACAGGAAAGCCATGAGGAGATTAGCTACGGCAGCTAATAATCTGCCGGCTTGATTAAAGATTGGTCAGTACTGCAGGAGCGCGGGGAGTGCCGGATTTGTCTTAAAATCACGGCTGATGTGAGCTTGCTCTACCGAAGTGCTCCTGTGGTTCTTGATCTGAGACCAGCCCCTTCGGGCCGTGATCTGGGAGTGTACATTGGTTGTGGGGTGTCGGACCCCACTCTGCTCCGGGCGAGCGCCAGGATGTCGGTATTTCCGGACTGGTAAAGCGAAGGTTGGGCCTCAGAGTACTGGGGTAGGATAAATTCCGAGGGTATACCCGTTCCCAACTATTTCGGCCCGCCCCTCTGTACACGATGCGCTGGTTAAAACACAAAAATGAATTCACCTACAATAATTATTAACACAACTAAAGAGTCAGAGACAGAAGAGGTAGGGTGCAATCCACTGTTACCCACGGACATAAATCAGCTCACCACAATTTATGTGAAAGAGGCAAAAGAAATGGCAAGGTGGAAAACAGTACTAAATAGAATGCTGGACCTGGCAAAGTCCCAGAAAACTATGCCACGGGGCATAAAGAAAGGCTTGGCAGAGTTTGTAGACATCTACGATTCGCTGCAAGATCTGCAAGGAAAGAGGAAAAAATTGACCACCCTAGAGCAACCAGGTATGGGGGGCCCCAGCACTCCTGTTGTCCACAGAGCTGTCGAGACCCCAAATGCACCTGAGAAGAGGGGAAGAGAGGAGGACAGCAGTTCTGATGGAGAGTCCTACACCCCAGAGGAGACCCCTAAGCAGAAACTGAAAAAGAAGAGGAAGGATAAAGTGCCAACTACAAAGCCTTCGGTTTCCGAGTCTGAGTCCCCATGGAAGGAGGTAAAGCAGCGGGCACCTAAGAAAAAGAGGGTTGAGATCGCGCCCGGAAGCTGTCATGATCAAGGTGGCAGATGGGAAGACCTATGCAGATGTCCTTCAGAAGGTAAGACAGAACGTAAAGCCAGAGCAAATTGGGAAGGGTGTACGTGGAATGCGCCGAACTGTGAGAGGCGATCTGCTCATAGAGCTCGACCACGATGAGGACAAACTCGCCTTTAGAAACCTTCTCAAAGGAGCAGTAGGCGACGCAGGGGATGTCCGTGAGCTGACGCCGCAGGCCTCAGTGGAGATCCGAGACCTGGATATCTTCACCACAGAAGAAGAGGTAAAAGAGGCCCTAGCAGAAAGGCTGAAGGGAGCAGAAGGGCAGATGAAGGTTTTTGTCACGCAACCCAACACGCGACAACAGCGACTTGCCATCGTATCACTGGATATGAAGGGTGCTAAGGAGCTGTTGGTAACGGAGCGCATACGCATAGGGCTCATGAACTGCCGAGTACTCCTGCGCACCCAGGTAGTTCGATGCTTTAGATGCCTTGGTTTTGGCCATCAAGCCAGAAACTGTAATGGGGCGGACAGAGCAAATGCCTGCTTCAAGTGCGGGGAGCGTGACCACAGAGCCTCAAACTGCAGCCAGCCTGCAAAATGCGTCCTCTGTGAAGACCTTGGGGAGCCATCTGACCATTCCCTTGGCAAAAAAGGGTGCACTGCCTTCAAGCGGGCACTGGAGGCTGCCAAAAAGAGGGGATGATACACATCCTGCAGGGAAACATGAACAGGAGCAGAGTGGCCCACGCTCTAATAGAACAGATACTATTTGAAAGACCAGCAGACATAGCTCTTCTCTGTGAACAGTACCGTCGGAGAGACAACCAGCAATGGTTCTCAGATACCCTCGGTACAGCAGCAATTTGGGTAACAAACCCTCAAAAGCTGGCAGTCACGGAACATGGGGTGGGGGAAGGATTTGTGTGGGTGAAGGCAGGGGGCACCACATATATCAGCTGCTACTTCTCCCCAAACGACCGAGCTGCAGAGTTTGAAAGAAAGCTGCAGGTCCTGGAGGACACGATTAGCAGGTTATCTGGTGATGTACTCGTAGCTGGTGATCTCAACGAGAAGTCTGTAGAGTGGGGGATGGATCACACAGATAGTAGGGGCAATGCCATCGGTGAAATGGTGGCTCGACTGAACATGATCATTCTCAACAGAGGTAATGTGTCCACATTCAGGAGGCCCGGTTGTAGAGGTACCATCCCAGACATAACCTTTGCAACAGAGAGACTGGGAGGCCAAGTTAAAGACTGGCACGTTTCTGAAAGGTACACAGCAAGCGACCACCAGTACATTGAGTACGCAATTGTAGACCACAACACCCAAGCCCCACCAGGGCCCCCAAATCGTAAGACAGCTCAGTGGAATGTGGAAAAGATAGATGAGGGATTATTCTCCACCATAATCGCCATTGGAAAGGGTTCCCTTCAGTCTACCACATACCCTACAGCAGAAGACCTGATCAAGGCCACCATGAAACTTATACAGCAGGCCTGCAATGCAGCTATGCCTATGAAAGGAAAGGACCAAAGGCGACCTGCTTATTGGTGGAACGACGAAATTGCAGATCTCCGAAGAACATGCCTCAGACTAAGACGTAGGGCTCAAAGGACAACCAGGGACTCCCCGAACTTTCCCACCAGAACTGCTGAGTTCAAGGCAGCTAAAAAAAGATTAAGGCAAGCTATAGCCAGAAGTAAAGCTGCCAAGTGGAAGGAACTCACCGAAGAAATAGAAGAAAACCCATGGGGCCTGGGATACAGGATTGTGACCAAAAAGCTGAAGGGCATGTCAGGTGGGGCCAACCTGGATGCAGCTTTCCAGGACCGAATAGTGGATGGCCTCTTTCCTAATCACCCTGAACGAGACGGAGACCCTCCATATAGCTGTCATACATGGCAAGAGATCCCATTATTTACTAAGGATGACCTGACCAGAGCGGTATCATCTTTTAAAAATAAGAAGGCGCCAGGGCCAGACAGAATCCCTGCAGAGATCCTGAAACTTGTGACCAGAACCGAACCGGATATGCTGCTCCGAATTTACAATAGATGCCTAGTGGACGGAGTGTTCCCTTCCCAGTGGAAAGTCGCCCGCTTGGTCCAGCTCGATAAGGGAAAAGGAGATCCATCCTCTGTCTCAGCTTACAGACCACTATGCCTGCTGGATGCTGCGGGAAAACTATTTGAGAAGCTCCTCAAGCCCAGAATCATGGAAGCCATCGCCCTTGCAGGGGGTCTTGCCAGTAGGCAATATGGCTTTGTCAAGGGAAGATCAACCCTGAGTGCTATAAGGGAGGTGGTATCAGCTGCATGGGATACCGAGCATGGAAACCACCGTACAAGAGATATGTGCATGGTAGTGACCCTAGATGTGAAGAACGCCTTCAATTCTGTGAGATGGGTGGATATCATCAACACCCTCCAGAGGCGCTTTGGGCTTCCACCTTACCTGCTGGCCGTCATATGTGACTACCTAAAGAACCGCAGCTTAGTGTATGAGTCCGAGGGGAAGGTGTGCAGAAAGAAGATCACCAGCGGGGCGGCTCAGGGGTCTATATTGGGGCCCGATCTGTGGAATGTGAGCTATGATGGGATCCTCCTGCTGGACATGCCAGAGGATGTGTTCCTGGTGGGCTATGCTGATGATGTAGCGGTGGTGATAAAAGACCATACTCTGGAGGGCCTCCAGTGGAAGCTCAACCAATCAATGAGGCGAGTCATGCCTTGGATGGAGGAGCATGGGTTGCAGCTTGCAGTACACAAAACCGAAATAGTGTTACTGACTAAGAGGCACATCAACCGTGTCACCCAATTTCAGGTGGAGGACGAAACCATTGACTCATCTCATTCGGTGCGATACCTGGGAGTGTCCCTCGACTGCAGGCTGACCTTCTGGGAGCACATCAAGCGAGCAGGAGAAAGAGCAGCGGCAGTGACAGCAAACCTGAGCAGGCTAATGGCAAACATTGGTGGACCATCGCCCAAGAAAAGGAAGATGCTCATGACCATAGCCGAGGCAATCATGTTATATGGAGTGGAGGTGTGGGCTGAGGCTCTACAAGTTAAAAAGTACCGAGACCACCTTCGGTCAGTGCAGAGGAGAGGAGCCCTACGAATAGCAAGTGCTTACCGTACCGTCTCCTTCCCTGCCATTGGGATCATTGCTGCCACCATCCCAATCGACCTCCTAGCAATGGAGAGGAAGCGTATCTACCTCCGGCGATCCGCACAGGAGTCCAGATCCCTTATCAAGAAAGAGGAGAGAGAAATAACCTTGCAGCAGTGGCAAAATGAGTGGGAAACTGATGACAGGGGGGCATGGACACGCTTGCTTATTCCACAGGTGCGCCCATGGCTTGACAGGAGGCACGGAGAAGTCGACTTCTACATCACTATGTTCCTGTCGGGCCATGGATACTTCCGGTCCTATCTGCACAGAAGGGCGCTAGCAGACACCACAACGTGCTGGTACTGTAAAGCACCAAACGACGACGCCGAACACACGTTTTTCCACTGCTCCAGATGGAGCAGGGAAAAGGAGATCCTAGAAGAACAGGAGGGCGAAATCACACCAACTAATGTGATCGGGAAGATGATCTCCAGGCAGAAAACCTGGGAGAGGATTGTGTCCTACATAGTCCGAATCCTCAAGGCAAAAAAGCTGGACGACCCGATCCTCAGATGAGCAATAAACTGGAGACCGCAAGAAGAGATCAGAAGAGGGCGTGACTCCGCCCAGTGATCGACCCCACTCCGAAGTAATGCTGAACAAGTGATTCCGGGGTGGATTAGGTCAAGAGGATCAGGGTTATTGGGTTTTTAGTGAGTGAAACCTCACACGGCTGCGGAGTGCGGACCCTCCAAATCGCTCAAGATTTTCCCACTGTTTCCCTCGTAAAAAAAAAAAAAAAAAAAAAAAAAAAAAACTGTCAGTCATCTCTAAGGGGTTCAAAAAAGGGGTTGAAATTTTCAGAACGCCGTAGCTCGAAAACTTTCGATGGAAGGGTATGGTTTTTTTTACGTTATTAAATTTGTCTTGAGCTAAACAATTTTTTGAGACCACCCGGAGCATCGCACGTCCAGCCGTTCGTGAGCACCGAAAAGCTTCGTCAACACGATCGTGAATCAAACGGTATAAAGCCGGCCTAGATAACATAACTACGGAGCATCTGATTATAATCAAGGATGGCTGTATGAAGTCGAGTTGTTTGTTCTGCGATATTATTTCGTTTGACAAGAAGTGATGGACTATTGGATTTTGTTGGTAGGTACTGGTGAAACTTGAACAAACGTTGAAGTATTATTGATGGGTAAATTATTACACCGGAAAATTATTACACAACGGTAAATTATTACACAACGGTAAATTATTACATACGGTAAATTATTACACAACGGTAAATTATTACACAACGCCTCATCTACCCAGAAGGTGCTGGATTTTGTTGATAGGTACTTTTGCAACTTGAACAACCGTTGAATTATTATTGATGGGTAAATTATTGCACAATGGTTCATTATTCTATCTCCGTAGAAGGGGAACCTATACAGGTAAATTATTGCACAACGGTTTAGGTAGGTATCTAGTAACGAGTACGGGGTTAGGTTCTAACCTACGGAGGGTCTGAGATCTACATAATAATGTGTAGAATAGTACATAATATATGTTATATAGAAGGGTTACCTATACGGAGACCTGTGATCTGTGACAGGAGGGTATTCTGTACAAAATAATAAACCGTTGTGCAGGGATTTGCAGCGTTTGTTGCTTTCATGCGCAATAATTAAAATAAATAGTTATTTTTGATAGTTTCCACCAATTTTGGATCCAAAAAACACGAATATGGCTTTTTATTTCTTTTGAACAGGTTATCTTTGATGATTGATGGTGCCATTTAATTGTCTCTATCCACCTGCTAGTACTACATCTATAGTTATTATACAAATTTATGGTGATTTCAGACAATTTCCCAGGTTTTTGATTCATAAAAAATTAATTTCGGGAGCTTAACCTTCGTTACAACCTCACTTCTTCAATCATCGGTCAAAATCAACTTAATATTCGGAAACGATACCTCACAACCTCATGTTCACTAAAACCTCTGGAATCCATCGAAATCCCCTATTTTTACACAGATTTTTCTCCCATAACACCCCTGCGTGTATGCCGATCGGGCTGTCGAGTTTCGGAGCACAGCTAGGACGCAAATGTGTTCCCAAATGGAGACCCAAACTGTGTGCGGAAGAACGAAGATTTAACATAAATTTATGGCTGAAACTTCGTTGGAACCTCAATTTTCCACTCTTCAATCAAAATCGACTTCATATTCGGTCTTCTCGTCCCGAAAAACATGGAAAACGATACCTCGAAAGCTCATGTTACTAAAACACAAAAAATACCTATTAGCATACCCATTTTTCACTCATAACACCCTTGGGTATATTTCGATCGGTCTGTTTTCTGTGGTCAATACCCTCGAGCTCCCTCCAGGAAAGCCCTGAATGGAGGAGTGGAAACGATCCGGAAAATTGATGGCTCATATGAATGCGCGGGATTCAATAATTCAGTCATTAATTATTATTTGTAGTTATTCAGCATAAGGTAAATCATAAACCATTGTTTGATAAATTACCTGTATAGATGCCCTTCTACGTAAATAGTATAATAAACCGTTATGTAATAATTTGCCGTTGTGTAATAATTTACCGTTGTACAATAAACTTTGTGTAATAAGTTACCCAATAATACTTCAACATTTTTTCATGTTACGCAAGTACCTATTAACAAAATCCAAAAGAACCATCATTTTTTCTAATGAAATAATATCACAGAACAACCAACTCGACTTCATACAGCCATCCGTGATTATAATCTTGTGTTCCCTAGCAATGATTATCACGGGTCAATTCCCAATTGTTGCCGCGTCCCTAACAATGATATCTGGGCTCAACGTATACAACTTCATTCACCCTCCTGTTGAAGAAGCCTGTCGGTGAAAACTTCTGGGTCTTACTCTGAACGAACGGCTGGACGTACAATTCTCCGGTTGGTCTTAAAAAACTCCCAAGTTAGAGAACTATTTAAAACCGTAAAAAAATTCGACAAAACGGCGTCCTGGAGACTTCAACCCCTATTTTTCCCCCCTGAGGGATGACGGACATTAACGCAGAGCTTCGAGGACCAACTAGACCCTACATGGGACCTATAAACCGAATTTCGTCAATTTTAGTTCGTGGTAACTAAGAAAAATGCAACGGCGTACGGCGAACGGACAGAAATTTTTTTATTGCATTTTCGGATTCTACATACTTTGAAACGGAAACCATCAAATTTTGAGGGGGGGTTAGAATGTTTTTCATACTCGATTCCAAAGGTTCATTATTGAAAATAATAAACCAAAATCATGGCTCTATTGCATTTTGTCGATAGGTACCTACTTTTCCAACTTGAACAAACTTTGAAGTATTACTGGATAAATTATTATACAGTATTATCAACGGTAAATTATTACACAACGGTTTATTATATTATGTTCGCAGAAGGGGCATCTAGGCCAGTCAAATATTACACAACGGTTTATTTTTTACCCTATGCTTCACGAATAACTACATATGATTAATGATTGAATGATGGATTCCGGCGCATTTGTATGAAACTTTAATTCCCGGGCCGGCTGCAGTACTCCATTTTGGGCTTTCCTGGGGGGAGCTATAGGATATTGACCACAGAAAACTGTGATTTACGCAGGAGGGGCATCTACACAGGGAAATAATAAACCGTTGAGTAATAATTTGCTGCGTTTTTATAGCTTTTTCTGATTCAACGTTTTTGAAACGTAAACCACCAAATTTTGAGGGGTTGTTTAAAATTTTGGTTCACCATTTTCAATAATGAACCTTTGGAATCGAGTATGAAAAAAAAGTAACACCCCCACCAATATTTGATGGTTTCCGTTTCAAGGTATGTAGAATCCTAGAATGAAATAAAATAATTTCTGCCTGACCGCCTTACGCCGTGCTTCGTACTTTCCTTAGTTACCATGAACAAAAAATTTGATGAAATTTGGTTTATAGGTCGCATTTGGAGTCTAGTTGGTCCGCGAAGCTCGGCGTTAATGTCCGTCATATCTAAGGGGTGAAAAATAGGGGTTGAAATCTCCAGGACGCCGTTACTTCGATTTTTTTAACGTTTTTAAAAATATTGTTTAACTTGGCAGTTTTTTGAGACCGTCTGTAGCATTGTACGTCCAGCCGTTCGTTCACAGTAAGCCCCCCGAAGTTTTCACCGACAGGCTTCGTCAGCAGGAGGGTGAATCAAACTGTATACATTCAGCCCACATATCATTATTGTTAGGGAGCACCTGATTATAATCGCGGATGGCTGTATGAAGTCGAATTGGTTGTTTTGTGATATTCAATTTTAAAAAAATGATGGCTCTTTTGGATTTTGTTGATAGGCGTACTTTTGCAACTTGAACAAACGTTGAAGTATTATTGGGTAAATTATTACACAACGTTAAATTATCAGGCAACGGTAAATTATTACACAACGGTGAATTATTACAGACCAGTAAATTATTACACAACGGTTTATTATTTACCTTAGGCTTCATGAATAACTACAAATAATTAATAACTGAATGAATGAAACTTTAATTCCGAGGCCGGCTCCAATGCTCGAATTAGGGCTTCCCTGGGAGGAGAACCAGGGTATTGACCACCGACAAATGTGATATACGCAGATCTATACAGGTAAATCAGGCCGTTGTGTAATAATTTGTAGCGTTTTGTATACTGGCCAGCTTGAAGTTATACCCAACTGTAAACCTGAATTATAGGAAACCTTCTATCTTCAAATATTCATTTTTCCACCCCACAATCAACGTTATGCATGTAGGTACATTTTAATATGATACGATTATGTAGCATTAATATTTTTAGTAGGTATCCTTTCATGAAGCATAATAGAAATAACTCATTTATAGCGTTAATATGGGCTATTTATGTTTTCACAATTTCAAATATGCTCTAAATATTTTTTGTGAGTGTTTGTTTACCTAAGAATGTATCGAAGGTGAAGTGAGCTATAAGTTCTTTGACGTCAACTTCCCCTTTGTCGCACCATCCATCGAGTAAATTGCAAACTTGAGTAGCTTTCCTTTCGAAGATTTCAAAAAACGCATCTATGTTTCTGGGATGCAGGTGTTTGTCCAAAGGCCGCCTGAGTGCTGCCCATTCTTTCCCTGTAATGATGCTGTCGTAAATGATCCCATAACTTGCGTATTATTGATATAATGATAGTATGATCAAAAATTTAGTGCTATGTGTCAAGATCAGCCCTTGATAATTTTTTCGATCTCAATTATAAATCTCTTATCTACTTCATACAACTATTGATTGTTAACAACATACCGTTCACTGAGAAGAGACCCTTGAAAAATTCTCTAAACGGTTTGAGTAAGTCTGCGTCTTTCTTAAGGCATTTTGAAGAGTCCAGCAATTTCTGAAAGAGCATCACAAGACAAATTTAGTTTGACAAGGCCCAAAACTGATTCAGTGCTATTATATCAGCCGAGCTATTTGATTTATAACTAACGCTAGCGACTGGGCGGTACAGTACAGGGTGCCCAGTAATTAATTCCCCAAACTTCGGGGATCGATTCTACAACGAATTTCCGACAAAAAGTGCCTCGTAGAGTTTTTTTTTTTGTAATCCGCTTATTTTTCCGACTTTTTCAATGTTCAAAATTGTTTTCCTTGCTCGGCCTTGTCTCATCAAAATGGCAAAATAGGGGGAAAATTCAAATTTGATGATACCGTTAGAAAAAGCGGTAAATTTCCTATCTCCCTGAAGCCAAACCAAAATTTGTTTGAGCAGATTTGATTATCGAAAAATTAGGTCAAACATAAAACTTATTCAATTGCACAATGTTTTTGGAAACTTCGATGAAATTTTCGAACACGATTTTCCCCTGCCTTTTCGTTTACCATCTCCACGGGAAAAGCATCTACAGTCCATCATCTTTCCAGCGGTGTAATCAATTTTATGTTTGCTGTTACATTTCTGGGAGAAAATAATGTTTTAACGCGAAAAAACGTATTTTTTTCTGTTTTTTAATCGAGTTTTTTAAAAATGAAAACTGATCCACCCACGAGTTAATGAGTTTGGGGTCGACTTCTACGTAATTTTTCACGCTGAATCGAATAGTGGCACTCACAGCTTCTCCGAGTGAATAAAAACTGGTCTCCCAATCTCACTTGACTGTTCATTTTTTTTTTCCATTACTTGTGATGTTGTTTTTTGTAAGTTTTCGAGAACAAGTTCTTTGTAGTGATGCAGTTCGAATCGTTTGGTCATTTTTCAACAGTTATCATTAGATCATGCTGCCGCCAGATTCATCAACGACCCTTCGTCGGTAATAGAAAAGATAGTAATGTTTAACCAATCGAACCACATTATGAATGGCGACTCCCCTACAAAGAACATTCTCGAAAACACAAAAACGTCCATCACAAGTAATGAAAAAAAAACTGAAAAGTCAAGTGAAAAAGCAGGTGAGGCTTACAGCCCACGTTTTGCATTGTCTCAAGTGATCGGGAAACCAGTTTTTATTCAGTCGGTCAGGCTCGTGTCACCATTCGATTTAGCGTGAAAAATTACGTAGAAGTCGACCCCAAACTCATTAGATCGTGGGAGGATCAGTTTTAATTTTTAAAAAAACCTTAATTTTACCGTGAAAAAAACCACATTCATTGGTTCATTATTTTCAATGATGAACCTTTGGAATCGAGCGTGAAAACGCTGCAAATCCCTGCACAACGGTTTATTATTTTGTACAGAATACCCTTCTGTTACAGATCACAGCTCTCTGTATCAGCGTTGGCCAATAGAATTGCAGAACCATTTCGGACCATGCCAATGCGCACCATACCAATTAGACAATTCGAAATTAATTCCAATTCAAATTAATTTGAATTCAAATTAATGAATTCCAATCCAATTAATGAATTCCAATTCAATTAATGAATTCCAATTCGAAATCGATTGAATAAATTGATTGATTGATGGAATCGAGCGCTTCCCTGGTGACGAGCGCACAATGCCAATAATTAGGCAATTCGAAAAAAATTCCAATTCAAATTAAAGTCCAATTCATTATACCAATATTGACAATTCTAAGTGAATTCCTATTGCAATTGAAAAAACTTTGCCAATTTTGGCGAATGTGGAGTTATGTTTATATGATTAATGTGTCGGGAATTTAGATGGGGATGTTAGGTAGATTGGTGAGCAGTGGCCAATTGCAATTCAAAATCTAAGTGAATTCCAATTGCAATTGAAAAAATTGATCGATTGATTGCTCGATTGATTGAATAAATTGATTGATTGATTGAATCGAGCGCGTCCCTGGTGACGAGAGTGTATACATTTCATTCACACTGGAGTCGAAAATGCCTGTCGGTGAAAACTTCGGGGCCTTACTGTGAACGAACGGCTGGACGTACGATGCTGCGGGTGGTCTTAAACAACTCCCAAGTTCGAGAAATATTTAAAACCGTAAAAAAATTCACGTAAAACAAAGGTATAGGCTTTCTGAAAATTTCAGCCCCTATTTTGAACCCCTTAGAGATGACTGACAGTAACGTCGAGCTTCGAGGACCAACTAGACCCCGAACGGAACCTATAACCCGAATTTCATCAATTTTTATTCATGGTAACTAAGCAAAGTGGCCCGTACGGCGGACAGACAGAAATATTTTTATTGCAGTTTTGGATTCTACATACCTTGAAACGTAAACCATCAAATTTTGAGGGGGGGTAAGAAATTTTTTTTTCATGCTCGATTCCAATGGTTCATTATTGAAAATAATAAACCAAAAAAATTAGCCCTCCCCCCTTAACATTTGATGGTTTCCGTTTCAAGGTGTGTAGAATCCGAAAATGCAATCAAAAACGCTGCAAATTATTACACAACAGTTTGTTATTTACCTGTATAGATTTCTGTGGTCAGTACCCTCGAGCTCCCTCCAGGAAACCCCTAAATCGAGTACTGGAGCCGGCACGGGAATTGAAGTTGCATACAAATGCGCGGGATTCAATAATTCAATCATTCATCAGTCATCATTTTTTGTAGTTATTCATGAAGCATAAGGTGAATTAATAATAAACCGTCGTGTAATAATTTACCTGTATAGATGAGATGCCCCTTCTGCGTAGATAGTATAATAAACCGTTGTGTAATAATTTACCGTTGTGTAGTAATTTACCGTTGTCTAATAATAACCGTTGTGATTTACCGTTGTACAATTTACAAATAATAACCGTTGTGTAATAATTTGCCAGTATAGACGCCCTAAATCGAGTATTGAGCCAGCCCGGGAATAACCTTTCATAATATTGTTGTTATTCACGAAACAACGTTTATTCAAGTTACAAAAGTATTTACCGACAAAATCCAAAACAGCCATAATTTTTCAAATGAAATAATATCACAGAACAACCAATTCGACTTCATACAGCCATCCGTGATTATAATCAGCTGCTCCCTAGCAATGACATCTGGGCTGAATGTATAAAATTTCATTCACCCACCTGTTGAAGAAACCTGTCGGTGCAGACTTCGGGGCCTTACTGTGAACGAACGGCTGGACGTACAATGCTCCGGGTGGACGTGAAGAACTCCTTAGTTCGAGAACTATTTAAAACCGTAAAAAAATTAGAGATAACGGCGTCCTGGCGATTTCAACCCCTCTATTTCACCCCTTGGGGATGAATGAGATTGACGCCGAGCTTCGAGGACCAACTAGACCCCAAATGAGACCTATAAACCGAATTTCGTCAATTTTGGTTCATGGTAACTAAGCGTACGGACAGACTTTTTTATTGCATTTTCGGATTCTATGTACCTTGACACGTAAACCTTCAAATTTTGAGGGGTTAAACTTTTTGGTTTATTATTTTCAATAACGGACTATTGGAATCGAGCATGAAAAAAAAATTCTTACCCCCCCTCAAAATTTGATGGTTTACGTTTCAAGGTATGTAGAATCCAAAACTGCAATAAAAATATTTCTGTCTGTCCGCCGTACGGGCCACTTTTCTTAGTTACCATGAAACAAAATTGATGAAATTCGGGTTATCGGTTCCGTTCGGGGTCTAGTTGGTCCTCAAAGCTCGACGTTACTGTCAGTCATCTCTAAGGGGTTCAAAATAGGGGTTGAAATTTTCAAAACGCCTATACCTTTTTTTTACGTGAATATTTTTACGGTTTTGAATAGTTCTTGAACTTACGAGTTTTTTAAGACCACCCGGAGCATCGTACGTCCACCCATTCGTTCACAGTAAGGCCCCGAAGTTTGCACCGACAGGCTTTTTCCACTCCAGGGTGAATGAAATTGTATACATACAGACCAAATCTCGTTACCAGGGACGCGCCGACAATCGGAAATTGGCCGGAGATAGAATCATTGCTAGGGGCCACCTGATTACATATATTGGCGGAGTATGAAGTCGAGTTGGTTGTTCTGTGATATTATTTCATTTGAAAAATGATGGCTCTTTTGGAGTTTGTTGATAGGTAGTGAAACTTGAACAAACGTTGAAGTATTATTGATGGGTCAATTATTACTACACGATGGTAAATCATTACTCAACGGTAAATTATTACACAACGGTTCATTATACCATCTACGTAGAAGGGGCTGGAGTTTGTTGGTAGGTACTTTTGCAACTTTTTTCACTCCTCATCAACAATTTCTTTTCAGAACTTCATTATGTGTGTTTCTTTTTGTTAGGTACTGTTTGTCATCGGCAGAATTATTTTAGCAACATTTAACTCGTGATTTAAGTAGGTACCTAGTAACGAGTACGGGGTTAGGTACTAACCTACGGAGGGTCTGCGATCTACATAATATGTATAGAATAGTACATATTATTTAGACGGGTTATCTATACATAGAGCTGTGATCTGTAACAGAAGGGTATTCTGTACAAAATAATAAACCTTTGTGCAGGGATTTGCAGCGTTTTTTTTTTTTAATGCTCGATAACAAAGGTTCTGTTGTGATCGGCTGCTCCTCCACAACTCAAATTGTGTCTGAACATGCTGTTACTCAGAGTGGGGACCCCCCGACCCCCCTCTGACCTTGTCAAGGGGACTATAAAAGAGCCAGGGTGCCACCAATAAACAAACCATTCTCAAATCAAGCGATCGACTCGTCTATCCGACTCCCAATCACTACACTGGTGACATCCGACGTGTGAGCTACACCGCCAGCGCCCGCCGTTTGATAGCGTCGCAGCCCCGCCTCCGCTTCAATGAGCCCCACCACGCGCGGCCCCCACCGACGCCACAGCGGCGCCCCACTCCGACGCCCGCCTCGACGGCTATCGCAGCGCCTCCCGCTACTTCGCCCCACCATCACCGATCCTTATATAAGGAAACGGACGCCGGCGCCGAACACACTTCAAGCTGACACCTCACCGGACTGGCACCGAAGAGAAAACCGAAGATGACGGAGCAGAAACCGCAAAAGACACCCGAAGCGAGCGCTCCTTCGATTCTCAAGCTTCAGCCGTTCGACCCTGCATTCCCGCACGTCTGGTTCGCCCAACTCGAGCTCGTCCTCGCACAGGAAGGCCTCACGACGCCACATGCGAAATTCGCCCGAGCCTTCCTCGCTCTCGAACCTCGACAAGCGGATCTATGCGCCGACATCAACCCCTCGAACACCAGTAGTTACCAGACGCTCAAAACTCGCCTTCTAGCGACACACGCACCTTCCGATGGTTCACGGCTCACCGCCCTCCTCCAGCCGACATCTGACGACGAGCTACCATCGATCCTCGCTCGCCGACTCACCCGAGCACTTCTGGCTGACACACCCGCACCGCTCGTCCGACAGCTCTTCCTCCGCACCCTACCCGAGAGCATACGTCTACACATAGCGGCCCGTGACGAACCCGACATAGTGAAACTCGCTGCGCTCGCCGATCGCCTCCTACCATTCGCCCCGCCTCCTCGGGTGGCTACCGTCTCCGAAGAGGTCGAAGTGATCAACGATAGACGACAACGGCGATCCCCGACGCAGCCGGCGACGAACACACGCCGCCCAACGAACACCCTATGTTTCTACCACCGCACATGGGGCCCACGAGCGCAGAAATGCCGCAGCCCCTGCACCTGGCGCCAGAAACCGTCGGGAAACGACAACGCACGGCCCGACCAGCCGTAACGGCCGTGCGCAACCCACCAACATCTCGGTTCTTCATCCGCCGTAAGAAAACCTCCCTACACTTCCTCGTGGACACCGGCTCTGACGTCTCGATCGTCCCGAACACCCTGCTCAACCGAAAAACAACACGTCCAAGCGCTCTACGTGCCGCAAACGGCACCGAGATCAAGATGTACGGCACACACTCCGCATCAGTACACCTACCAGATCTCCCTCCGTACGAGTGGACCTTCACAGTCGCCGACGTATCAACCCCGATCCTCGGCTCCGACTTCTTGACGTACCACGGCCTACTCGTTGACCTACCCAACGCCCGACTCATCAACGCGGCCACGCAGCGGTACATCACCGGGACAGTAGACCTCGTACCTCCGAGCCAGTCCATCTGTACAACGACAGCGAACGAGCCCCGATTTCAAGCCCTCCTCGACGCCTACAAACCTTCACAGACACCATGCGATGCTCCTGTCGAACATCACATCGTCACGAAGGGACCCCCGTGTCACGCGAAACTTCGCCGATTATCCCCGGACCTATACGCGAAAGCGAAGGCCCATTTCGGCGAATTACTAGCGGCGGGGGTCATCGAACCTTCGGAGGCGCCGTGGTCCAGCCCGCTCCACATCGTTCCGAAACCCGACGGTGACATTCGCCCCGTCGGTGACTACAGAGCGCTGAACCGACTCACTGTGCCCGATCGCTACACCGTCCCACACCTACACGACTTCACAACGGCCCTGTACGGGACTACAGTGTACAGCACATTCGACCTCGCCCGTGCATTTTTTCACTGCAAAATCAGCGAACGCGACGTGCCAAAAACAACGATCCTAACACCCTTCGGCGCCTACCAATTCAAGCGAATGAATTTCGGCTTACGAAACGCAGCGCAAACGTGGCAACTCTACATGGACCACGTCCTACGCAACCTACCTTTCGTGTACTGTTACCTCGATGACATACTGGTCGCCTCGGCCACCCCGTCTGAACACTACACCCACGTACGCACGCTCCTCGAGACCCTCGCTAAATACGGCCTACAAATAAATACAGCCAAATGTCAGCTCGCACGGCCCTCAGTCAAATTTCTCGGCCACAACGTTTCAGCCGACGGGATAACACCCCTACCGGAACGCACGGACCTCATTCAGAAATTCCCGCGACCCACTACCGTGCACGAGCTTCGAACATTCCTCGGCCTCATTAACTTCTATCACCGAGCGATACCACGAGCCGCACCTACGCTCCGCCCCCTAGTGGAAATGATTCCACCCGACGCGAAGAAAAAGGACAAACGCACGCTCACGTGGACCACCGACGCAGCTGACGCATTCGACCGCGCAAAACGCTTACTCGAAACCTCCGTCACACTCGCCCATCCGGCCCCGACCCAACCTCTCGTCCTACACACGGACTCGTCGGATTTCGCCGTCGGCGCAGCGCAGCATTTCATCGACAATACGCACTTACGCCCGCTAGGTTTCTTCTCACGCACCCTCAACCCGGCTCAACGTAACTACACCGCATTTGACCGCGAACTACTGGCTATTTACCTCGCCATTGTACATTTTCGCCAACAAATCGAAGGGCGCCCACTGACCGTATATACGGACCATAAGCCCCTCACAACCTCACTAGCGACACAGTCGAATACGGCCCCACCAACACGGCTCCGGCACCTTCGATTTATCTCAGAATTCACAACTGACATCAGGTACGCCGAGGGCCCAACAAACATCGTCGCCGATTACCTCTCGCGACTCCCACCGACAGCCAACATGGCTCACGCAGTCACGGGCTACGGCACCCCCTTCACGCTACAACAGCTAGCCGACCATCAGGCCGCCGATGACCACATCGCCACTATGAATCTCACACCACACCGAATACAAGGCCACGAGATCATGTGCGAAAATACCGACGCCTCGCCTCGCCCCTACATCCCTACGCCGCTACGCCTCGCGGTTTTTAAACACATACACGGGATGACACATCCGGGGATTAAGGCCACCACAGCCCTCATCCGCGCTCGATATTATTGGCCCGTCATGACCTCATCGATACGGTTGTTCACCCGCGCCTGCCCGAGTTGTAACCGAGCCAAAACAACTCGACACATCAGGGCTCCCCTCGGCGAATTTCCCGACGCAGCGCCACTCGAACACCTACATATCGACCTATTCGGCCCGCTACCACCATCGGCTACAAAAAAGTACATATTATCAATGATTGACCGCGCCACTGGCTGGTTCGAATGCGCACCCCTCTCGACCATTTCCACCGACGCAGTGATTACGGCCCTACACAACCACTGGATCGCCCGCTACGGCTCCCCGGCACACGTAACCACTGACCAGGGCACCCAGTTCACCTCAGCCGAATTCCATAAATACTGCACGTCCATGGGTACGGAGGTACACCATACAAATACCTACCACCCTCAAGCCAACGGCCTCGTCGAACGACTACATAGGGTCCTAAAAGACGCAATTCTCGCAACAGCCACTTCCCGCACATGGGCCACCCAACTTAGCGGCCTCCTCCTCGGCCTACGAAACCGCCCGTGCCCCGACGGCTACTCACCGGCCCAACGCCTCTTCTCGGCCACACCAGCCTCCCAGGGGATCTGTTCATTCAACCGCCACCATCAACTGTGCCCCTACGCACCAACGAATCGTACCGCCACTACACACAGTCCTACATGCCAACAACTATGCGCACAGCGACCCATGTGTACGTGCGCGTAGACACGCCAAGGGGTAAACTCGAGCCACCTTACACCGGCCCCCATCAGGTGTTGACAAACGATGGAAAAACGATAAATTACCTCACGGACGATCGACAAACACCATCAGTCTCCATCGACAGATGCAAGCCGGCACCCCCACCTACGCACAACACGGGACCCACCACGACGCCGCAAATCGCCCCCAACCACACAGCGATGGCCATAACATCACCACCACAGCACCCACGGCAACAACCGCTCCCGCGGAACCACGCCCGGAGCCCGAGCCTCGCCCGCCAACGCTACGCGCTCTACGCCACCACCCCACGACAACGACACAGCAGCCACCCGGACAGCCCACACGGACCCAACACACGCACCTCCCACGCCCGGCCACAGCCACAGCGACATCAAGAAAATTTAATTAAAATTGAAAATTACTTAAATTCTGGGGGGAGCAGTGTTGTGATCGGCTGCTCCTCCACAACTCAAATTGTGTCTGAACATGCTGTTACTCAGAGTGGGGACCCCCCGACCCCCCTCTGACCTTGTCAAGGGGACTATAAAAGAGCCAGGGTGCCACCAATAAACAAACCATTCTCAAATCAAGCGATCGACTCGTCTATCCGACTCCCAATCACTACAGGTTCATTATTGAAAACAATAATCCAACTATTTCTGTCCGTCCGCCGTACGCCGTACGCCGTACTTTTCTTAGTTACCATGAACCAAAATTGATGAAATTCGTTTAATAGGTCTCATTTGAGGTCTAGTTGGTCCTCGAAGCTCGGCGCTAATGTCAGCCATCCCTAAGGGTTGAAAAATAGGGGGTGGAAATCTCCAGCACGCTGTTATGTCGATTTTGTTTAAGTTTTTAAATAGTTCTCGAACTTGGGAGTTTTTTTAGACGGAGCATTGTACGTCCAGCCGTTCGTTCACAGTAAGACCTAGAAGTTTGCACCGACAGGCTTCTTCAACAGGAGGGTGAATGAAATTGTATACATTCAGCCCAGATATCATTGCTAGGGACGTGGCAACGAATTGGAATCGGCCTGAGATAATCATTGCTAGGAAGCACCTGATTATAATCACGGATGGCTGTATGAAGTCGAGTTGGTTGTTCTGTGATATTATTTCATTTGAAAAGTGACGGCTCTTTTGGATTTTGTCGGTAGATACTTCAGTAACTTGAACAAACGTTGAAGTATTATTGGGTTAATTGTAACACAATGGTAAATTATTACACCACGGTAAATTATTACACCACGGTAAATTATTACACAACGGTAAATTATTAGATAACGGTCTATTATACTATTCACGCAGAATTGGCATCTATACAGGTAAATTATTACACAACGATTTATTATTTACCTTATGCTTCATGAATAGGTAACTAAAAATAATTAATGAGTGAATTATTGATTCCGGCGCATTTGTATGAAACTTCATTTCCCGAGCCGGCGGCTCCAGTACTCCATTTAAGGCATTCCTGGGTGGAGCTCGAGGGTATTGACCACAGAAAACAGTGATCTACGCAGGAAGGGCACCTATACAGGTAAATAATAAACCGTTTTGTAATAATTTGCAGCTTTTTTTCACATTAAACCATTATTTTCTCCCCTGAATGCTACTGAAAACATAAAATTGATTACGCCGCTGGAAAGGTGTTGAAATGTAGATGTTTTTTCCGTCGAGATAAACGAAAGTGCTGGAGAAAATCGTGTTCAGAAAAAGTTTGAATAATAATTGTGTAATTTACCAAATTTGAAGTTCGACCTAATTTCCCACTCATCAAATCCGCTCAAAAAGAATTCAAATCCTCAGCATTGAATTTTTCTCCCATTAAAGGGAGTTATGGTCATTTTAGTGAAACAAGGCCGAGCAGGGAAAAATTTTTTGACGCAAAAAAGTCGGGAAAATAAGCGGATTACAAAAAACAACTCTAGGAGTCACTTTTTGTCGGAAATGAGTTGTCGAATCGATCCCTAAAGTTTGGAGGATTGTTTCGTGATAAAATTAATAAAGTAGTATGGATATTCTAGCAAGAATTTAATTTATTACAACTTCTTACGGCTTACTCTTCCAAATTCTACGAATTATTTAGTTAACAACAATGAAATATCATCGGATAGGCTACATTGAATACACCACTTTTATCGTGGTAGATGTAGCATCATCGAATAGATTCATTATTGACAGAAATAACAGTATTTTCAGTGTTCATCATCACCTCCATAATATCTGCGTCCGTGATGAATATGATGAGCTTGGACCCGGCCCAAAAGCTCATTGCTTTCTCACGCATCCTGCACAAATACTGTTGCTTTTGAAGCATTTCTGTAATAGCAAATGGTGCAAACATAATATATAAGTACAAAATTTGTGTGTATATAAAAAAACTATGCAGAATACAATTATGCGTAGGAACATCTGCGATCTCCCTTTTAAGTAACAACAAAATACAGTAGATGAAGTAGGTATACGTATGCTTTTTCAAAACCTTCATGAACCCCTTTCAAAAGATCATAGATTTTGATAGTATTTTCGAGATATGTATTTGAATTCATGCTAAATAGTGAGATTGAGAGTCTGAACTTATGTTTATCTAGCCAATATTTAGGGAACCCTTCAGGTCGCAAGAAAAATATTGAATTGCATCAAAAATATGCAAACTTCGTTAGTAGACAAGATATACCCTTACGACTCCGATTGATAAGTACGACGCCAGATTTAATGAGGCGATAATTGGTAGTTACCGACACTTTTAATTGGTTAATTGGTAGGTACGGGAGGTTTAGCTCATTAAATCCGTTGTTACCTACCTGTAGGCTTATCATAGAAAGCGCTTGTACCACTTTCTTATCACAGGCGGCGGCAGTAACTGGCGGTGATTTGTTATCAGCGAGAGTGTCATTCACGGGAGTTATCATAATACGGCTGAGCTCATCATTTTCCCGCGCTCATACCTCTCAAGGACCTCACATTTCACAATTTAGCTCATTATTTCGGTAGTAACCGCCGAGGTTTGTTATCAAGTTGGTAAGTAATGGAGCTTTCAAAATTGGGCAGAGGTTCCTTATCACATGAGATTAGTACCTTCACAATGTGTACGGTGTAATCAAGCTGGTTTTAACAGTTTTTAATGACCCCACACACACGCTAACCTCATAGCTTTCCCAAACAGATAAAATGTTGAGGGAATCAGCGAAAAAGTTGGAACGCACGTGTTAAGGTCACCACAAAGATACTAATTGACTATAAAAAAACGAATGATTTCAGTTGACTCTGAATTAATCATGAAGGATTTTGTACTCCCCCCCCCCTCCCCTCCTCTCTCTTTTGTATTCATTAAGTAGCCCATAAATTGGTGAAGATAATATACATTCATTGTTAAGCACGTTTTGAAAAAGATGTGTAAGCTGGTAACTCCTATATAGCGACGAGCCTCGAGTGATAAGGAACCAAATGACTGAAAGCACAATTACCTACCAACTTGATAACAAACCTCGGCGGTTACTACCGAAATAATGAGCCAAATTGTGAAATGTGCGGACCTTAGGAGGTATGATCGCGGGAAACTGATAAGCTCAGCCGTATTATGATAACACTGCCGCCAGTTACTACCGCCGCCTGTGATAAGGAAGTGGTACAAGTGCTTTCTATGATAAGCCTACAGGTTGGTAACAACGGATTTAATGAGCTAAACCTCCCGTACCTATCAATTAACCAATTAAAAGTGTCGGTAACTATCAATTATCCCCTCATTAAATCTGGCGTCGTACTTATCAATCGGAGTCGTAAGGGTAAATCTTGTCTACTTTCGTTGAAAAATAGTAAAAAACATTTTACAACTAATGAGGATTTGAGAATGGCACTGATTTAGGAACTGGACTGTTATAAGGTTGTACTAATATTCAAATACCGCGCTCCCGCAAGGTGCTGCGCTCTCTTGGTGACCATTGTTACCTTCTTATCTCGAGTTCAGTTTGTCTCTCGCCGTCTATTGTTTGAAATATAGCTCGTAGCTTCGTAATTAATTGTCTTATTAATTGCTTCTCGTCGGCCTAAACATGGTTTCAGAAGTGTTGAGTGAATGAGTTTCATGTGTAATGAATGAGTATACTCATTCCTCCTCGACTCCGGTGTTGAAGTCGACTTGTCATTCGACGACCTTTCACAGTCGTTTTCTTTGCTTTTTCCCGACACCGTCACAGACACCATGTCGTCGAAAACCGTCAATATACCCCCAACTGTCGGTCACCTCGAAATTGATAGTGTTTCGTCAAACCAGTCTATTAAATGGACTAATTGGCACAAAGCGTTTCATTTGTACTTGGTGGCAGCCGACCTGGAGGGTGAGTCAGATAAACGCAAAGTTGCCCTGCTTCTCTCTCTAATCGGTCCCCAAGGCATGGATGTATTCCTTTCGTTCAACATGGATTCAGAAACGGTAAAGTACAAGGATTTAGTGGTCGAGTTCAAAAAGCATTTTTCCCCCAAAGTAAACATTACAGTAGAAAGATATAATTTTCTCTCTAGCCGTCAGGGAGAACAAGAATCTATTGATGAGTTCGTCACTAGACTCAAGAATTTGAGCCTCACCTGTGAACTCAGTACTCTTCGTGAAGACTTGGTCAGAGATATGCTGATTTGTGGCTTGAATAGCAACAATACCAAGATCAGAGAGAGATTACTTCAAGAAGATAAGCTAACCCTTACAAAAGCAGTCGAATTGTGCAAGACCATCGAGATGAGCTACCAACAGGCACGCTCTATTCAAGCCAAGAAACCAGCCGAAGAAGTCAACCAAATATCAAGAAACCCTAAGCATTATGATCGCGGAAATTCTTCTAGGGAAGAAAAGAGGCTTCACAGGTCCACTCAACGCTTTCCGCGGAGGGCGTCAAGATATCGTAGGTCACCGTCACCATATAGTCAATCAAGTGGGTCATCCCGTCACAGCTCGCCTTACGATAATCGCAGCCAGTCACCTCCTCCGGAACACCGAAAGCACTCCGGAAGGACGTGCTCAAATTGTGGACAAATACATCGTTTCAGGTGTCCCGCAGCGGGAGTACAGTGTGATAATTGCCGAAACTGGAATCATTTTCGCCGTTGTTGCCCATTCAATCCCAAAATCAAAGAAGTCCGAAGAGTTGACGCCACCTGCAAGGAGGATCCTGACTCTGATACGGAGTATTTCGTTTGCAAGATCTCAACCGAAGACTCGGAAAACGCTTGGTACGTCGACATATCAATTAATAAAATAAATATTAAGGCCCAGTTGGACACTGGTGCCCAGGTCAATTGTATACCTTTGAAACTATTAGAAAAACTAAACGTCAATAAGACCATGATCTACCCGTCAAAACAGAAATTGACCGCTTATGGTGGAAATGCGTTACCTCATTATGGTAGATGCGTATTACCCTGTGTAATAAAAGGTCAAACATTCCGCATAGCATTTAACGTGATAGATTCAGATGTCACCACGGTACTGGGATTCCAAGCATGTATAAACAACTGAAGTTAGTCCAACGAATCCATAAAATAAATACTGATATGGTGACTTCCTCACAATATGACTTTGTCTTGAAAGAGTATAAGGATGTCTTTGAGGGCCTAGGTTGTCTGAGTAATACATGTAAACTTACACTCAAGCCACACGCTGAACCAGTTATAGATCCCCCCAGGAAGCTGCCGTTCAAACTTTACAGCCGAGTTAAGGAGGAGTTGAATCGAATGGAACGGGATGGGGTAGTTACTAGGGTAACTGAACCTACAGAATGGGTTAGCTCTATGGTGGTCACTGAGCGGAAGTCGGGTGCTCTAAGGATCTGCATTGATCCACGTAATTTAAACGCAAATTTAATGAGAGCCCATTATCAGCTGCCAACGTTGGATGTCATCAGGTCACAACTAAATGGTTCCTGTATATTTAGTACGTTGGATGCTAATTGTGGATTTTGGAATGTACCAATGGAACCTGGAAGCACCAGATACCTCACGTTTGGCACCCCCTTTGGCAGATTCAAATTTCTAAGGTTACCATTTGGTATTTCAGTGGCTCCTGAAAACTTCGGCCGCATTATGTCAGAAAATTTTGGTGACCTGCAAGGGGTTTGCATCTATCTTGATGACCTGCTGGTTCACGCCCAAAATAAAACTGAACATGACAAACGGTTAAAAGCTGTTCTGGAGAGGGCCCGTAAGATAAATCTCAAGTTTAATGAATCAAAATGCAAGTTTGGATTGTCTAGAGTTAAGTACATGGGCCACATTTTTTCTAAAGACGGAATGTCCGTGGACCCATCGCGAACAAAGGCTATAACTGAAATGATTGCACCAAAAGATAAAAAATCCCTTCAACAATTTATAGGAGTTGTGACCTACCTATCCAGCTTCATACCGAATTTTTCCCAGGAAACTATAATTCTTCATAATCTACTTAAGAAAAATGTACCCTGGCACTGGGATGCAAATCACCAGGCATGTTTCGAAAAACTGAAAATAATGATTTCTCAAGCCCCAGTACTCGCTCACTATGATGTTAAAGCTCCAATTGTTTTGTCAGTGGATTCTTCAAAATTTGCGGTGGGTGCCTGTCTTTTGCAGAACAACCAACCAATAGAATATGTATCCAGGACTCTCACCAAGACGCAACAAGGTTGGGCCCAAATAGAAAAAGAACTGTTTGCCATTGTGATGGGCTGCACCAAACTAAAGCAATACGTCTGGGGCCGGTCTTTTACTGTGGAAACAGACCACAAGCCATTGGTCACTATTTGTAGGCGCAGCTTAGCGGACGTCCCTAGTAGACTTCAACGCATGTTATTGCAACTTCAAATTTTTGATTATAACTTGGTATGCAAGCCTGGAAAATACATGTACATCGCAGAAGCTCTTTCTCGTGCGCCACTACCAGATACAGATGACTGCCTCGACGAAGAGATCATAATGCATGTTAACATGATACGTAGTCATCTTGCTGTTTCACCACAAACATTACAGGAGATCCAAACGGCCAGCAACAAGGACGAAGTCCATGCTTTGTTGAAAAAGTGCTGTAAAGACGGCTGGCCCTCTTCAAAATATAAGCTGGAAAACTGTGTCAAACCCTACTGGGATTTCCAGGCAGAGATAAATGTAATGGATGACGTTGTATTTCGTAACAACAGTGTCATAGTACCAACGGACGCTAGAAAATCAGTTCTACAAAAGGTACATGCTGCCCACATGGGCCTAGACAAAACGAAATCTTTAGTGAGAGCAGTACTGTTCTGGCCCAATATGACAGCTGACCTGAAAAACTTAGTAGAAAATTGTCCGACTTGCATCAAATACCGCCCTAATAATCGCAACGAACCACTTAAATCGCACGAACTGCCCCACTTGCCATGGCAGAAAGTGGGTGCTGATTATTTCGAGTTTGAAGGAAAAAAATATTTAATCGTTATGGATTACTATTCAAAATTTATTGACCTTTGTCAGGTACCATCAACGAGCGCAACCACAGCTATATCCAACTTAAAAACAGTGTTCAGTAGGTATGGTATTCCTTTGCAGTTGGTCACTGATGGGGGCCCGCCGTTTCAATCTCACGAATTCAGAGACTTTGTTCACTCATGGGACATAGAACATATTGTCACAAGCCCGTACATGAGTAGATCAAACGGTCAAGTGGAAAGTGGAGTGAAAATTGTGAAAAACATGTTTAAAAAATGTCGAGATTCAGGCACGGACCCATACATGGCTATGCTGCAGTACAGAAATGCCCCAAAAGGAGATATGGCATCACCAGCCCAGCTCCTGATGTCACGCCGTTTGAGATGCACTCTACCCATTACAGAGAAATTACTCAGGCCGCGGTTAGTGAATTTCAAGAAACATTTACTTGATGCCAAAAGTTCACAGATCCGCTCCAAAACATACTTTGATAAGAGAGCACGCCCAATGGATGAATTTGAATCTGGCGAAAAAGTGTATTTCAAACTAAAACCTGAAAGCCACTGGAGCCCCGGAACAGTTGTGAAACCCATCGATGACAGAACATACGTTATAAAAAATTCTGAAGGGGTAGAATATCTACGAAATAGGAAATTCATCCTCAAGGATAAGCGACCAATTCTGAAACATAAGGAATCTATTCATATAAATAATGATCTACCACAAACTATAATTGAATAAAAAAAATTGACTTTTGGCTCCCCTGCGAAGAAGAAAAGCCAAACCGGGACGGGAAGTTCTCCTGTGGATCCTCACACTCTCGGTGATCCCGCAGCTGCAGCTCCAAAAGAAGATGACCCAGTGCCTGAGGACACCAATCAAAATAAATCGAGTGGTGAAAATCAGGCGAGTGATCAAAACCAGGCTCACCATAGAGGGGAAGGGAAAAGAGCAGTGAAGCCCCCCAAATGGTTTACTTTCTCCGACTTTGACTGAAGGGGATGGACCTATACAAGATCTCCATCGTTTTGCTGTGGTTCATATATTATCATGAGTTACATACATATATATGTTCAATTCACTAATGAAAAAAAAAAAAAAAAAAAAGAGCATGTTATAAGGTTGTACTAATATTCAAATACCGCGCTCCCGCAAGGTGCTGCGCTCTCTTGGTGACCATTGTTACCTTCTTATCTCGAGTTCAGTTTGTCTCTCGCCGTCTATTGTTTGAAATATAGCTCGTGGCTTCGTAATTAATTGTCTTATTAATTGCTTCTCGTCGGCCTAAACATGGACGAACGGTTTTTTTTTCTAAATCCCTTGCTAAGGTTAGCACAAAATACCTTACCTCAGCCTTGCCCTTCTGTTTATTTGCTCAATCTGGGGGTCCTCTGTCATGGTATCCTCCCAGAACCACAACTTTGTCATGTAGAAATAAGATCTCGCCAAATAAACATAGAAGTGGGGACGGAAGTCGCAGGAGAGTCGAGGGCCACCCTGGAGATCCCCACCATCCTCCAATAGCTGGAGGATGGAGGGAGACAGCTCCCAAGCCTATATTATACTCGCCTCCTTCGCCTTTCCAACCATTATACGCTCTCCTCTAGTTGCTGACTACTCTCTCTCCTCCTTACCTCGTCTTTCTCCTTAACCTAAAAGATCTTGGGCATGGTGGTGATTCGCTCATAACCAAATCAAGCAAACTACCCTAAAAGATCTCGGGCATGGTGGTGGTCCGCCCATAACCAAACCGAGCACACTCCAAAAAGATCCTGGGCATGGTGGTGGTCCGCCCATAACCAAACCAGGCAACGCTCCTAAAAGAATCCGCGCATGGTGGTGGTACGCCCATAACCAAAACGGACACACTCCTAAAAGATCTCGGGCATGGTGGTGGTCTGCCCATAACCAAACCGGGCACATCCCCCCTTGACGCCGCTCGTAGTGGATGTGCGTCAAATTTACATTCACTACAGATGAGTTCATGGAACATGAAAATCATCATAGTGATAGTAACTGTTGCCTGATAGAAATTGTATAATAAACAGACAAACAGAATGTAAGAGATCTCCATCCAGATTTGTCTTTTTTGAATTTCCGTTGGGGAAAACTTGATCTCATTATCTGCTGTTATACTAAGTTTGATATTTTGATTTAGTTTTTAATACAACTTTTGAATCATTTTCATATTTCTATAGTATTAGATATATAAATTTCTATAAGAATCTCGAGGCATTTTTCTTATGTCCAATAAATTTGAATTTTTGGTTTATTATTTTCAATAATGAACCATTGGAATCGAGCATGAAAAAAAAAATTCTTACCCCCCCTCAAAATTTGATGGTTTACGTTTCAAGGTATGTAGAATCCAAAACTGCAATAAAAATATTTCTGTCTGTCCGCCGTACGCCGTACGCCGTACGGGCCACTTTTCTTAGTTACCATGAAAAAAAATTGATGAAATTCGGGTTATAGGTTCCGTTCGGCGTCTAGTTGGTCCTCGAAGCTCGACGTTACTGTGAGTCATCTCTAAGGGGTTCAAAATAGGGGTTGAAATTTTCAAAACGCCTATACCATTTTTTTACGTAAATAATTTTACGGTTTTAAATAGTTCTTGAACTTGCGAGTTTTTTAAGACCATCCGGAGCATCGTACGTCCAGCCGTTCGTTCACAGTAAGGCCCCGAAGTTTGCACCGACAGGCATTTTCGACTGCAGTGTGAATGAAATTGTATACAATTCAAACCAAATCTGGTAACCAGAGACGCGCCCACAATAGGAATTTGCGAATACGGCCAATCATTGGTAGGGATCACCTGATTATATTGGCGGAGTATGAAGTCGAGTTGGTTGTTCTGTGATATTATTTCGCTTGAAAAATGATGGCTCTTTTGGAGTTTGTTGGTAGGTAGTGAAACTTGAACAAACGTTGAAGTATTATTGATGGGTAAATTATTACTACGGTAAATCATTACTCAACGGTAAATTATTACACAACGGTTCATTATACCATCTACGTAGAAGGGGCTGGAGTTTGTTGGTAGGTACTTTTGCAACTTTTTTCACTCCTCATCAACAATTTCTATTCAGAACTTCATTATGTGTGTTTCTTTTTGTTAGGTACTGTTTGTCATCGGCAGAATTATTTTAGCAACATTTAACTCGTGATTTAGGTAGGTACCTAGTAACGAGTACGGGGTTAGGTACTAACCTACGGAAGGTCTGCGATCTACATAATATGTATATAATAGAATAGTACATATCATATTATATAGAAGGGTTATCTATACATAGAGCTGTGATCTGTAACAGGAGGGTATTCTATACAAAATAATAAACCGTTGTGCAGGGATTTGCAGCGTTTTTATATAACTAGTCATTTTTCAAGATCTGACATACTTCTCCTGCCCATCCAATTAATTGAAAAAATATTTTAAGACGCAAAATAGTGAAAAATAGTATTGAAAATGAGTGTGCGGTGCACAGCCCCGCTAGCGTCCACTAACTTGGCAGTCGGCATAGCGCCACTAGTGCGAGTATTACACATACGAGAGTACTGCACATTCGTTGGCATCCTCTACCTACAACGTTACACCAATGAAATGGACCTTTTGTCTTATCTTATTATTCATTTAGCCGATCGAATTGGAACCAACCAACATCGGTGATTCTTTCGTTAAGTCAGCCCTTGGTAAGTATTATCTTTATATGTATAGGTATATGTAATATTATAGTACTATTATAGTGTTAATAACTATACTACTCTCTCCAAGTGAGATTATAACTTCATGTTGTATTGTAAATATATAATATGTTATTTACTCTTACTGGCGCAAACACGCCATCCTAGATGTTTTAGCGGAACACTATAGTCACTCCCAAGAGTTGAAAAATAGGACTGGAATTTCAGAACGCCGTAGCTCAATAACTCTAATAGAAGGGTATAATTTTCACGAATCTAGGTAAAATTTGATGGTTTCCGTTTCAAGGTACGCAGAATCCGAAAATATAATAAAAACACTGCAAATTATTACAGTTTGGGTCCCCATTTGGGTCCTAGTTGTGCTCCGAAGCTCGGAAGCCAGATCGGCATACTCCCAGGGGTGTTATGGAGAAAAATCGGTGTGAAAATAGGGGTTTTAGTGAACATGAGGTTGTGAGATATCATTTTCCAAGTTTTTTAGGGCGAGAAGACCGAATATCAAGTTGATTTTGACCGAAGAGTGAAGAATTGAGGTTGTAATGAAGGTTAAGCTCCCGAAATTAATTTTTTATTAGTCAAAAACATGGGAAATTGTCCGAAATCACCATAAATTTGTATAATAACACCAGATGTAGTACTTGAAGTGGATCAAGGCAATTAAATGGCACCATCAATCATCAAAGATAACCTGATCAAAAGAAATCAAAAGCCATATTCGTGTTTTTTGGGGGCCAAAATTGATGGAAACTATCAAAAATAACTATTTTAATTATTGCGCATGAAAGCAACAATAAATTAACAGCATCATTTCTGTAGGTATGTACGATAGAATAATAAAGCCATGTGACAAGGGCTTTGAAGCGTTTTTGTATTGATCTTGAACTAAAGAATTGTTTGAGGCCATCCGGAGCATTGTAGGACAACACGATCGTGAATCGAACGGTATAAATCCGGACCAGATATCATCGCTAGGGAGCCCCTGATTATAATCACGGGTGGCTGCATGAAGTTGAGTGGGTTGTTCTGTGATATTATTCCATTTGAAAAATTCTGCAAATTATTACGGAACGGTTTATTATTTAACATTATTGATGCCCCTTCTGCGTAGATCACTGTTTTCTGGGGTGCCCCCCGGAATGTCCTAAATCGAGTACAGGAGCCGGCTCAGGAATTACAGCTTCATAAAAGCGCGCGGGATTCAATAATGCAGTAATTAATTATTTTTTGTTACTCATGAAGCATATATAAAGCTTTTTCAGGTTACAAAGGTACCTATCAACAACATCCAAAACAGCCATCATGCATGGTTTATGAATTTCTTTCAGACCAGGAATGATGTCAACATCGAATATTATTTTTTGGTAGTTTATCTTCTCAATACATTTCAGTGATACCTAGGAAGGACCTAAATTTAGTGAAATTTAATTTGCAACTATCCTCCACATCTGGTCAGACTACAGGATTTTTTTTTTCTTAGAAAGACCTGTGCTCGTGGGCGGCAAAATTTCGTTGACATGTGGTCGAATTTCAGGTACATTTGTGTGGGACTAACGGACCAGCCCACACACTAACATTTCATCTAACTAACACTTTTTTCGCGTAGTTATGACCATTGCAAGACTATTTCATACAGAATATTTATCTATTCTAACAGGAGGATTATTCGTCGATAACGCTGCAAATTATTACACAAGGGTTTATTATTTTCAGTATATATGCCCCCTTTGCGTAGATCACTGTTTTCTGTGGTCAATACCTACCCTCGTGCTTCCCCCAGGAAAGCCCTACACGGTTTCATAAATAAGCGGTGGATTCAAGAATTCTATTTATAATATTATTTGTTGTTATGCATGTTATGGTCCAAGTTACAAAAGTAGGTACCAAAATAACCATCATTCTTCAAAATAAATAATATCACAGAACAAACTGCTCGATTTCGTACAGCCTTGTGTGATTATAAGGAGCTATCCCCTAGCGATGATTTCTGGGCTGGATATTTATATACCGTTTCATTCACACTCATGTTGACGAAGCTTTTCAGTGCAAACTTCAGGGACTTACAATGACGAACGGCTGGACATGCAATGCTCCGGGTCGTCTCAAAACATCATCATGAGGAAAATTCATTTAAAAACGTAAAAAAAATGAAAACTGGAAGTCAAAACTATTGAAAGTTTTTTATATGACGTTCTGAAAATTGCAGCCCCTATTTTGCACCCCTTAGAGATCACTGACATCACGCTGAGCTTCGCGGACCAACTAGAGGCCAAGTGGGACCTGCGAAGCAAAGGTCATTAATTCTGTATCAGATGGCTAAATCGTGTTAGGCTGATTCTAGCATTACAAGCTGGATAATAAGATGCAATGGTTTTAATCGTTGTAATGTGCCAACATTATAACGTAATATGTTATAATGTTCCAACATTCCAACTTACTATAAAAATATAAGTACGTTCGTTTCGATCGCTATAATGTTCCAAACTTGTCGAATCTCCCTATTTTGTTTACAATATTATGAATATGAATTATATTACGAATATTGAATATTACCTTCGAGAGTCCATACACCGGTGAAATGGAGTACGTCCCCCAGGATCGGCCACGTCCAGCCCTCAGTGGGACCGGGAATATTAGTTTTCCCCTTAGGCCGGGTGTGGGGGATGAGTGCCCTATGCACAACGAACAATGCACTACAGATAACCGCTAGCACAAATAGTAAAATACCCATAAAAATTTCCATGTTGTATGAGTATGCGACACGATTGCCGCCTATACAGACCGTTGCGAAACCTCTTGTAGCGGACTTGAGTTACCTTCCACTGCATATATAGGGGGTTTCCTTGAGACCCCTACCCGCTCGACACCCCCTCCTGAGGAGGGCGACAATCGTGAGTCATTTTATATCGCCCCGTTTAATTACTGCTACCCAAATCTACACGAACTCCGTGGTATAACAAACTCAACAGAGTTATAAGTGTTACATAAATGATAAATGCAATGAGCTCGCTTCGTTGTAATACCTCTACGTCTTTCATGGTCTTTACGAATTCATAATCGAATTGAAATGCCTGGAACGTTTTGAGATGTTGATGAGAGAACAAACCAAAACGCTAAGAAGTCCTTGTCACATGGGTTTATTATTCTATTGGACATACTTACAGAAATGTTGGCTGTTCATTTATTGTTTCTTTCATGTGTGTGCCACCACGTGGCAGCACCAAAATGAGCTAAATCTATCTTCGCTCTCCTTCCGTTAATAATCGATCGACTTTCAGTCTGTAAATTGCACTAGATTCAGAATCAACATAGAGTTTCTGAAAATTTGTTGTGGTGCTCAAATTTCAAAATTTGCACATTTTGTTCGCTGGAGTTCAAATTTGGCTCATTTTTTCGGGAATCCCTATTAGTTCAAGTTCTAGAGGGGTTTGTCCTGATTACGATGGTTTTTTCAAATTCAAAATTAGGCTACTAAAACCCCATCAATTCTTGTCCAGGAGGTGACCGGCGGCGTTGGTAGGGGAGGAAGGTGGCTTGCGCCTGGGGGCACGCCGCTTCCCAGGCCCCTACGGGGAGGCTTTCCCGCCCGAGCAGCTTGGATATCTGTCATTTCCAAGAATAGTTTTTGCCCCACCATTCAAGAGTTTTAGATTTCATCCTCCCTGTTCGAGGTTTGCTATGAAATTGTTTGGGCCCATCTATGACCAAGTGCCTTGCCCAACTGCCATAAAAATGTTATTTTTGATACATCAGTCGTGCATGAGTTGTGAAATTCGAAGTCAGTACAAGTGATCAACAAAGTGCATAATATAAATAATAAATAATCAGATAAATTGAAAAAGTAATTTGAGATAATTTATTCTACTAATTTAACATTATTATTTCCTATTTTGATAAATTTAATTTATTTTTAATTCGATTAGTGTATAACAGCTTACCTATGCAGGTGCATCACAAAACTAAACACCTCTTCTCACCTCCCAATTCCATTAATCGCATTTGAATCCAATTTAAGACCAAATTGGACGATCGATTGAATAGCCAGTTTCCTAAACTAAAATTAGTGACTTTGAGGTCAGACGCCTGAAAGTGCAAATAGCCTACAGATAAAAAATGCTTCAAAGTCCTTGACACATGGGTTTGTTATTCTACTGGACATGCCTACAGGAACGTTGGGTGCTTTATTATTTTTTTTCTTTCATATGCAATAGGTAATTGAAATAGCTTTCTGCACGAATTACGCTCCTTTTTTCCAAATTATCTTTGATCATTGATAGCACCATTTAATTGTCTTGATTCACCTGTTCACACTTTTTCTAGTGTTATTATACAAATTGATGTTAATTGTGATTGATGGTGATTTCAGACAATTTCCCAGGTTTTTGACTCATAAAAAATGAATTTTGGGAGCTGAACCTTCGTTAAAACCACAATTGTTCACTCTTTGGTCAAAATCGACTTCATATTCAGTCTTATCGCCCTAAAAAACATGGAAAAAGATACCTCAAAAGCTCGTTTTATTAAAACACAAAAAAAAACTATTTTTACTCATTTTTCACCCATAACACCCATGGGTATATTCCGATCGGGCTGCTAGGGCCCAAATGGAGTCTGAGTACGAAAGAATTTTTTAAACCGAAAATGAAGTAGGTATGCATGATACGGCGGACAGCGGACGGCGGACGGACATTGCACTTTTGGAATCTACGGTGTATCTTGAAACGTAAAAGAAAAGATTTTGATGGGTGTTATACACATTTTTTGCTGAGCGAATACATAGGTGTATTATTCACAGAATAATAACCCAATAATGATATTACCCACATACCTGAATTCAAAGTTTAACACCATTTGGACCTTCGAAGTAATAATTGGGTATGATAATACATTAGGCACGAGTACTAGATACCTCTCTGTTGTCACCTCCAAATTCGTACTTTCTGATGCAAGTAAGTACCTACCTACGTACTTTCGTAGAATGGACACCGATGGTTATCTCCAATTATTAAGACCAAATCTGTGGAAGGTCTTATGCTTTCTCCTTTGATTTATGAACTAGTATAATCCATAACCACGTGCATCACATAAACTGAGTTGACCAGAATTGGTTAAATTTTCCAAGCATTTCCCTGAAATGGAAAAGACTTTTCCAGATTCAAAATTACGAACTTTGATGTTGCGAAAAGGAGTATACTGTTACCAGTATATCACAAGTTTTTCAGTTTTGAAAGAAACAAGTTTACCATCTAGAGATAAATTTTATAACAAATTAAGCAATAAAGCAATCGAGGAATCAGACTATGAGCATGCTCTGAAGGTGTGGAAGACATTTAACATTAAAAATATATAAGGGGCGATAAGTATGCTGCTGAGTTGGAGGTGAGAACGGCTGTTTAGCCGGCGGGAACTTCTGCTGATGTCATTTGTCCCGGTATGTTATTACGTTGTGGATCGTGATAAGGAGGACGGTAGTTCGCATTCTGGCCTTGAGGAGGCTTATAAGTAATATATTGTGGGACAGTTCTCTGTTCTGATCTGTTAAAGTTTTGTCTGGATGAATAAAATTGGAAATAATTTGTCAAAAGGCCATGAGCCGAATCAAGGTCAGCGGGTTTCCTAGACTGTAGGAGGCTTCCTAGAGGCTCTTTGAGTCCTCTTAAAAATACTCTTAAAGCTAGCTGTTGAAAAAAGAAAATCTGTTGTTCCGAATTTGGAACTGCATTGTTCTTCAAATACATCACTGCTAAATTTAGGTGTTTCCTAATTTTTTCGAGATATGCGAAAGCCGATTCGTTGTTCTGTTTTAATTCGGTAATTTCTATAGTGATCGTAAAAACATCTCTTTTATCTGCGTAACCTGAAGTTAACGCGGTTCTGATGTTGTCCCAAGTAGTGCAGTTTGCACTTATAATGAGTTCCGCTGCTTTTCCTTTAATTTTGGCTAGGATGGATCTTATTAGGTATTTATTTTGAAAGTTATTAGGGTTAGCTCTGTCATAAAATTGGTTAATTAATTCGTTGCAAACTTCAATAAAATTGCCTAATAATTCTGGTTCACCTTTAAATTCTGGGACCATATCTAAATAACATGATTTTAATTCTTGGGCCATGATTCTGCTATTGGTAGAGTTACTGGACAAATCAATTGTTAAATTTGAATAATAATTATCTTCCTGACTTACAGTAGTATTGCTGTCCACATGCGAGGGTTTTCGGACGGGTCGCCGAAAGGAGGGTACCTCTGTGGTGTAGTGTTGGCGAGTCTGTCCAACCTCTTCTTCTTCCTTCGACGGCTTCGCTGATGGGTCGGCCGTTTTGGACGCGAATTCGTTCGGTGGTCTCCTTGCGGGTACGGTCTCCGAATTTCTTCACGGGATTTTTACCGGGTGGTGCGAGCACGGTCTCCACAGTAGAATTTCCTGAGCGTATAATCAAACTGAATAGATGGTCCTCACGAGGTGGGTGAGCACGGTCTCCTCTTCAATTTGATTTCGATTTATCCAGGTGGTCTTCGTCAGGCTTCCTTAAGTGACGACGGTCTCCAGGTTTGGTGGTCTTCACAGGAAGCTTTCAAATCGAAGGCGGTCTCCGTAGACGAATCGAGAGTCTCGAATAGATAGCACTTGGATGTAGGTTTCTGCGGCTAAGTGTAGAAACACATAACAATTTGGTCACTTTTTGATGTCAAATTGCTTCTGCAGGTCCTACCGACTGCGCCAGTTAAATAACGTGGAATCGAAGTTCACTTTTTTTTAAAACTTCAATTCCAAATTACAACAAATTTATTAAAGTGCAGGAAACAAATACACTCGAAGAAGGGCTGAACAGGACTGCCCGTATCTCCTTTCTAGGCGGCGAGGGTCCGCAGGGCGCTCGCCGGGGTTTTCTACAACATCAGCTATTATTTTTTATTAACCTATGATCTGAGGAGAAAGAGAAGCTAATATGAAATGAAAGTTCTCAATTGGTTTTATTCACAATCTAGGTAAATATTGAACAATGCTAGAGAGCCGGTCGCCTTCTTAAGATGACGTGGTAGAAGTGGCCCTGCTCTTCTGCACTCTTGCGGATGAAGGTTAAGCTCGGGGCCTCCGGGCTTCCGCGTACAAAATTCCGGAAGGGGCGCCGGCGCCGCCGACACGGCCAGACCTGACCGTGAGGACGCCTCGGCTGCATCTGTAACAGGGAGCAAAGGGAGAGCAGAACGTGGATCCGCCACATCGGCTAGTCCTGATAAAAAGGAGTCAGAACTGTATATTTATGTTTGCTCAATTTTTAGAGCATTATTTGAGCGAGCAAACAAATCTTTGTTATGGTCTAATCCATTGTGATCCATTAAAATAACATTCAGTCCCACTGCCAGTTGTCCCTTACTGGTGGCGCATTCTATACAGTGACACCTGAGTTTGCACTTCCAGACTTCGCTGCTGTTGGCATCCTCTATTGTCAATAATTTGGAGGCTGCACTTCCAGATGTTAACTATCGTTGGCCACTCACTTCATAAAACATAGCACTATCTCTTTGGTGGCTTCTTTAAAATAATTCGGTCATTGCGGTAGCACTTCCTCTTGGGCGGCCTCCCAAAATGATGAACATTATTGATGTAGCACTACCGCTCGGGTGGCCTCTCGTCGTAACAAACCAAATCGCACACAGCCAGTCACATAGGCACAAGTACATAGTGAACAGGTAGCACGATCGGCAATAAAAATCGGTAGATACTGAGAAAATGAGACTGATACCACTACAGATCACATATGCACAAGCACACAGTCAATAGGTGGCTTACCTTTTTTTTTTTTTGCTCTGAACTGAACAAGCGGAAATTGTAATACAACCTGAAATACGTTTCAATAATTAGGTAAGCATCAACCATTGGGTAAACACAAGAAGTTCATGAATTAAGTTCTAATAATATTCGAAATAAGATGCAAAGAAAAATCCAAATGGACAGAGTTGTTGGGAGAGAGGACAAGAGAGAGGGTCAAGAGAGATGGATTCGACAGAGAGCGAGAGAGGTTCGAGAGGGAAAGGTTCGAGAGAGAAGTTCGAGAGAGAAGTTCGAGAGAGAAGTCGCAAGTCGGCGGTCGAGTCGTCGAATGCTGAGCTAGGCCAAAAGGGCGAGTATTTATAGGGACTTTTCCACTCGTCCCCGGTCCACAATCGACCGTTAGAGTCGGTTGAGGCGGATGGCGGTTGGGGAAACCCCAGCTCGGCGTTCTCCGCGTTTATTTGATAAAATCGTATTATACTACAGGAGAGGGAATCACGACGGTAACTGTACAAAATTAAGGAAATATTGTGAGGATTCATTACAATAAACTCACGTCACACAATATAAAAATAACCCTTTTTTTCGCCCATCAACAGAACTGAACTGAATCAATTTACTAGATCCTTCGTGACGCCTAAAATACTGGTAGACTTCAAGCAATTATGGACTAAAAGAAAAATCCGACTTTGAAAAACTGTGTAATGAAGGGGTGGTGCCCATAGAGATACATCCAGACAAAGCTCTTGAATTTCTGGGGGAATGAGTAGGTATACGTCTTGATAATGAAATGCCTTTCGAATTAAATGTTGGGATAAAACAGTATTTGATCTTCAGAATCGATCATAGCCTCCTCACCAAGTTTGTGAAATCGATGTATTGTAATTGCTTTTAAATTTGTTTCCTAAAATGGTGTTAAATGATATTATCTTCTTTTTTCATTGTTTTTCCGCGCTGTATTTATTCTTGTAATTGGGCTTGCCCGTATTCATAAATAAATAAATAAATACAATTTTTGAGGATATCTTATACGGGACTACAGTTACAACGTAATTTTGATCATTGCTCAAATGTTTATCAATATTATAAGTTCACTTATGGATCCGATTCAACTTGAAATATTCGACAAATGGATAGTCCAGTCAAAACAGAGCTTAAAATCAGAATAAATCCGAAAGATTTGAAACTTTGCACACTAATTTGTAGGGCCCTAGTGATGAATATACCAAAAGTCCTCATGAATTGGAGGCGAGCTCTAGCGGCAATTAACGTAAATAGGGCACTTTTTTAGGATTTTCGTCAATATCTTGAGAACCGTTGGTCGGAGGTAAACGTTTACTATGTACAAAATTGAAGCTTGTCAAATTTGCAACAAAAATGATTATATACACTTTTCTTTTATTCCCAACGGTTACCGAGTTACAGGACAATAAAAGATAATGATTTTCCTACTTCTTACTACTAACCTACTACTACACTATCCTACTAACCTACTTCTCATTTTTTTTAATCTCCATCTTCCCTTCTATTTCACTTAAATATTGTTCCAAGTACCACGTTTTTTTCAATCTTTGAAACAATTTTTGTCTTTTCATTTTTTGTTTTTGTTTTTATGGTTTACTAAGTAGGTACCTAATTACTTACTTGGTTAATTTTATTTTTTCTTAAGCAACGTTTGTGATTCTCAGAATTTCTATGCTTTCATTTTGTTTTAGCGAAGTTTCTAGGAAAATTAAGCTATTGCAATGGGTCCAATTTTTCCGGACAAGAATTTTCGAAATTTTGTTTATAGGCATATCAGTTTCAGAGCATCCTGAATTCATCCCTAGATTTTAATAAAAATTTATATGTACTTATGGTATTATGTATTTATATATATTTATTTATTTATTTAGTGCCACTCCAGACGATATCTGACCTTGAGTACATGATAAATATTCCAAATTTCGCCAAGAGTTTCGTATTGTCAAACAAAAGGATGAGTAAGAAGATGAGCAATTTTCAAAAATTCTATGGGAGGCATAGGTAGTTTTCAGGCGTCAAAAGTATGTAAACCCGGATAAAATCTCGAACAATTGATGTAAATTCACTGAAAGTGTTATGGAAGGGTGAGCAAAGGCAGAAAATGACCATTTCAGTTGTTGTTTGACTATTTTTATTATGAAAATATTTTCTCAAAACAGAGTGTGCCAAATTTGATTTTATAAGGGTCAAAAATCGGTAAAAATGGCTAAAATTGCGAGAAGTAACATGGTTTCTTGTTATTGTATTGTATACTTATGATTGATCGGGAACGAAAAACTCAAACGAAAATCACTTTAACGAATTTAATGTGCGAACGAAAAAGAACGATCGATTTTTGGATAACAATTTATACAATTAAAAAACTTCTTATGACTTTCCCTTTCGGAGGTTGAACGCCATCTTGCCGTTCGAGAGGAGCTCAGGTTTGCAAAACCCAAAGAACTACATGAAAGAACGTATTTCAAAACTCTGGACCGACAGACCGAAATTGCACCGCCTATGGCTGACGCGATGCTTGCTGCAATTTACTAATATAATCACAATTATATTCGTTCGTTCTAAGACCCAAAAAACAGCATGATCTGATCGAACCCGCTAGCCGCAGCTAGCGCTCGAGCGGACACCAGACGCACTACTTCGGGCGTTTATGTACCTACGTCCGAACATCCTCCCCCCCCAATGACGCCCGTCATTCGGACTGCTCCTTGGGCAAGGGACAAAGTTTGACCAATGGACGTGTCAGCTCTCCATTGGTGGACCTAACTTTGGCTACCCGAACAATACCATCAGACCCAGCATGAAGATCGGTAATCACGCCCATGGGCCAAGAGAGCGGTGGACGATTGTCGTCCATGATCAACACTACATCTCCTAAAACAGGGGGTCGGTCAGGAGTATTCCATTTGGCCCGTGCCTGCAGATCAAGCAGGTACTCCTTACTCCACTTCTTCCAGAAGCCCTGTACGGTCTGGTTCACAAACCGCCATTTGGGAATAAGGCGCGAGCTGGAGTCCAGGCAGCCTTCAGATTCCGGGAGAGCAGTAAGTGGTCTTTGTATCAAGAAGTGACCTGGTGTAAGAACGAGGATATCATCCGGCGAGGCGGATTGGAACACAAGAGGCCGACTATTAAGGATGGCCTCGACCTTAGCCACTATAGTGCTGAACGTTTGGAAATTGACCGTATGATCGCGCAAATTTACCCTAATAAGTCGCTTTGCTGACTTGACCGCAGCTTCCCATAACCCCCCAAAATGAGGAGCCCTTGGTGGTATGAACTTCCAGCTCACCCCCCTAGCAGCCAAACGTTCGGCAAGCGTGATCGATACGCCTGTCTCCAGCGCAATCCTAATGTTCCTAAGGAGGTTGGCTGCCCCCAAAAAATTGCGACCGTTGTCCGACCAAATGACGGAGGGCACCCCTCTTCGAGCGATAAATCTTTCCAGGCACTGCAGAAAACTGTCGGTGCTCAGATCCATAACTACTTCTAAGTGCACCGCCTTGGTGGCAAAGCAAACGAACACGGCCAAGTACATTTCTACTTTTCGTGCCCCACGGAGACCACTTACGGAGACCGAAAATGGGCCGGCGTAATCAATGCCGACCTGATCGAATGTGAACGTTCCCTGAACCCGCCCTGATGGGAGCTGACCCATTTCTGGTTGAAAGGCTATGGGCTTGATCGAAAAGCAGCGGGTGCACTTTGCGAGAGTTCTAGCGACCGCATTCCGACCATCTATAATCCAGAACTTCGTACGCAGGTGAGCTAGGGTCGCCCTCGGACCGACATGCAAACAGCTCTCATGAGCCTGACGAATGATAAGTTGGGTGAGCGGATCCTTGGCTGGTAAAAGTGCTGGATGCCTAGCCTCGAATGCGCTACTGCTATGCTCCAAACGGCCCCCCACTCTAATGATGCCCTCTCGTGATCGAAATATAGCGAGTTGTCTCATGAGCTTGGTACGGGGAGTGGAACGGTCTAAGGCGGAATAAATGTCCTGAAAGTGTCGACTTTGTGCGCGTCGTACTAAAACTAGATCAGCTGCCCGCAGCTCTTCAGTTGCCAATGGTTCAATCGGCGTTCTCTGAACTGTTGCACACCTAACTCTTCGAACGCGGGAGTTTCGTCCGAAACGTAAGATCCAGGCAACCACTCTTCTAAGCCGACCGAATGAGCTGAATTTTTTCTCCAACTCGTCAGTTGTCTCCAGAGCGGTGGCATGCGACCTCACCGTCCTGATCTCCTCAGCCACATTCGTTTGACTGAGGTTGGGCCTAATTCTGCAAATAGGCCACAAGGACCGGTCTGATGACCATTCCACCAAAGCTCATTCTTGATCAGTTTGTTGGGCAGGGCTCCCCTAGATGCTATATCAGCGGGGTTGTCCTGCGTCTGAACGTGGAACCAAAGCTCCTGGGGCAAACAAGAGAGAGTTTTGGCTACACGGTTTTCCACAAATACTTTCCATAACGGCGCTGGGTCGGCTGTGAGCCAGGACAGAACGATTGTGCTATCAGAGCACGCAACCAATTGAGCATGAGCGAATTGTGGCCGAATCTTGTTCATGGTCTTTCCGAGCAATTCGGCAGCGAGCAGTTCTAGCCTAGGTATTGAAACCTGCTTTATGGGGGCAATTCGAGCTCTAGCGGTGACTAGCCGGGTCACAAATGAACCTCCTTGTGCGCAAACATGATAAACCACAGCTGCATATGCCTTTTCAGAGGCGTCCGCAAATCCTACTAGCCACTGAATGGGACTAGAAACCTGAACGTGACGGGGAATCTTCAGCTCTGAGAGCGTATCGATGGATCTAGCAATGTTCGACCAATCAGTAACCAAGGAGAGGGGAAGTGGATCGTCCCAGTCAAAACGTGCATGGCACACCTCACGCTGGATCATTCGAGCGAAGACCGAAACCGGCATGACCCAGCCCGCGGGGTCATAAATTCTACCGACCTCACTAGCCAGCTCCCTCTTGGTTCGAACTACAGGTGTGGTTGGTACCTTGAAGAAGAACGTATCAGTACGGGGGTCCCAGGCCACTCCTAGCATTCTAAGGGGCGTGCCTTCTGTGGGATCCAAGTCCACTGTTTCGCCCGATATCAGGCAATGATCTTGGGGAATACCCTGAAGCAGATCGGGGTGATTAGCGGCCCACTTTCGCATCTCAAAACCTGCAGAGCCTACCAGAGCAATAAGTTCGTCCCTAACCTCACGTGCTTCTTTGATCGAGGCACCTCCTCCATGAACATCATCCACATAGGTTTGCTCGAGTAGAACTATAGAGGCCCTGGGGTAGTCTTTGGCCTGAGTCTCTGCCAAATGTTTCAAGGTCCGGTTCGCCAGGAACGGAGCCGGAGCTGTACCATAAGTGACTGTACAGAGCGCAAAATCCTGAACAGAGTCATCCGGGGAATCTCTCCAGACAATACGGAGAAGATCTTGATCCTCTCTCGGGTGTAAAATTTGGCGGAACATTTGTTTAAGATCGCCAATGAACACATAGGGGAACGAGCGGAATCGGAGGAGAATATCACAAATGTCCGGTTGTAACTTCGGACCCACATGTAAAATTTCGTTCAGTGATCGACCATTTGCTGTCCGCTGGGACGCATTAAAAACGACACGGATCTTATCTGCTGGGTCCCCCAGGCGACGAACTGCATGATGAGGCATATAATAATGAGCTAGACCCGGCACCGGGGGATCGACAGGTCTCATGTGACCCTGAGCGGCATACTCATTCATGAACCTTTTATACGGTGGAACGAGATCAGGATTTCGCCTAAATTTGCTTTCCAATCTGTAAAGTTGCCGTAGGGCTATTGATCGAGAATGACCTAGCGAATTCCGATCCTGGGCAAGTAGCAATGGAACGGTGTACCTACCTGAACCGTCCCTGCGCACCTGATCTAAGAAAATGTTCTCAGCCTCCCGCTCGGCAGGTGTCCAAGGCTCCACCTCCTCGACTGACTCGATCTCGAACATTCGCTTAAGAAGTACGTCGGTTTCGTGAACGGAACTCTGAACCTGTATGTGTGCAGAACTCAGGGATCCAAAACTCACCTTATTAGGTACTACCCCCCTTGAAACCAAACTGAACAATGGTGGACTAACTGATGAGAACTCCACAGGGGGCACTACCGAGAATAAATTACGTACCGGATCTAACAGAGCACCCTTGGAATGAAAAAGTGGCACTCCTGAACGAGGAGGAGGGGAGCGACGTTCCTTAGGTGGAGCAGTGGCCTCCCTTGAATGTTCTCCCTTTCGTACACTGCCTCCACCCAAGGTTAGTTGAAGTGCTCTAATAATGTCCTGAATGGCCCACTTACGATATTCAGCTGACCGAACGTCCTTCCATGCCGGCTGTGTTGTACTCACTAGAGCGGGATTGGAACGAGCGCTAATTTCGGACTTTAAGGGAAAAACTTGACAAGGGGCTTCGGTAGGAATGAACCACTGAAGGTGATTCTTATCCCCGAACTTCACTATCTGCCCCTTCTGTGATTCGATTCGACCTAGCACCAACCAGCCTACTTCAGAACGTAACAACCATGGTGAGTTACCCACCGGAGGTACGCGTTCCACTTCTATGAGCTGTATGAATAGATCGGCGCTTAGTAAAAGGTCAACTTCACCCCTAGTATAAAAAGTCGGATCAGCCAATTCAGACCCTAACTCCCAGATATGGGGCCACCGATCGATAGAGAAACTGCTTGACGGGATAGGAGCAGTCACCTCGTCCAAGACGAAAGCGGTGACTGAAATGTGCCTACCTGAACGTGTGAACAGTCCGAATGAAGTAAATCCCGGAACAGCGTGCGAATTTCCCCCTACTCCCACTATGCGTCGTTCTGAGGGGAAAACCTTCAATTTGAGCGCTCGACAAAATTTAGAGGTGATTATATTAACCTCCGACCCAGTGTCCAGGAGCGCGCGCCCCACAAGGCCCCTAGCCTTTTCCCCTTTTGACACGTGCACCAGTGCGGTAGGTATTAAGCCTCCTGATCGTGGACGCCTAATGCATGATCTAGATAATGAACCTAGCGCTGGAAGAGAACTTCCCGCCACTAGCTGAGCGCCTGAAGTAACTTGGTCCCGGAAATTAACTTCCCTACTACTGAACGCATGAGACTCCGGAAGGTGTCTCGCTACGTTCGACGGTCGAGGCTCGTCTTGTGCGCCTGACCTAACGCCTACTGGGGAAGGCTGCACCAAATAAGAGGGACTTCTATGAACTAACTTAGAACTAACCAGCTGAGTAGTGCAATGGGAAGCTCCACTCCTGGGTATATCACCGCAAGGTTTCAACGGAGTGGGGCCCCCTTCCTCAGTGGTCCTAGGTACGAACATGCGCCTACCTAGAGCGGCAGCCGAGCTACTGCCTGGGAACTTAGGATCGAACATCCTACCTGTGGGACCGGATCGGTTATTATGATCAATGCAATGGGCCCTATTGGAACGAACGAATATTTTAGTGCGACTTGAACAAGGATCGATTATTATAGCATCTTTCCCCCTGGAGGGATCAGACCAATCACTCCGGACAGAACGGGTCGGAGGATCGGCCCGATCCCATCCAGTGGGGCAGCCTCATTCGCAATCGGTAAAAGATCTAGCCGAACGGAACAGAGGGTCAGCCACCTCTAAGCCCCCGACCTCCTCCGAGGCCCACTCACACAAGTTGATCTCAGAGAGGGCCGGTGTGCTCGTAACCGGTGGTGACTGTGCCAAGACAGGCGAATTGCGCCTCTGGCACGATCCCCCCTTTGAACTATCAGATTGGGGAGGAAGACCCTGAGCCCCCCTCGACATTACCTCCCTTTTTGAACGATGAAGCCAGGCATGATGTCTTCGTCCACAGCCGCAACGTCGTCGAGAAGGACAGTCTTGAACGTTGTTATGTCGGTAGGAAAAGCAGTTCTCGCAGAGCTTGTGTAGGCGAACGAATTCCCACTTCTTTTCCACGGGAACGGTGAAGAACTTGGGGCAGCGATATAGGAAATGGTGGTCCTCGCAATAGTGGCACCGGAGTCGAAGAGCATCTTCCTGAATGCTCAACAAATGAGGAGTAGGGGATGATCGACGGGCCTGTCTTTGAGCCGAATTTGATTTTTTATCACGATCAAATGAACCCTGAAAGGTCGAAGGGATCATTTGAGCGATCTTGAGCTCCTTGTCTAGGAACTCCAGCAGTTTCCGATGAGTCGGAACCACATCCTCGACCTCCATTTCTTGACGATTAAATTTATCCCCCAGCGTGGTGTCGATGCGAGCGAAGAGAGCCTCAAACAGCAGGAACGACTCGAGGTTGTGTGTCTCAACCTCTTCCATTGAACGGATCCAAGACCGGGCCGCACTCAGGAACGCTTCCAACTGCTGCACATCATTTTCTTTGATAGTAGGTACGAATTTAAGGTTCGAAAAGGATCGACGTGCGAGACAATACCGACCGGAATTTTCCGCGATCAAGGAGTTATAAAGAGCCTGATAGTCCGATCCGTCGGAACGATGACTAGTAAGGGCCGAACGAGCCTGACCAACCAGCATCTCGACGAGCGCCTGATATTTAATCTCGTCCGGTAGGTACGGTACATTGTGAACCGCTCGATCGTATAAACCACGAAATAAGGCGAAATTCGTAATGTCCCCATCGTACAATGGAACTGTAGGCAGCATAACATTCATGTATTTTACTGCATCGAACGTGAGTTTGCTCCGATCATTAGAACTTTCCGAAAAACATCCTGAAGGCTTCAAAGTCGGTGTGGGTAGTCCTATCTCTAACGCCACTTGCAGATCGGCTACTTGGGATAAAAGCAATTCATTTACGTCCCCATCGAAATCGGCGGATTCGATCCGCGAAAACAGGTCGTCAGCAGCTTTCGCTAAATCGCCCGCACGTGATCGGGCCTCCTTGGAACATTGTGACATCTTCAACGACGACTGGGCTTTAGTCGCCCATGAACAGAGTGTTTTATAAAGCGCCTTTTGATTGGCCTTGAAACTCTTGATGACTTCAGCTGAGATCTCCAGTTCACGAACGGAGATGACCGCGTTGGAACTCATCGTCGAATGAACGAAAGGAACAAACGCGAAATACTGGAATGTAGGTACTCAGCTATTCCGCAAAAGTCCCGGGTTTCGGCACCAAAAGTGATTGATCGGGAACGAAAAACTCAAATGAAAATCACTTTAACGAATTTAATGTGCGAACGAAAAAGAACGATCGATTTTTGGATAACAATTTATACAATTAAAAAACTTCTTATGACTTTCCCTTTCGGAGGTTGAACGCCATCTTGCCGTTCGAGAGGAGCTCAGGTTTGCAAAACCCAAAGAACTACATGAAAGAACGTATTTCAAAACTCTGGACCGACAGACCGAAATTGCACCGCCTATGGCTGACGCGATGCTTGCTGCAATTTACTAATATAATCACAATTATATTCGTTCGTTCTAAGACCCAAAAAACAGCATGATCTGATCGAACCCGCTAGCCGCAGCTAGCGCTCGAGCGGACACCAGACGCACTACTTCGGGCGTTTATGTACCTACGTCCGAACAACTTATTTGAAAATTCGCTCTTGCAGCCATGCTGCATGACAGGAATTTTACACTAGTACTTATTATTTATTGTTATTACCCAAGTTAGACTACGAGGTAGCATTATATCCTATGTAACCCAGAATGTCAAGTGTTGAAAATTTGATTCTGAATAGCTATTAATAGAGTTCTGGATGCTGTTAATAGAGGTGGCAACCGGTGGAAATGCCGCGCTGAATTATATTGGGCTACACAAGGGCGTATGGCGAAAGGAAAAAAAACGCTGCAAAGTCCTTGTCGCATGGGTTTATTATTCTACTGGACATACCTACAGAAATGTTGGCTGCTCAAGTGTTCATTTATTGTTTTTTTCATGTGAAATAATGAAAATAGCTATTCCTGGTTTTTCCACCAATTTCGGCCCCCAAAAGACGAATTAGGTACGCTCCCTTTTTTAACCTGACCCTTCAGGTTTTTGCGATGGGACCCCCCGCCGAAAAACGACAGGAAAAAGTGAGACCAAATAGTGACAGTGGGACCAAATAGTGAGATAAAAGTAGCGCGAAATTTTCTTATGATTTTCACGTACAACCGAGTAGTTGCTAGGGAAATGAAACTTCTTTCATTTTCATCGGACAAAAATCGATTTCCATTCGTTGGAAAGCTCTTGATTTATCACGCATTTATTTCGTATTTGTTCTTGGTATTTATTTCCTAGTTTCATAATATAACTATATAAATGGATGTTGTAAATGGATAGTAAACAATGACGCTTGTTTGACCAAATGGTGAGACCAAATAGTTAGACCAAATAGTTAGATAAAAGTAGAGCGAAATTTTCTTATGATTTTCACGTACAACCGAGTAGTTGCTAGGGAAATGAAACTTCTTTCATTTTCATCGGACAAAAATCGATTTCCATTCGTTGGAAAGCTCTTGATTTATCACGCATTTATTTCGTATTTGTTCTTGGTATTTATTTCCTAGTTTCATAATATAACTATATGAATGGATGTTATAAATCGATAGTAAACAATGACGCTTGTTTGGTTGTCACTTGGTTGTTTCGATGTGTATAAGCGTGGCTAAAGCTTATATAATACAGCGAGGGGGACAAAAACCTGAAGGGTCAGGTACACCACATTTTAGCCGTCAGGCTTTAAGCGGAGCGCGCCGAGGCGCACAGCGCCGAGTTTTTTTTTCTAATTATCTTTGATCATTGGTAGTGCCATTCAATCGTCTTTATTCACGTGTTGACACTTTTTCTCGCGTTATTAAAACTGATGGTGATGCCAGACGATTTCCCAGGTCTTTGACTCATAAAAAATCAGTTTTGGGAGCTAACGTTTGGTAGGAGCTCAACTTCCCACTCTTTGGACGAAATCGACATCATATTCGGTCGTCTCGTCCCAAAAACACGGAAAGCGATACAACACAAGCTCATTTGACTAAAAAACCAAAAAAAAACTATTTTTGCACAAATTTTTCACCCATAACACCCTTGGGTATATTGTGATCGGGCTCCAAAGTTTCGGGACTCAACTAGGGCCCAAATGGATTCTGTCCAAATGGTTTCTGCGAAAAAAAGAATTTTTTAGACCGAAAATGAAGTAGATATGCGTGATACGGCGGACGGCGCGCCGTACGGCGGACGGACATTGCATTTTTTGGAATCTACGCACCTTGAAACGTATAAGAAAGAATTTTGAGGGGGTGTTATAAAAATTGTTTGCTGAGCGAATACATAGGTGTATTATTTACAGAATAATAAACCAAAAGAGAGAGAAAACTCGGCGCTGCGCGCCTCGGCGGGGGCTTCGCCCCCTGCACCCCCGGATGACTTCCGCCTGACGGCTAAAATGTGGTGTACCTGACCCTTCAGGTTTTTGTCCCCCTCGCTGTATTATATAAGCTTTAGCCACGCTTATACACATCGAAACAACCAAGTGACAACCAAACAAGCGTCATTGTTTACTATCGATTTATAACATCCATTTATATAGTTATATTATGAAACTAGGAAATAAATACCAAGAACAAATACGAAATAAATGCGTGATAAATCAAGAGCTTTCCAACGAATGGAAATCGATTTTTGTCCGATGAAAATGAAAGAAGTTTCATTTCCCTAGCAACTACTCGGTTGTACGTGAAAATCATAAGAAAATTTCGCTCTACTTTTATCTAACTATTTGGTCTAACTATTTGGTCTCACTATTTGGTCAAACAAGCGTCATTGTTTACTATCCATTTACAACATCCATTTATATAGTTATATTATGAAACTAGGAAATAAATACCAAGAACAAATACGAAATAAATGCGTGATAAATCAAGAGCTTTCCAACGAATGGAAATCGATTTTGTGCGATGAAAATGAAAGAAGTTTCATTTCCCTAGCAACTACTAGGTTGTAAGTGAAAATCATAAGAAAATTTCGCGCTACTTTTATCTCATTATTTGGTCTCACTATTTGGTCTCACTTTTTCCTGTCGTTTTTCGGCGGGGGGTCCCATCGCAAAAACCTGAAGGGTCAGGTTAAAAGACTCTGGACAGTCAACGTTGATTTTTTATTCTCCCTGAAGTCATCACAATGTTTCTGCTACATCGATGCAATGAAGTTAGAGAACAATGTAGGAAGAATCTTTCTGGTCCTTTCCGTTTACAAACAAACAAGCAAAAAATCTCTGCACACTACGATTATAAAATATCTTATTGCGCTATAATTATCTTCCTATTAATTAATACTAAAAACCAGCGATAATGTTTAAACAATTTCAATGACATTCAGGTGAAATACTATGGTAGGTACAGGCCATCGTGCGCTTCTCGACTTTTTTTTAGAAAAACATTATCATTTATCGTCCTGTAACTCGGTGACCGTTGGGAATACAAGAAAAATGTATATGCTCGTTTTTGTTGCAAATTTGACAAGCTTCAATTTTGTACATGGTGAACTTTTACCTCCGACCAACGGTTCTCAAGATATTGACGAAATTCCTAAAAAAGTGCCCTATTTACGTTAATTGCCGCTAGAGCTCGCCTCCAATTCATGAGGACTTTTGGTATATTTATCACTAGGGCCCTACAAATTAGTGTGCAAAGTTTCAAAACTTTCGGATTTATTCTGAGGTTGGGTCATTTTTGGGTCTGTTTTGACTGGACTAGGATGCCACTGGGGGGTTATTGTAAGAGGGGAGGGGGTGGGTTAATAACTGCCTAACTGTGTCAAAACTCCTATCCTGCTGATCCTAAAGGTTGAAATTGATTGTGAAAATTGTTAGGGTAGTACAGTACGGGACGTATCTTGAAACATAAACCAACAAATTTTGAAGGTGGAGGGGGTTAATTTAAAATAGTTATTTATTTTATTGTAATTATTATTTTCCATGTATATTTTCTTCTTTTTCTTTTCTCTTGATGAGCTTCTAAGATTTTTGATTGAAAACAATTAACCAAAATGCTGCAAATTATTACACAACGGTTTATTATATTCCTAGAAACCCCCCTTTTGCGAGGATCACACTGTTTCCTGAGGTCAATACCTAACCTAATGCTTCCTCCAAGAAAGCCCTCAATCGAGTAAATGTCACCAATGATCCGAGCGTTTTGAAATTAATGGAGTACCATCTAGAAGCTACACCCCAACTACCAACCGAATTTGAGAAAAATCGGGCCATTTATTCTCGAGAAACTGAGTCTCGGATACGCCTTTTCGGATGCGTAGGTGGTCATATCAATGATACGAGCGTCATAATTGGTTCAAACACGAAATTATTATCTGACAAGGAAGTAAAGGCCTTACACAGGACTCCTACCTGAGTTTTTGCCGAAAATTCCCACGGAACATAACCGCTGTCAAGGCTACCTAAGCCAGTTTTTTATTCGGGTTTCTTTATTTTACATCCAAGGCATCACACACCTCTTAATGAGGAGGATGTCCTGTTATATAAGACGCAAAGGATGTGTGTGTGCCTGCGTGTGTTTATGTGTGTTTTAATCTAGGCCAGACGGTTCTCATCGTATGTTGATGTTTATTCAACTCGCTTTTTAAGTATTTCCTTCCAATCATTAAAGCATGAACGTGTCAGCCTTTGCCGTTCATTTTATTAAAAGTGGCTGTAAAAAAATGCAACAATATTATTATTCGGTTAGAGAATAATTCTGTGCCACGAGGGCAAATTAGTTAACTTTTCTATTGAAATTAATTCAAAACCCACTTTGAAACGAGCTGTTGAGTGGAGTTCGGGAACAACTGCCCTTTGGTAACTATTACTCTGAGTAATTATTGTAATACTGAGTAATTTTCGTTATTCGTTCTATGGTATTGGTTATGGACTTGAAATTGAATTGTCTTAGTTACTTATCTTTAAAAAAAAAAAGAAAAGATTTTGATCTGGGTGGAGCCCCTCTACCCGAGATTCCCTCAAGCCTAAAACTTTCGGGCCTAGAACTTTCTGTCACGCGTATACTTCAGGTTCTATTTAACCTAAACCAACGGAATATTCAGAGGCTTCAGGATTTATTCCTAAAGGACCCACCATTTCCCCCTGTTTGTTTCCCCATTCATGGAATCGGCTCAAAATGTCATGTACCATGTGTATATTACTTTCCCTTTTGGTTTATTATTTTCAATAATGAACCATTGGAATCGAGCATGGAAAAAAAAAATTCTTACCCCCCCTCAAAATTTGATGGTTTACGTTTCAAGGTATGTAGAATCCAAAACTGCAATAAAAATATTTCTGTCTGTCCGCCGTACGCCGTACGCCGTACGGGCCACTTTTCTTAGTTACCATGAAAAAAAATTGATGAAATTCGGGTTATAGGTTCCGTTCGGCGTCTAGTTGGTCCTCGAAGCTCGACGTTACTGTGAGTCATCTCTAAGGGGTTCAAAATAGGGGTTGAAATTTTCAAAACGCCTATACCATTTTTTTACGTAAATATTTTTACGGTTTTAAATAGTTCTTGAACTTGCGAGTTTTTTAAGACCATCCGGAGCATCGTACGTCCAGCCGTTCGTTCACAGTAAGGCCCCGAAGTTTGCACCGACAGGCATTTTCGACTCCAGTGTGAATGAAATTGTATACAATCCAAACCAAATCTCGTAACCAGAGACGCGCCCACAATAGGAATTTGTAAATACGGCCAATCATTGGTAGGGATCACCTGATTATATTGGCGGAGTATGAAGTCGAGTTGGTTGTTCTGTGATATTATTTAATTTGAAAAATGATGGCTCTATTGGAGTTTGTTGGTAGGTAGTGAAACTTGAACAAACGTTGAAGTATTATTGATGGGTAAATTATTACTACGGTAAATCATTACTCAACGGTAAATTATTACACAACGGTTCATTATACCATCTACGTAGAAGGGGCTGGAGTTTGTTGGTAGGTACTTTTGCAACTTTTTTCACTCCTCATCAACAATTTCTTTTCAGAACTTCATTATGTGTGTTTCGTTTTGTTAGGTACTGTTTGTCATCGGCAGAATTATTTTAGCAACATTTAACTCGTGATTTAGGTAGGTACCTAGTAACGAGTACGGGGTTAGAAGTAGTAGGGTAATGCCAATCCTGGACCACGACTTAGATCCCTGATGTTTTTGTTTTCACTTGGATCCCTGATGTTTTTATTTTCACTTGAATCCTTGATAAAACTTTTTAACACAAAACATCAGAACACTTTTTTTAACACAAAACATCAGAACCAGTGACTTATCCATTTAGCGACTTAAATCCCTGATAAAACTTTTTAACACAAAACGTCAGAACACATTTTTTTATCACAAAACATCAGAACCAGTGACTTTTTTTAAAAAATATTTTTTTTCATCAGAAACTCTAGTGAACTCTAAAAAAAATTTTCAATCGTAAATAAAAACGCTGCAAATCCCTGCACAACGGTTTATTATTTTGTATAGAATACCCTTCTGTTACAGATCACAGCTCTATGTATAGATAACCCGTCTATATAATATAATATGTACTATTCTATTATATACATATTATGTAGATCGCAGACCCACGGTAGGTTAGTACCTAACCCCGTACTCGTTACTAGGTACCTACCTAAATCACGAGTTAAATGTTGCTAAAATAATTCTGCCGATGACAAACAGTACCTAACAAAAAGAAACACACATAATGAAGTTCTGAAAAGAAATTGTTGATGAGGAGTGAAAAGAGTTGCAAAAGTACCTACCTACCAACAAACTCCAGCCCCTTCTACGTAGATGGTATAATGAACCGTTGTGTAATAATTTACCGTTGAGTAATGATTTACCGTAGTAATAATTTACCCATCAATAATACCTACTTCAACGTTTGTTCAAGTTTCACTACCTACCAACAAACTCCAAAAGAGCCATCATTTTTCAAATTAAATAATATCACAGAACAACCAACTCGACTTCATACTCCGCCAATATAATCAGGTGATCCCTACCAATGATTGGCCGTATTCACAAATTCCTATTGTGGGCGCGTCTCTGGTTACGAGATTTGGTTTGAATTGTATACAATTTCATTCACACTGGAGTCGAAAATGCCTGTCGGTGCAAACTTCGGGGCCTTACTGTGAACGAACGGCTGGACGTACGATGCTCCGGATGGTCTTAAAAAACTCGCAAGTTCAAGAACTATTTAAAACCGTAAAAATATTTACGTAAAAAAATGGTATAGGCGTTTTGAAAATTTCAACCCCTATTTTGAACCCCTTAGAGATGACTCACAGTAACGTCGAGCTTCGAGGACCAACTAGACGCCGAACGGAACCTATAACCCGAATTTCATCAATTTTTTTTCATGGTAACTAAGAAAAGTGGCCCGTACGGCGTACGGCGTACGGCGTACGGCGGACAGACAGAAATATTTTTATTGCAGTTTTGGATTCTACATACCTTGAAACGTAAACCATCAAATTTTGAGGGGGGGTAAGAATTTTTTTTTTCATGCTCGATTCCAATGGTTCATTATTGAAAATAATAAACCAAAATGTAAATTTAGGGGTCGATATTTTCGAAATTTAGCTCCCTCTGATGTTTTCACTAGAAAAAATAAATTGAACGCCTTAAATTAAAATAACGAGACGCTACAAAAAACATATTTCTGCTAATTAGTAGCATAAGAACTTTTAATGAACACAGCTCATTAAAAATAAAATCTCCTTCATACCCCAAGCATTCTGAACTTTAGCAATAGATATCTTGAAACAGATTCTCAAACTGCTTCTTCAGTATGGCTTTATCATCATTATAAGCCAATTTTCTAAGTTGATGTTCAGTAGCAGTTTGAGGAACCTTAATCTTTTTTTCATTAAGGTATGTCTTTACTTGCTTCTTTGTAAGGAGTGGTGGTTTACCATCGACACCAAATAAACTTTCTCTGCACAACCATTTACGATATCTATACTCCTTCAATCTCTGTAAAATATCCTCTAGTGCGTAAAGGTTTTTATCATAAAATTGAAATTCAGATGTCTTTACCAACTCCCAGAAACCTCCATGTTTTTCACATAAATTTATTGCTTCGTCGCTTAAACCCATATCTCTTTATTTATTATAGAAAATATTTTTTTTTTCCCGGGACCCACCTTTAAGAATTCATTGACAATGAGGGGTAAGTTAAAAGGATCTCTCCAATAAAATAAAAATGGAACACTTTAAATCGTTAAGAGAACTGGAAGATGGAAATTGTCTTTCCAAGAGTGAGTGGTGGGAAGTATCTGAATCTGGAGAACTGACTGATTATTTCGTGAGGAAGTATCATAAGTTTTTGGATTTACCAACTGTGAAACGTAACTTTTTTGCAGGAAAAAATAAACTAACTGAAAACATTCTAACTTTTACTCCTTTCAGAAATTCTAGGGTTAGAGTACGAAATGGTAATATTTGTTTTGAATGCATCGAAGAGGATAATCAAATTATGCTAAACTTTGTGCACAGAATATTTGTAAGAGGAGGTCCATATTAGGTTTTTTTATAGGGGATCCCCTTATAAAAAATTATAATTTAGTCCTACCTGGTCGTCTATTTCATTTTCCATTTTCTTTCTCGTTTTGCGTTTTCGTAAGTTCCTTTAGATGATCTACGAAATTTTCTTTTCCTATTCCTATTTTATGATGTCCCCAAGCAAGAGTATCCATACCATTTTCCAGAATATACCTTTTATCATCGTAGGCACTGAGCGCTTTCTTGTTCTGTTCAATAGTATAAATATCGTGCTTGTTTGATCTAAACAACATTTGTTCCCTATAGATCGGTTTCTTGTTCAACAGACAATCCTTGAAGTCCTCGAACCTAATGTCCTTTTCAACAACGTTTTTCTTGATTCCTTTTGCTTTCTTTGTTTCTTTTTGATTCTCGAAAGTTTTATGCGCGTACTGTTTCGATCTCAGTCCAACGAATTCCTCCATTACTTTTCCATTCATTTCATCTTTGAATTTTCCTGGTACTTTCTTATTCACCTGCGGAATTCCATATACATTTTCTTTCGGATAATCGGATGTATCAAACTGATCAATCATGTTGTTTTTAATGTCAGAATAAAAGTTCTCAGTCTTGATGTCCATAATCAGGCTATCAGTATCACAATACATAAGCTTGACATTTTCTCCATACTGCTTCTTCATTGTGTTGTAGTAGAAGTCGTACATGAGAGTTTTTGAAATGTCTAGAATACTCATACCAACATAGATGGGTTTGTTGAACAGAATTTTAGTCTTTTTCATGTGAACTGCTGCTAAATTTTCAGTGAATATCGTTCTACGATCAAAAGTGGGTTTTGCTATCAATGATTCCAGTTTCTTTCCGTTTGAACATAATTTAATATCGACTCTATTCCTAATATTTTCCATCGTTTTTCCGAATAACACTGTTGATCATGGTTTTGAAAAAGTTCTTCTCAAAATCGTTCTTGGCCTTGGTTCTCAGTGCTGTATTGAAATCAATGTAGATTTTCAACCAGTCAGATTGGTCAAACTCCAGTGTTCTGTATACTTTCTTCAGTTTCATTCCCATGCTCAGACATTGTTTTAAATTCCTATAGTGCAAAACGTATTTATCTTTGTTGTACAAAGTTGTCATCAGTTTAGGTAATTTCGTATTTCCGATTCGGTTTTCTGGTGCAAGTGGTAGATCCGAATGTAAATCGTGCAGTTCCTTGGGATATTCTAAGTCAACTTCCAAAATATAACCTTTGGGGGATTCATCAGCGATCTTTTCAATATCTGCATTTTCAACCCATTTAAAACCACCATATGGTAAGTATTTGGACATAGCCCATCCATAAAGGTTGTTGGCGTCGACATAAGCTATATAATTGGAAGGTTTAGATAGGTCATATTGTTCACCCATGTACTTATTGTTTGCTTTTGCATGTCTGTTACTACATTGGGATATACCACCGCGAATTCCTTTTTCTATCATTAGAATCTGGTCGTAATCGGTCAAAAGATCCAACTTAACTTTGCTCATTTTCAACATACAATCCCATGAGAATCCAGGTGTTGTGTAGTACCATGCAGGATCTAGTTTGTACGTTTTCAGGGAAATATCTCTGAAATTCTCCATCACATCTGCAAGCAGTAAAATATCACTTTTGTTGTAAAGCGTGGTGAATTCCCACATGTTTTTTACGTTGAATTTTTCCCAAACTTCTTGCGCATTTTGATACTCAGATACTTCTATGTTTTGTTTATTTAGTGTGCTGTAAAATTTTTCAATAGGAGGTAGAGATGTTTCATCGTACTTTTCTAAACAATCCATGTACTCATAGGGGTAAGCTAGTTTCCTTGTCATCAGCTCCAAAAACTCTGGTCCAAAATGTTTTACGAGTTCCTTAAATTGATCTTTCGTTAAATTTCCTACTAGTTTTTCCAAAGAACTTGCTAGAAATTTGTACGAATCCACGAATCTTATTTCAATTTTATTCATTACCGGGTTTCCTTTCTCATCCAATTTTCCAGAGTTGTACCTGAGAATCTTTGAGAATGAAATATACTTTTCCTCTGTGTTTGGTATCAATTTTATGTCTGAATCATCTTCTCCAAATTCTTTTATAAACAAATGGGCGTCATAACCAGCGAGATTGTGGAAAAATACTGGTACAAACCTGGGGCACTGATATTTCAAATTACACAGAGAATGAGCAGCACCTCTAAATTCCCCTAACAAATGGTCATGATCAGCCACTCGCCTTTTATTCATATTGATATTTTGTTTCAGATCCTTCAATTCCGTTTGTATTTTGGTTGCATTACTTTCGTCTCCTTGAACTTGAAAGTAGACCAAAGCTTTTTCCTTTACCTCGAGTACATTTTCAAGCAATGGAGGCAATTCGTTAAAACCTCTCTCACAAATGTGACAAGCTTTAGCATTTTTGAATTCTTGTTTCTGTTCGTCAGTCAAAGGTTTCATGGGTACAATTTTATCGTAATATTCTTTAGCAATTTGTAAAACATCCTCTTTCAGTTTCTGATAGAAAACCTTTGGAGAATCTTGACCGGAATATTCGACGGGAGGTTTGTAATACTCGTTGGAATACTTTATGTAATATGCAAAGATCCGATCCGGCATACACATCGTAAATCGCTTTCATGTAATCTGGTTCTTGCTTGAAAATACACAGAAAATTCAGATTGGTTCTAATCAACTGTTTATCAACTTTAATGTATGAATGAGTTATATAAATACACGAAATATCCTTATGACGTCCTCTAACGTAATAATCTTTTATAACTCGTTGCTGTTGAACATTAACGCAATCATCGAAAACTATCAAACTGTTCGACTGACAATCATCTAGTACAATTATTTCGTCGCAATTATTGTAAAAATGAGCTATTTCCGTTCCAACTTTAGTCGCTATTTTTTCGTAAGCTTTTCTCAAGATTTTATAAACTATTTGATCTAAAGATTTGGAAAATATGTAAAGATTTCCAAACGGAATTCCCCAAGGTTCAGTAATCAAGTTGAACAATAAAGTTGTTTTTCCACATCCGGATGGTCCTACCACCAGACAACGTAGGGGCAGAGGTAGTAAAGGGTGAGAAGCTTTCTTTTCTTCAAATGGAACGGGCTTGATCTTATATTTTTGACTCATTTTATTATATTTATTATATATTCTATAATAAATAATGTTTATACAAATTTCAGGAGATACACTAAGGTTTGAGAGTCCAATTCCACTTGATTCGAATAAAGAGTATCAGTTGGGTATGTCAGCTTTGTTGTTTACAACTAGGAAAACGTTTGAGATAAAAAACTTCGAGTTCGCTTACAGATTTGCTTTTCCTGATGGAAATTACGATCTATTATATAAAATCGATGGAACGTTCAATGTGAGTTCATTCAAAGCCAATTTGATTAGTCATTTGACTAGTTTCCATAATATTTTATTATCGAAAAATTTTCTAGAGAGGATGATTAAAAAATTCGGTGAAAATCAGATGAAAGAAATACAAAAAGATATACAGAAAGTTAATCCGAATAGTTTGAAATTCAATCTCGAGCACCTAACTGACGATACTTACAGAATTGCTGCATACTTTCCCATGGAAATGAGAATTGTGGATGAGGGGAATTTTGGCGATATATTTCAGTTGAAAAATTGTTTAGGTTCCGATAATTTGTTTAAAAAGAATACCAACTACGTATCAGAGAATAATCCGAAACAACTCGTTTTTTCTGACAACATAGTCGAATGGCATTGTAACATTACGGAATATAGCTTTACAAATCATGATGAACATCCCCATTTGCACGTTGAACACGAGTTATTACACGTTTCTTTCATAGAGAAACCACTGCCACCTAATACTATTTACACGGAAAAACCAAAGAAAGTAGTTTTCATTCCACTAAGAAAAGGACTGAAAGAAATAAAAATGATAAAATTGTCAACAACCACGGGAAATAACGAACAGATTCAATTCAACAATATTAAAGCTTACTTGTTGCTGAAAAGTAAATAATTTGTATAATAAATAAGATGAACAACATTGATGAAAACCAAAAACCGTCTGCTCCTGCAGTTGAAAATGACATACAATTTACTCCGTTTTACAAAAACATTTATCCTCAGATTCCAGTTCCGGAATTTAATTCCAACGATTATAGAATAAATCGCATTATGAAACAATATGAATTTTTAGAAAACGAAATGAAAATGAGGGGAAATTTGAGAAAAAAATACTGCAAATTATCGAAAACATTTTTCGGAATAGAGTGTTTCACTACGTTAACCGAACTGGGGATGATTGGCGTTTGCATCACTCTCCCTGTGACAATTCCTTTTGGAGTTCCACTTTCAGCCGTATTAACAACATTTTCCGCAATCCTGAGAACTTCAGGCAGTTATGTAGGAAACAAAATTAATAAACATTCGGATATCGAACTTTTGGCGAGAACAAAATTAAATTCCATGGAGGAAAAATTCACGAATGCTTTGAAAGATGGGAAAATTTCGGATGAGGAATTCAACAATATTGAACAAGAAATTAAAAATTACGACGAGATGAAAACCAACATTTTGAACGGTTATAAAAATAATGATACGGAAAAAGCGAAACTTTTAGAAAAGGGAAAAGAACTGGGAAAAGCGGAAATTATAAACGTGATTATAAAAAATGTTTAAATTTAGTTATTACAGTGAGTTGTGTTTTTTATGAGAAAATCTCATAAAAAATTTTTTCATAGTACCTAAATAAAAAATCCAAAAAAATTATGTTTTACTATAATAAAGTATGTATCAAACTAAAAAGATTTTTGATAAATATCAAGACGATATTGTGCGAAAGCAGTTTCGTACAATAAATCCAACTTCAACTTTAAATTTGAATGCTGAAAACAAAAGGACAACTTTCAAAATTGATCTAGAAGACGAATTTCTGTCTAAAAACATTCAGTATTACGTAAAGGGAGTTTTAAAGTCGAAAGATCCAACCAAGGCGTATTCAGGTTCAGATTCAGTCATGTTGGTAGATAATTTCGTGGGTCAAATGTTTTCGAGCGTAGAAGTGAAAAAACACAATGTTGTAGTAGATGAAATTGAGAATCCGGGCATTTCTGGCTTGGTACAGGGTTTTGTCACTTTTGCAGGCCCTAAGAATTATAATGGGGAAGTTATGAATTCAGGTTTTAATACGAAAGCAATAGGAGGTGGTCATTTCAGTGCAGTTGGTTATCTCGGTGATTTAGGTTTGGGTTTTTTCAAAGATTTAACCGTTCCAATATTCAAGGGAGGTTTTGAAATAATTTTTATTCGAAACAGCGATAATAACATTATTCACGTTTGGAAAAAGGATACATCCTCGATTATACCTAGTGATGGAGTTGTGGAGATAAAATCTTTTGTTTTGAGAGTTCCAGTGATTGAATATAAAAACGAATCTAAAATTAATTTGATCGCAGAACTTAGAAGCGTGCCGTACCAATTTCAATTCAAAAGTTGGCAGTGCATAGAACATAAAAACGTTACAGGAAAAACCTTAATGTTCGATATTACTAATATTTACAGAAACGTGCATAATCCGTTATGGTGCTTCGTAGTTTTTCAAACTGATGCGTCAAACGACCAGAAAAAGGACAATTCTAAATTCAATCATAAAGATGTAAGAAATTATTGGATCGAATTAGGAGGTAGAAGATACCCAGAGGAAAATCAAGATTTGGATTTCGATGAAAATGATTATTCTCTGGCATACAACGCGTTTTTAGACTTCAAAAAATCAATGAGTTCCAAACCATCAATTCCGTACATCGAACCAGAATTTTACAAAAGGGATTATCCAATTTATAGCATCGATTTGTCGGATCAACCTCAAAACGTATCTCAAAGTAAAAGTAATTTGATACTTCACGTAGAATTCAATAAAACTGTAGCAGCAGCATCAGGTAGCTCAGAAGGTACTACTTGTTACGTCATCATTGTAAGTAAGACAAATTTAATTTATGATCCAACTAAAAATATGATCAGACAAGAAGTAGCTTAAATATTAGATACTAAGGTTTATTTTTAATGGAGTGAACTCCATTAAAAAATCTTTCGGTAGCCTTAAATAAAACATGGAGGATGAAGTTTATTGTCATAAATGCAAAAAACGAACAAAAAATATAAACGCGGAAATTGTACAAACTGCGAACGGAAGGTGGAGAATTGCTGCTAAATGTGTGAAATGTAAAACTAATAAAAGTAAATTCATAAAAAATCCGAATGAGGAAACTAACGTAATTCCTGAAACTGAAGTTATAAATTTGCCTGAAAACGAAAAGTTAGAATTTGCGAAAGAATTACATAAACCCGTTAGAAAGAAATTTCAGAAAAGGAAAATTGTTACTCATGGAAAAGATGATCTTTGGGCTGCAGACTTGATTATAATGAAACAATACGAGAATGAAAACAACGGATTCGGTTACATGTTGAATATTATCGATACGTTTTCAAAGTACGTTTGGTCAGTTCCATTGAAAAAGAAAAACGGAATAGTAGTTTCAAAAGCTTTCAAAGACGTTTTGGAAAATGTAAAATCTCATAATCATTCTACTCCTAAACTCCTTCACACGGACAAAGGTTTAGAATTTGAAAATAGACTTTTCAAAGAACTTTTAGACGAGTATAAAATTAAAATGTATCACACGGAAAGTTTAGAAAAATCCGCAATCATCGAAAGATTCAACAGAACTTTAAATCAGAAAATGAAAATTCGTTTCGAGGTGAATGGAAATAAAAATTGGATCGATATACTGCAGGAATTAGTTAATGAGTACAACAAACAAGACGTTCATCGTTCCATTGGAATGACACCTGCTCAAGTTGACGCGAGAAATGAAAATGAAATTCTGAGATATTTATCCAAAAAGAGTGGAAAAAATGTAAATGGAAAAAAGAAATTTAAAATTGGAAATCGTGTAAGAATTACGAAATCAAAGAAAACTTTTGCAAACAAATACGAAGCAAATTGGACGAAAGAGATTTTTGAAATAACTGAGATTTTAGAAACGAGTCCAGTTACTTATAAAATAAAAGATTTAAGCGGAGAGGAAATCCAAGGAACTTTTTATCCTGAGGAATTACAACTCACAAAATTTTAAATGGATTACACTTATAGATATGGCTGGTACAATTCCCATAAAAAAATCAAAGGAAATTTCAGCAAAATGTCCCAACTTAACCGCACATTCTCTGGCTTCTCAACTTCTACACAGCATTCATTCCTGAACGATCTCTACCTCCGTTTATAGGAGGGGATCTTTGAATGACGCAACCTTCACGACTACGACAGAGTTTTAATTCTGTGAGTCATTTCAACTTGGCTTTTCAGTTTCGTTGAAGTTTCGGTTTTTGCTGCATTTAAGTAGATGTTGAGAGCAGAACAGTTAAGAAAGGAGATTTTGACGATAAGGTCGACTCTCACTTCCATCGAGGTGGGATTAGATTAATTATTAGCTTAAGGGCCCATCAGCTAATAACGCCTCTAAAACCTGGAGGGAAGTGTATCCTCACTATATAGAAAAAAAAATTCTCGGGTTTTTTCCTTGCAGCGATCCCCCGACCTCTTGTATGAGAAGCGCATACGATAACCACTGCACCAAGACTCCAGTTGAGAGGAGAAACACGTTCCACAATCTTATACTGTAGATTTCAAGGCCGAATGAGGTCAGTCCATTCTCTCGCTCGCCTCTTCCTTGAGTCATATCAGTTCATGATAATACAGATTCACCGAGCAATCGGTAGATTGCGCTTGCAGTTCTATTTCTTCTAACTAGCAGGTTTTTTTGTAGCGTCTCGTTATTTTATATTGAAAGGTGGACCCCGAAATGGCGTCCACCTCTAATAGTCTACAGAACGACCTTGTATCTTGTTCAATATGTTTTAATGGGGAATCCCCATTAAAACGAGCACTTTTAAACTATTATTTTTTACTGATCCTAGAACACTCTATCTTGAAACTCTCTGATGAAATCTTCACTTAAATTTTGCCTAGATGAAATCCAATACCAGTCTACTTCATTCTGGAACTCTCGAATGAATTCTTCAGATAGTGTTTGATTAAATGAAATACATTCCCAATCTACTTTATCTTTGAACTCTCGAATGAAATTCTCAGATAGTTTTTGCCTAGATGAAATCTCATTCCAGTCTACTTCATTCTGGAACTCTCGAATGAATTCTTCAGATAGTGTTTGGTTAAATGAAATATATCTCCAATCTACTTTATCCTTGAACTCTCGAATGAAATTCTCAGATAGTTTTTGCTCAACTGAAATCAATTTCCAATTAACTTTATCTTTGAACTCCCGAATGAAATTCTCAGATAGTTTTTGGTCAGATGATATTTCATACCAACATACTTTATCCTTGAACTCTCGAATGAAATTTTCTGGTAGATTTGGATACAATGAAATCTCATTCCAAGGTACAAAATAACCAGGCTCTTCAACAAAATCTCTAATAAACTGTTTATGTTTGATTGAATCAAAATTTAATATGAGGGTTTGTGGATTTACATTTAAGATTTTGCATCTCTTTTTATCTACTGGAATATTCATAGCTTTGCAAAAAATGAAATATTCATAAGCATCTGTGATCTTGTCTCGGATCTCCATGTAAATTTCAGTTGGTAATATAATTTTATTGTTCATCTTGTATTTTATTATTATTTTCTTTCTTTTAACTTACCCCTCATTTTTTATCCACCCACTTTTTTTAACGGATTTAAAATTAAATTCCGTACATAGATGATGACAACAATCCGTGGTTTAAAGGAAATAAAATCGCGAAAATTTTGGAATATAAAGATACAAATCAAGCTATAAGAAAATTTAAAACCCAATCTATTTAAAGGTGGCGTCGATTCGACGCCACCTTTAATAGAGGGGGGGGGGGGGTATCAAATCGATACCACCTTTAATAGAGGGGGGTATCAAATCGATACCACCTTTAATAGAGGGGGGTATCGATTTGATACCACCTTTTAAAGGAAAAAAAATTGCTAAAATTTTGGAATATAAATATACAAATCAAGCTATAAGAAAACATGTTAATATTAATGATAAAAATACGTACGGTAATTTAAAAAATCTTTAAATACGGGACCCGTCGATTCGACGGGTCCCATTAAAGGCGAACTCTAAAAATATTTTAACAACTTAGTATAATATTATTGTTTTAGTGGAAAATTTCCATTAAAACGTTTTTTATTAAAATTAATAATTAAACAAACTTGATGTTATGCTGAAATGGGAATGCAAGGTCAACTAGCTGGCCTCCTTTGAGATAGTGGACGGAATATTAATCTCGCATTATTTATCATTTCCTTTAGTTCACAAACACCAAGCTAGATAGCATGAGGCTCTAGAAATCCTAAGAGTTTTTTCATTAAGGAAAATAATAACAACTTTACAATTCTCTTTCTGAAAGATACCATGAAAACATGATTTTTTCTTTTTTCATGGCATTTTTCAGGATAGAAAAAATCATGATTTTTTCTTTTTTTATGGCATTTTTCAGGATAGAAAAATGATTTTTTATGAATTTGTGGTGATTGGAGGGAAAGGATTATTTATATAAAGATTTTCTTTATATAAACGATATGAAAAGAAATTATAATATTTACTCAAAGTCAATCAGAAAAGCCTTTGTCTTTTTATCAATTCCATTATAAATAAGTTTTTTGGGGTGACTTTCTGGATCGTTTCTAACATGTTCAAGAAGTCGACCAGAAATTTTCTTGGGTAAAAATAAATTTAATTCACCATTTTCAGTATTAATAGTAACAACAACAGTTTCACCATATTCCGTATCTTGTATAAAATTTGCTAAGAGATTATAAGCTCCCTTATCCAGATCTCTGAATGATGAGTAGTTGGTTTTTTCGGTTGCTTTTTTGTAAATTTCAATTGTTGTCATGTTTTTATTATAAAAGTTATTCTTTTAACTAACCCCTCATTTTTTTTATCCACCCACTTTTTTCTTTTGTCTATTCTTGTATGGATACTATTTATCCTGTCTCCCATATCATCTTTCTAGATTTTTCTAGTGAAAACATCAGAGGGAGCTAAATTTCGAAAATATCGACCCCTAAATTTACATTTTTTATTTACGATTGAAAATTTTTTTTAGAGTTCACTAGAGTTTCTGATGAAAAAAAATATTTTTTTAAAAAAGTCACTGGTTCTGATGTTTTGTGATAAAAAAATGTGTTCTGACGTTTTGTGTTAAAAAGTTTTATCAGGGATTTAAGTCGCTAAATGGAAAAGTCACTGGTTCTGATGTTTTGTGTTAAAAAAAGTGTTCTGATGTTTTGTGTTAAAAAGTTTTATCAAGGATTCAAGTGAAAATAAAAACATCAGGGATCCAAGTGAAAACAAAAACATCAGGGATCTAAGTCGTGGTCCAGGATTGGCATTACCCTACTACTGTTAGGTACTAACCTTCGGAGGGTCTGCGATCTACATAATATGTGTAGAATAGTGCATATCATATTATATAGACGGGTTATCTATACATAGAGCTGTGATCTGTAACAGAAGGGTATTCTATACAAAATAATAAACCGTTGTGCAGGGATTTGCAGCGTTTTTAAATGAAAGAATTTTGAGCCCAGCCGCACTCCCCTACGATGAAGTTCTCTTTCTATGAGCTTTCAAAGTGACGTCATTGCACCCCTCCCACCAGGGCGCGACCCTCGTCACAGTGTGACGTCACTCTTTGCCGAAACTTTGAAAGCTCCTAGAAAAAGAACCTAATCGCCGTAGGAGAGTGCAGTTGGTCTCAACATTCTTAGAATCGAACCTTGTTTCATTCAAAGATATAAACGGAAGTCATGGGTACTCCTCAGTCCGCTCAGAGGGAGGGGATAACAAGTCTGAATATAATCTATTGGAGGTTGTAGTTTAAATTTCACACCAGGAAAATATTCATTTTTGATTGATTTTTTTTGGGTGGCCCCATGTTATCCTTGAAACGCCATAACAACCCTGAAGAAGGGCCCAATTCCAAGCCGAGCTATGTTGGTAGGTAATCCCTCTCAGTACACCAATTTTAATAATAATTACTATTATTTCAGTTCGTATTTATTCATTTTTGTTCTAAATAACTAAGTATGAATAATTTAGTTATACCTTGTGATTGACTGTCGTGGAGGAGAAAAACGACCGCCCGGGCTTCCTGGGCTCTGCGGATATCCGGTAAGCATTCGGATTTATTGTAACAATCGCAATGATGACATGTCTCTTCTTCCTTTCCTTCCCAACAACTAGAGGCTTTAACCCCGTTTAAAATGCCTTCAGATCACTCTGGTTAGATCCCTCAGCCCTATAGCCAAAATACTGCATTCGATTCCCCCAATAATTTGACTATTGTGACTCTTGCCTTCCTGGCGCTCTTACCCCATGTTATATATTTATGTAGGCATATTCGTCGAAAGCTCGGCGGGAAAGAAACTGACTTCTTGTTTGACCCCTTTCCAGAACCTTGAGGCTGCTCATTAATACTGTAACTCTACTTACTTATATTTGTGAGTGAGGTGATGTAAATTACCTAGTTATTATGGTAGAGAAGTTCCTACCTTTCCTCCCACGAGCTCCATAAAACAGCAGGGCATCTCCTAGAATAGGCCACATCCTTCCTCCTGTTGGCCCAGGTATGTTCGTTATGCCTGTAACTGGTATCGTAGAAGCAAGAGTGCTCCGGAACTATGGAAAGTAACGTCGCGATGATCACTAAATCTAAAACGCTGCAAATCCCTGCACAACGGTTTATTATTTTGTACAGAATACCCTTCTGTTACAGATCACAGCTATCCGTATAGATAACCCGACTATATAACATAATAATATGTACTACATAATATAATAAATATGTACTATTCTATACATAGTATGTAGATCGCAGACTCTCCCTAGGTTAGTACCTAACCCTGTACTCGTTACTAGGTACATATCTAAATCACGAGTTAAACGTTGCTAAAACAATTCTGTCGATGACGAGCAGTAACTAAAACGGCAAAAAGAAACTCAAATAATGAAGTTCTGAAGGGAAATTGTAGATGTGGAGTGAAATAGATGCCCCTTCTGCGTAGATCACTGTTTTCTGTGGTCAATACCTACCTTCGCGGTCAAGTATAATGCACCGATGTGTAATAACTTGCCCATCAATAATACTTCAACGGTTGTTCACGTTGTAAAAGTACCGATCAACAAAATCCAGCCCCTTCTTGGTTGATAAACCGTTGTGTAATAATTTGCCGTTGTGAAATAATATACCGTTATGTAACAATTTACCGTTGTGTAATAATTTACCGTTGTGTAATAATTTGCCGTTGTGAAATAATTTACCGTTATGTAATAATTTACCGTTCTGTAATAATTTGTCGTTGTGTAATAATTTACCCATCAACAATGCTTCAACGTTTGTTCAAGTTGCAAAAGTACCGATCAACAAAATCCATCCCCTTCTTGGTAGATGAACCGTTGTGTAATAATTTACCGTTATAAAATAATTTGCCGTTGTGTAATAATTTACCGTTGTGTAATAGTTTGCCGTTATGTAATAATTTACCATTGTGTAATAAATTTACCCATCAATAATACTTCAACGTTTGTTCAAGTTTCAGAAGTACCTACCAACAAAATCCTATAGTCCATCACTTATCAAATGAAATAATATCGCAAACAACCAACTCGCCTTCGTACAGCCATCCTTGATTATAATCAGGTGCTCCCCAGTGATGATTATCTGGACCGGATTTATACCGTTTGATTTACGATCGTGTTGACGAAGCTTTCTGGTGCACACGAACGGCTGGACGTACAATGCTCCGGGTGGTCTCAAAAAGTTGTTTAGCTCAAGACAAATTTAATAATGTTAAAAAAACTACACCCTTCTATCAAAAGTTTTCGAGCTACGGCGTTTTGAACATTTCAACCCCTATTTTGAACCCCTTAGAGATGACTGACAGTAACGTCGAGCTTCGAGGACCGACTAGACCCCGAACGGAACCTATAACCCGAATTTCATCAATTTTGTTTCATGGTAACTAAGAAAAGTGGCCCGTACGGCGTACGGCGGACAGACAGAAATTTTGGTTTATTATTTTCAATAAGGAACCATTGGAATCGAGCAAGAAAAAAAAATTCTTACCCCCCCCCCCCTCAAAATTTGATGGTTTACGTTTCAAGGTATGTAGAATCCAAAACTGCAATAAAAATCAATTCAATTCAATTCTTTATTCAAATTTGAAAAAAGGTCTCCCTTACAGGGAGACCTTTTAGATCATGGATATGTCTTCTCAAAATCATACCGGTGTAAACAACGGCTAGGTACTTACTTATCTGTTGCGAGGCAAACAATAGGTCGTTTAATATTCAACTTCAGATAAGAGAGATGATTATTTTTATAAAGAGAGGTTTATTTGTTATAAAAATGAAAATATGGTTTGTTGTTAATAGAAACGAAACATAATAAAATATTCCTTCAAGGAGTTCAAGGCAAATGTTCCTTGGTCTAACGCATCCAAGAAGAAACTTGAATCTCCCGCCGAACCAAACTGCTCAATCGCTTCCTGTGGCGGTGGAGCGTCTTGTATTGTTGCATTTGCTTGAACAGATGGACCGTCCTCCCTACACCTTTTGGTTTTGCGCGAAGTTGGTTTAATGTTCGACATTTTTCCACAACTGGACAATTTTGCAAATGGTCCAAACAAGCCGAATTTCGGCTTGTTCTTTCTTTCGACTTTCGGCTTCTTTCTTTCGAATTTCAGTTTGTTCCTGTTTCCTGGTTGCGATCATTTGGTTATACCGGAAAATTTTCTCCTCGTTAGTCATAGAACAGGTACCCGGTAACGAATGGATAAACGCGTCAACCTGCTGTTGAAAGTTCCTCTGGCGGTATATTTGTACACGTTCAGCGGATGTCTTGGACTTTAATTTAGCCATCACCGAAATTATTTTTGATGAAATATCAATATCTATATCCAGCGATATCGGTGTAAACAACTGCTAGGAACCTACTTATTTGTTGCGAGGCTAATATTCACTAACTGTTTAATATTCACTACAAGCACTTTTAGTTAGGTTTAGGAGCCACCCAAAACCGTAACGAAAAAATTCTTATGATTTTCACGTACAACCAAGCCGTTGGTAGGGAAATGGAACTTCCGTAGTGTTCATCGCACAGAGATCTTTCACCACTCGTTGGAATCGTCTGCTTTTTTAGAAAACTTTCATGATAATCGCTACCCTCTCCAACCACCGGAAGTGTCCCAAAAAACGTTACAATATTTTTTCACTTTTTTATTTAATTTTGTTTTGATGACGCAAAATTTGCTGACGGAAATTTTTGACTGACCCCCAGATAATAGACATATCCATGTCAATATTTCTGTCTGTCCGCCGTACGCCGTACGGGCCACTTTTCTTAGTTACCATGAAAGAAAATTGATGAAATTCGGGTTACAGGTTCCGTTCGGGGTCTAGTTGGTCCTCGAAGCTCGACGTTACTGTCAGTCATCTCTAAGGGGTTCAAAATAGGGGTTGGAATTTTCAGAACGCCGTATCTCGAAAACTTTCGATTAAAGGGTATTTTTTTTTTACGTTATTAAAGTTGTCTTGAGCTAAACATTTTTTGAGACCACCCGGAGCATCGTACGTCCAGACGTTCGTGTGCACCAAAAAGCTTCGTCAACACGATCGTGAATCAAACGGTATAACTCCGGCCCGGATATCATAACTCTACGGAGCATCTGATTATAATCAAGGATGGCTGTATGAAGTCGAGTTGTTTGTTCTGCGATATTATTATTTCATTTGACAAGTGATGGATGGACTACTGGATTTTGTTGGTAGGTACTTTTGGAACTTGAACAAACGTTGAAGTATTATTGATGGGTAAATTATTACACAATGGCAAATAATTACGCAACGGCAAATTATTACACAACGGTAAATCATTACACAACGGTACGGGGGTTAGGTACTAACCTACGGAGGGTCCGCGATCTACATAATATCTGTAGAATAGTACATGTGTTATCTATACGGAGACCTGTGATCTATAACGGGAGGGTATTCTGTATAAAATAATAAACCGTTGTGCAGGGATTTGCAGCGTTTTTTATTGCAGTTTTGGATTCTACAGACCTTGAAACGTAAACCATCAAATTTTGAGGGGGGGTTAGAATTATTATTTTCATGCTCGATTTCAATGGATCATTATTGAAAATAATAAACCAAAATTATTGAAAACAATAAACTAAAAGGGTTCAGCCTTCCCGTTAGGAACAGCGACAGCGCTTCGACCAAAAAAGCCGCTCTCTCATCTCAAGGTGACCATCCTTCCAAGAATATGAAATGCTCGAGCATTATGTTTGACTCCGACATCAATGTACTTATACGAAGAGATTCGTGACCATTGCGTACCTAGCATAAACCCCTTTGAATTTCGTTGACGTTTCATAAGTTGAACTCAACATCTCACAAGGATTTAACCCTTCAATACACGATTTTTCCTTTTTTGACTAGAAAACTCTTATAGGCGTTTTCGAGGGCGCTGAACACGGGAAAAATAGTAAACAAAATCCCAGATCACAATTTGACCCCTAAACTTGAAATTTAAAATTTGTCCCTCAGGAGGGACTTTGTGGTGGAAGAGCCCAGTAGTTCGGTCCCTCTCCGGGGACATTGTGGTGATCAGCCCACCAGTGTCGTCCCGGTTCACGGGCATCATTGCGGTAAATACCTACAAATTATCATAATTAATTGGAAATCGTCCACTAGAAAAGAAAAGATCGCCCAATCGTCCAAAGTTCTTCAAAAATCATCTACGGGGTGGTGGATGAAGACGATAAAATCTGGAGGATTTACTACCACGAAGTCCCCGACGTGGGACGGTTCCAAGAGGCTTCCACCACAATGTCCCCGAGATGGGACGGTTACATTTCCGCATTTCTACTGACACCCGATAAACTTTTCCAAAAATTAGTTATGTTACCTCAAACTACATACCTTGAAGCGGTTGGTAGATTTTTCGCACACAAGAAAATGAATCGCAGACGCCGTAATGAAGTAACAATACGAGGTACTTCCAGAGAAAATGCTCGCCAGCGACTTGATGACGCTAAAACCTCCTAACTGCTATCTTCCTCTATACTCGGGCTTTTATCAATCTTTCTCTGTTTTCACAATGTAGAGATACTACGGTAGTGATAACAATTACAGAAGTTAGTAAATTCGTCGCAGCGAACGCTAGAATCGCTAAGAAACAATCTGTCCCCCAGGTGGGACAGATATGTAATAGGTTTTTATAGCAAACCTATCAAATTAGATGGAAGGAAAAACATAAACTATTTTGCTTCCTCACTATCGGAAGGAATTTGTGTTTCACACATCAAGGAACATTCCTGGTTCCTTGACTGTCTGTTTGTCTGTCGTCTGTCTGTGATCAATTCTTTGTAACGGCCATAACTACGTGAAATAATGGTCGAAATGGGCTGAAATTTGGAGGGTGAGTGCAGGTTGGGTCACACATGGTCCCGCAACAAAATCATTGAAGAATTACTTTAACTTTCGCCTGCGCATGCGCAAACGTGAAATACTTGAAACGCACATAACTACCTTAAATATCATTGAAATGAGTTCAAACTTGGAGGGTCGATCAGTAATAATACTTTGATAGCTCCATATGAATTTCATTGGAATCCTACGGTAACTTTCGAATGCGCATGCTCTAACGTGAAATTACGCGAAAAATAGTCGTAGAGAGCTCAGATGTTGAGGGTACACGCGGGTTGGATCGCAGATGGTCCCGTATCAAAATCATGCATGGTTCCTCCACCTGTCCACTGAATGAACCTGACCAACTATTCTATACGTTAGTGTGATTCAAGTTAGGAAACTATACTGCCTACTCGAATTGGCTCACGTTTTTTCCGTGTATTTGTAACACAGCGAATAGTCGATATCAGAATAGAACCAAACAGGCAGGCATTCTTTTGATTCCTTCACCAACTACTCCTTAACCAGAACTCCTTTAGACAAAACAGTATGATGAAATTAAATCACAAACTTTGTTAGAACTTCGGTTCTTCGCTCGTTGGTCAATTTTGTTTCATGGTAGGTAACTAAGAAAAGTGGCCAGTACGGTGTACGGCGTACGGCGGACAGACAGAAATTTTTTTATTGCATTTTCGGATTCTCCATACCTTGAAACGTAAACCATCAAATTTTGAGGGGGTTAGATTTTTTTTTTCTTTTTTTTTTTGGCTTTTTTTTTTCATGCTCGATTCCAATGGTTCGTTATTCAAAAATAATAAACCAAAAGTGAAAAAAAAAATCCTGGAGGGGTTTCGACCTCGGGAGCTTTGGCGTTACAGTCCGTCACGTATACCACTGCGCTATACCGCCAACCTGGCCAAGATACCAGTGATTTGCGCTCTCAAACTCACTCAGCTCTTTTCGGCAAATTGTACAGCAAACTTTATGGCAACATCGTAGAATGCTCCGGATGGTCTCAAAAAATGCAGAAAAAATCTAACTATTTAAAAATGCGAAAAAAACAAATTTTTCCGAGATAGAGATACTCTGGATATTTCAACTCCCTATTTTTCACCCCTTAGAGTTGAGTGACAGTAACTTCGAGCTTCGGGGACCAGCTAGAGCCTAAACGGGACTCATTTATCAAATTTTGTGAATTTTGGTTATTGGGAACTAAGGAAAAAGCAGCGGACGGCAGACAAATGCGGCGGTGAAATATCATGCTTTCGTGGATAGCATCAAATATCTGGCAGTGAATATCATTGATGAACATCTTGAATTGAGAAAGCATATAAAAAAACGCTGCAAATCCCTGCACAACGGTTTATTATTTTGTATAGAATACCCTCCTGTTACAGATCACAGCTCTATGTATAGATAACCCTTCTATATAATATGATATGTACTATTTTATTATATACATATTATGTAGATCGCAGACCCTCCGTAGGTTAGTACCTAACCCCGTACTCGTTACTAGGTACCTACCTAAATCACGAGTTAAATGTTGCTAAAATAATTCTGCCGATGACAAACAGTACCTAACAAAAAGAAACACACATAATGAAGTTCTGAAAAGAAATTGTTGATGAGGAGTGAAAAAAGTTGCAAAAGTACCTACCAACAAACTCCAGCCCCTTCTACGTAGATGGTATAATGAACCGTTGTGTAATAATTTACCGTTGAGTAATGATTTACCGTAGTAATAATTTACCCATCAATAATACTTCAACGTTTGTTCAAGTTTCACTACCTACCAACAAACTCCAAAAGAGCCATCATTTTTCAAGCGAAATAATATCAAAGAACAACCAACTCGACTTCATACTCCGCCAATATAATCAGGTGATCCCTACCAATGATTGGCCGTATTCACAAATTCCTATTGTGGGCGCGTCTCTGGTTACGAGATTTGGTTTGAATTGTATACAATTTCATTCACACTGGAGTCGAAAATGCCTGTCGGTGCAAACTTCGGGGCCTTACTGTGAACGAACGGCTGGACGTACGATGCTCCGGATGGTCTTAAAAAACTCGCAAGTTCAAGAACTATTTAAAACCGTAAAAATATTCACGTAAAAAAATGGTATAGGCGTTTTGAAAATTTCAACCCCTATTTTGAACCCCTTAGAGATGACTCACAGTAACGTCGAGCTTCGAGGACCAACTAGACGCCGAACGGAACCTATAACCCGAATTTCATCAATTTTTTTTCATGGTAACTAAGAAAAGTGGCCCGTACGGCGTACGGCGTACGGCGTACGGCGGACAGACAGAAATATTTTTATTGCAGTTTTGGATTCTACATACCTTGAAACGTAAACCATCAAATTTTGAGGGGGGGTAAGAATTTTTTTTTCATGCTCGATTCCAATGGTTCATTATTGAAAATAATAAACCAAAAAGCAAAAAGCTTTCTTCTGTCAATAAACAATAATTAACAATATTAACAATTATATTGGGGAACTCAGAATAAAGATGAGAAAGATGTAGGTAGGTACATGCGTTTGTAATTTTGAAAAACTTTTTTTTTTTTTTTTAAGAAGCAATTTGCTCTCGCCCAGTCTCAACTCCTTTGTGGGGAATAGTATGGGGGAGTGCGGGAAAAGCTCACATCTCTCATTATAGAACTCGGAACAATAATTGGCCGCATTGGCAGTGAGGTATGGAGAATGTTTCTCTAATTTAGGAGTGCTCAGGATAGATCAACTATACCTGAAATCTTTGTATTTGTTACAATTTTCATTTAGGAAAAAAAAACAAGAATTTAACACATAGATGATGGCAAGATGACCAGAGCAGAAGTCGATTTAAACATCATTATTCAGTGCCAAAAATAAAAACAGTACCTAGCTGGCCAAAAAAGTTTGAAACATTTGCCCCAGGAGCATTAAACCTGGTTTTGGGACATATTATACCCCTAAATTCGAGGGATGGAGTATATCGTGTGGTTTTGCCTACTGACAAGGTTTTAGCTGTCCATTATTCATTAGATAGGCAATTGTGAGAAAGTTTGTTCATTTCTGAATAGCTGTCACGATGTGTATTAATTGCTATGCAATTTTAACGCCGGGGGTCATGTGAAAAAAATGTCCTGTCACAATATCCTGTCACAAAAACGCGTCACGCAAAGAGGAATGTGATGAAGATGAGCACAAAGAGGAATGTGATAAAGATGAGCACAAAGAGGAATGTGATAAAGATGAGCACAAAGAGGAACGTGATAAAGATGAGCACAAAGAGGAATGTGATAAAGATGAGCACAAACAGGAATGTGATAAAGAATCGTTTTATTTTTTTGTGTGTTGGTGGTGTGGGGGGGGGGGGTAAATTGCATAGCAAATTCTCCTTTGTTATACGAAGTATAAGAACACATCCTTCGGGGGTGAGGAACGGCGAAGCCGTTCCGAGGGGGCGGAGCCCCCTTTGGGGGTCCAGGGGGCTTGCCCCCTGGCGAGGCCCGAAGGGCCGAGTATATATATATATATATATATATATATATATATATATATATATATATATTTATTTATTTATTTATTTGTTTTTTGACATGGATATGTCTTCACTAGGTGTGTCAACAAAAAATATTGAAATGCGTAATCGGTTTACCGGTTTATTAGCAAGCACAAGAACACAAGCACTCATTCTTGACAACACAGAATTCAATCCTGTATAAACAAGCAACTCACACAATGCAACCAATAACACCAGTCCAGCAACACCCAAAACCACTCATAACAATTGTAGTCAATTGGGACGGCCTAACACTCCTCCCTTCCATTTCCTTTGTAAGCCAATAGCCTGTCGGCGTGGACCACAATGCTGCGACCTGAAGGCAGCTTGAGCCGTTAGACTACGTCGGTGATCCGCTTCTTCACTACACAGGACCCCACCCAGTCTGACTGCAACTTTGGGCAGTGTCCCAGCGTCCTCTTCGGCATGAAGCACGAGAAAAGATCGCCGGCACTGTGTCGTGGCACTTCGGCGTGGCTGCATGTCTACTGTCTCTTTAGTTCATCTTGCGCCTTGCCAAGCTGATCCCTGGCCTCCTGTAAACAGCCTCTAGCCTGTGTGCAGCGTGCTGCGGCACCCTTCCATACAACATGGTTGCCGGCAACGTCAACTCTCTCCTCACCATCAACATGGCCGGAGAGAACCCCGTTGACGCGTGGTCGGTAGCCCTGTTTGCCAAAAGAGCCAAAGGAAGCTGCTGATCCCAATCCCGCTGATGGGTTTCCACCATTTTCGCCAATAGATTCCACAGGGTCCGATTAAATCGCTCTACAAGGCCATTACTATGGGGGTGCAGAGGGTAGACCAGGTCTTACGAATACCCAATAAGGCGACTACTTCCTGGAAGATGCGTGACTCAAATTCGTCCCGTGGTCGGAGTGCAGTTCCTGGGGTTACTGATCACGTGCCTGACCAATCCCTCCGCCACCGTCTCAGCCGTCAGGTCCTCCACCGGGAAGGCTTCAGGCCACTTAGTGAAATAGTCTATTACAAAAATCATGTATCTGTTTCCACTGCCCGATACTGGCAGGGGCCCGAGGACATCCATGGCTACTCTTTCAAACGGCGCCCCAACACTGTACTCTTGTAACGGGGCCTTCTTTTGATGGCTTCCCCTTCTCCGCCCACATATGTCGCAAGTCTGTACGTAGATCCGGAAGTCTCGGTGCATTCCAACCCAATAGAACGTCTTGCGAAGCCTGCTCACCATCCGTTTTCACAAAAATGGCCGACCCTGTTCGTTTCCGTCAGCACTGTATCTCTCAACGCATCCGCGACCACAATCTGCATCACTTGCTGGCGGTTCGACAGCTCCCATGAGCGGTTCAGCTCCCCGTCCACCACTGTCAGTGATTCAAACATGGCCCAGTCCGCCTTCAATTTTGGCCCCAGCATGGATATAGCCGACCACTCTCCAAAACCACACGATCTACTCCATCCAAAATGTACCAAAACCAGGTGTAATGCTCCTGGGGCAAATGTTTCAAACTTTTTTGGCCAGCTAGGTACTGTACATTTTTTGGCACTGAATAATGATGCTTAAATCGACTTCTGCTCTGGTCTGTGTGTTGAATTCCTGTTTTTTTTTCCTAAATGAAAATTGTAACAAAAACAAAGATTTCAGGTGATCTATCCTGAGCACTCCTAAATTAGAGAAACATTCTCCATACCTCACTGCCAATGCGGCCAATTATTGTTCCGAGTTCTATAATGAGAGATGTGAGCCTTTCCCGCACTCCCCCATACTATTCCCCACAAAGGAGTTGAGACTGGGCGAGAGCAAATTGCTTCTTTAAAATAAAAGATGTTTTTCAAAATTACAAACGCATGTACCTACCTACATCTTAACTTTCTCATCTTTGTTCTGAGTTCTCCAAAATGCTTTCTCAATTCAAGTTGTTCATCAATGATATTCACTGCCAGATATTTGATGCTATCCACGCAAGCATGATATTTCACCGCCGCATTTGTCTGCCGTCCGCGACTTTTTCCTTAGTTCCCATGAACCAAAATTCACAAAATTTGATAAATGAGTCCCGTTTAGGCTCTAGCTGGTCCTCGAAGCTCGAAGTTACTGTCACTCAACTCTAAGGGGTGAAAAATAGGGAGTTGAAATATACAGAGTATCTCCATCTCGGAAAATTTTGTTTTGAGGTGTGAGTTTTTTCGCATTTTTAAATAGTTACATTTTTTCTGCATTTCTTGAGACCATCCAGAGCATTCTAGGATGTTGCCATAAAGTTTGCTACACAATTTTCCGTAAAGAGGAGGGTGTACGGAGGCATCAAGCTGAGTGAGTTTGAGAGCGCAGATCACTGGTATCTTGGCCAGGTTGGCGGTATAGCGCAGTGGTATACGTGACGGACTGTAACGCCACAAAGCTCCCGAGGTCGAAACCCCACCGGAATTTTTTTTCACTTTTTCGCTTCAAATAATTTTTCACTCGACATCCCTTCAGAACTTCATTTGTGTTTTTTTTGCCATTTTAGCTACCATTTTAGGTACTGTTTTTCATTGACAGAATTATTTTAGCAACTCGTGATTTAGTTAGGTACCTGGTAACGTCGCAAGAAGGTCCAGCGACTCCCGAGGGCCCCGGGCAAGGCTTTCCGTGCCAGCACTCGGATCTCTCTGGCAATGGCCTCGATATCCTCCTCCGGATGCTGGGTGCGAGTCCTCAACTTGTTCATGTAGAGCTGGGCATAGTTGGAATCACCAAATTGAGATCAGAGTGCTGCAATCAGCTCATAGCAGTCCTGCGATCCTGCCAGTTCCGTCAAAATAGCCAGCGTGGGGCCAGTCAAGGACGAAGCCAGAGCCGACCCCACAGTGCCCCTATTCCAGCCATTGTCCCTCACCACTGTTTCGAAGTGGGCACGGTAGTCATCCCATGGCGTAGTCCCGTCTAATTTAGCGGGCTTGAAGGAAATAGGAAGACCCATCTACTGGGGTGCCTCCGGTGCTGCTGGGATAGCACTCGTCTGCGGCGGGGGCGGGGACGAGATTTAACTCTCGGACTTCGGCGCAAATATCGTCGTAAAAACCGCGCAGCACATCCCTCACTTCGCCCATGAGAAATCGCTGAAGGTCAGCATCCGGAACTTCAGGTGCAGTAGATTCGTCTGGCGGTACGGGCTCTTCACGCGAAATTACCCGGCCACTTCGCAGTACTCTGCCAGATCCATCTGTCACGTCGTTCTCCATCCCACTTCTGACACCACTGAATTGAGTAACCGGTTTTCCGGTTTATTAGCAAGCACTAGAACACAAGCACACAGTCTTGACAACACAGAATTCAATCCTCTATAAAAAACGCTGCAAAGTCCTTGTCACATGGGTTTATTATTCTATTGGACATACCTACAGAAAGGTTGGCTGTTCATTAATTGTTTCTTTCATGCGTAATAATCGAAATAGCTACTTCTGATGGTTTCCATTAATTTTGGCCCCCAAAACACAAATTAGGTACTACGCTCTTTTTTTTCTTGTTTTTAAAACTATCTTTGATCATTGCTAGTGCCATTTAATCGTCCTGAACCACGTCTTGACACTTTTTCCAGTGTTATTATACAAACTGATGGTGATTTCAGACGATTTCCCAAGTTTTTCACTCATAAAAAATCAATTCTGGGAGCTGAACATTTGGTAGAACTCAATTTTCCACTCTTTGGTCCAAATCGACTTCATATTCGGTCTTCTCGTCCCCAAAAACATAGAAAACGATATCTCAGAAGCTCATGTTACCAGTATGTTGCTAAAACGTAAAAAGTACCTATTTTTACACACATTTTCACTCATAACACCCCTGGGTATATTCCGATCGGGCTGAAAAGTTTCGGGACACAACTAGGGCCCAAATGGAGCATGTGTGCGAAAGAACGATTTTTTTAGACCGAAAATGAAGCCTGTACACGTGATACGGCGGACGGCGTACGGCGGACGGACATTGCATTTTTTGAATCTATGCACCTTGAAACGTAAAAGAAAAAAGTTTGAGGGGGTGTTATAAAAATTTTTTGTTGAGCGAATACATAGGTGTATTATTCACAGAATAATAAACCAAAAGCAACTCACAAAAAGCAATCATTAACACCTGCCCAGCAACACCCAAAACCACTCATAACAATTGTAGTCAATTGGGACGGCCTAACAATATGTGTCCCATTTTTTCAATAAGAAAAATGTAACGCGCTACCAATAAACAAACTGCTTAACATCATCGTCTGGATAAACAATTTAGTATTAATTTAAGAAAAAACGTAAGAAATTCAACTCGATGTAGAAATACGTTTGTACTGTTCGACGGCTGAACCTTTTTGACATTTTCGTGTCTTTGCTTTGGCGCATAAACTCGAAAATCGTCACTAAATGGAGCATTACGAGAACCCGTTACGCAACTGATAAACAAAGCAGTTGTTGTTAGTAAGATACCCCACGATGAACCAAGGGAACCCGATTATGCATTTATTGATTGGTCGCTAAGGAATGATGTTTACAGGTATCGGACAATTTTCATTCCTGAAGACATTTCCATGAAAATGTCTCACTGTGTTGCGGACTTGTACGCAAACTGTTCGTTCTTCTCTGTAGCCCGGATTTCAAATGGAATATATCATAGTTTATAAACGTTGCACATTTTCTTTCAGTAGGTAGGACTAGGTAAGTGTAGTAACTAGAGTGCATTTTTCACAAAGAACCTTTTTTGTTTAGTAGGTAGGTATTAGAAGTCGCTCTCCAGTGGACAAAACACATGTTGATGCAAGCTCAACATGATGTACTACGTTACCAAGTTTTTTTCCACGCAGTCCCAATTTAACTTTTGCCAGTTTTTCCGAAAAGTTATAGGATAATATATTTAGTGTTCATTTACAATTCCACCGTGCAAATTCACCCTGCAATAGGTTATGATCCCGCACTAAGTAAAAGTAGAACACAATGGCGAGTAACATCGACAAACTCAATGGTGAAAACTACGACACCTGGAAGATACACGCAGAAGCCGCCCTGAGCGATGCTGGATACTGGGAGTACGTAAGTGGCGAAATTCCAGAACCAGCGGAAACAGCCACACAAGCTGAGAAAACGCAATGGAAAAAAGAGGATAAAAAAGCTAAGTCCAAACTAGTTTTAACAATATCTTCTAGCGAATTGAAGCAAATAAAAAATTGTGAGAAGTCCAAAGACGTATGGGATACTCTGAAGAAAATCTATCAGAGTCCTGCAAGAAAAGCGACATTACTAAAAAGACTAGTAGTTCAAAAAATGCAGGAAGCTGATTCCGTACGCGAACACCTGAACACATTCACAGATGCTGTCGATAAGCTCAGGGACATGGATATCAACATCCACGATGACTTGCTTAGTATAATGATGTTGTATAGCCTATCACAGTCATACGAAAATTTCAGGGTTGCTATTGAAAGCCGTGACATACTTCCAAAGCCGTCAGACCTTAAAGTGAAAATCCTCGAAGAGGCTGATGCGAGGAAAAGTGATACGTCACGGGTGTCAAACGAAGAAGCCTTTTACAGCCAAAGAAAAGGTAAGAACCCGTATATGAAGAATAACGATAAAGATTCAGATAAGACAAACCAGAATCATAATCATTCCAACTTCAAGAAAAAATGTGAACACTGTGGTAGGACGAACCATAAATCAGTAGACTGTAGAAAAAAAAGGAAAAAAGGAAATTCAACATTCAAAATAGAACAAGTCTGTACAAGTATGTCACCAACCACCACAAAGGATTGGTGTTTAGACAGTGGAACTACATCCCACATGTGTTCCGAAGAATCCAGATTCAGCACGATCACACCTCAGTCAAGAGGTGGGGTTAAGATGGCAAATGGGCAAACCGCTCCAATCAAAGGCAAAGGATCGCTGACGCTGGAACTTCGAAATAAGGATGGAATCGACGTAACAGAAACACTGCTAGTTCCGAAATTGACATCAAATTTACTATCGGTTGGTAGGATAGCAGACAAAGGTTTCACAGTCATATTCAAGAAGGAAAAAGCTGAAATAATAGATAAACGCAAAAGTATAATAGCTACAGCAGTCAGAAAAGATGGCTTGTACTATATTGAAGAAAACAGGTCAGAAAACTCTAATTTAGTTACAAAATGTTCGGATAAGAACATGAGATTGTGGCACAAAAAATTAGGACATCTGAATGAGTCTGACATGAAGCTAGCCAAACAAAAATTGGAAGGTTTGGAATTCAACCCAAACGCAAAACTCGGTGAGTGCGCAACATGCATACGAGGAAAATTCACTAGACAACCATTCCCAAAAGTAGTGAGAGAAGGCCCAGAAGAAAAACTCCACACAATACACTCAGACGTTGTAGGACCAATGAGGACAAAGACGCCGGGAGGGTCTAGGTTCTTTGTGACGTTCATAGACGAATACACTCGATATACGCGAATATATTTCCTCAAGCACAAGAATGAAGCTCTGAAATGCTTCAAAGAATACAAAAACGAAGCGGAAAATTTTGTAGGCAACAAAATAAAATTCCTACAAAGTGACAATGGTACAGAATATGTCAACTCAGAATTCAATAGTTATCTAACACAGTGTGGCATTCAAAGACGACTATCGGCACCACAGACCCCACAGCAGAATGGCTTGGCAGAGCGGAAAAATAGAACCATCTTAGACAAAGCTAGATGCCTAATGTTAGAGGCACATGTACCCAACAACCTATGGGCAGAAGCCGTCTATTGTGCGAACTATTTAGCGAATCGTTCTCCTCCTAAGTCGATTGATGGGGACACACCATTCGAGAGATGGGTAGGCAGGAAGCCATCAGTGAAGCCAACCTACGAATTTTCGGGGCGTCGGCATATGTGTTGAACAAAAACCACAAAGGTAAGTTCGAGGCCAGAGCCGAAAAAGGCGCGTTTGTAGGGTATTCCGAAACTTCTAAAGCCTACAGAATATGGATGCCTAATAAACGTAAGGTAGTTGTCGCCAGAGACGTAAAAGTCATTGATGAACGATTTTACACGACAGAAGTTCAAATAGATTTTCACGAACAAGACGGACAGACCGAAACACCGAGACGGGAGGTTCAAAATCGCCGGGAAAATCAAGAATCAAGGACTCAAGAGCCTGAAATCCAAGAAAGTCAAGAGCCTGAACTCCAAGAAAATCAGGGCCGGAGTCAAGAGCCTGAAATTCAAGAAAATCGGGATGAAATTCAAGAGGCCCATCCCCAAATTCCAGAGGACTCATCCCCTAACTCCGAAGATGCCATCGGTGAGCCAGAGCGTCAGGCAGAGAGAATGCAGCTTCGGCCAGAAGAAGAAAGGCGTCCACCATCTTGGCTACACGGGTTTGAAACAAATTTTTCCTGTGACGAAATGTGCCAGGAAATTGAGGAAACGGAAATTTGGGAAGAAGCCATAAAAGCAGAAGTACGGGCACACATAAAAAATGGAACCTGGGGAATCGCAACAAAACCTCAAGATCGAAATACGGTTGGATACAGGATGATTCTGAAAGAGAAACTTAATCCTGATGGAACACTTGAGCGTCGGAAAGCCCGGCTGGTAGCACAAGGTTTTTCCCAACGACCAGGGGTTGATTTCTCAGAGACATACTCTCCAGTCGTAAAGATGAAGTCACTCCGATTGCTGATGAGCCTGGCAGCTCAAGACAACCTCAAGCTGAGCCAGTTGGATGTGACCACAGCGTATCTGAACGGAACCCTTGACGAAGAAATATACATGAAGAAACCAAAGGGGCTGGAGGAGTATCTACGGAAAATTTTGAAAGACGAGAGCAAAAACCGAGACAAAACGATCTACAACAAGACAAAAACAATGCTTGAAGACCTCGAAAAAGGGGAGTCGCAAGAAAAAGTCTGCGTGCTAAAGAAAGCCCTCTACGGTCTAAAACAGGCAGGCCGGCAATGGTTCAAGAAACTAGATACACGGCTGAAAGAATTGAACTTTGAACCCTCGTTTGCTGATCCATGTCTCTACGTACACGGAGAAGGGGGAGAGAGGATCATCCTCGCTGTATACGTAGACGACCTGGTAATCGCGTCTTCAGACCAAAAAGGCGTCAGCAAGTTGAAAAAGGACTTAACGAAAACGTTCGAAATGCGAGACTTGGGGGACCTATCGCACTGTCTTGGAATTGAGTTCCTGAGAGACAGCAACGGAAATGTGGCAATGACCCAAGAAAAGTGCATAGACAAGCTGGTCGAAAAGTTCAAGATGGCACAGGCGAAGACAGCAGCAACGCCCATGGAAATCAACATAAACCTGCAAAAGCCAGAAAAGGGGGAGCTAGCTGACGTTCCGTACCAAAGCTTGATTGGATCACTCATGTACCTCGCAACCTCCACCAGACCAGACATCATGTATGCCGTGAGCTACCTGTCGCAGTTCAACACGTGCTACAGGCAAGAGCACTGGTCAGCTGCAAAACGGGTGCTCAGGTATCTGAAAGGGACGAAATCGCTTGTCCTGCTGTTCCAGAAAACTGGCACAAAGGAGTTGGTCGGACTCTCCGACGCTACCTGGGGCAGCTGCATAGATGGCCGGTCGTACACAGGGTACTGTTTCCTGTTTGGCGGAACCACGATCAGCTGGGAGTCCAGGAAGCAGCGGACAGTGGCAAAATCAACGGCTGAAAGCGAGTATATGGCCCAAAGCGAAGCCGCGTCTGAGGCCATACATTTGGGGCATCTGGTAAATCACGAGCGAGGTCCACACAGCACAATTCAGATGTTCAGCGACAACCAAGCGGCCATCGAATGGGCGAAGAACCCGGTTGTGAACCCCAGAACGAAGCACATCGCCTTAAAAGAGCACTTCGTGCGAGAAGTCGTCGCCAGCAAGGCCATCAAACTGGATTACTGTCCAACTGAAGAAATGACGGCAGACATGTTCACGAAACCACTCGGAAGACCAAAGTTCTGCGTGTTTCGGGAGCAACTTGGACTGAGTACTTTCGTGAGGGGGAGTATTAGAAGTCGCTCTCCAGTGGACAAAACACATGTTGATGCAAGCTCAACATGATGTACTCCGTTACCAAGTTTTTTTCCACGCAGTCCCAATTTAACTTTTGCCAGTTTTTCCGAAAAGTTATAGGATAATATATTTAGTGTTCATTTACAATTCCACCGTGCAAATTCACCCTGCAATAGTAGGACTAGGTAAGTGTATTACCTAGAGCGTATTTGAAATTTGATACAGACATATCCATGATCTTTGGATTTTCCCACTAAGTGATAAATTTTCAGCCATAATCTCCAAAACGCTGCAAATCCCTGCACAACGGTTTGTTATTTTGTGCAGAATACCCTTCTTTTACAGATCACAGCTCTCTGTATCGATAACCCGTCTATATAATATATGTACTAGTCTATGCACATTATGTAGATCGCAGAACCTCCGTAGGTTAGTACCTAACCCCGTACTCGTTACTAGGTACCTACCTAAATCACGAGTTAAATATTGCTAAAATAATTCTTTCGATGACAAACAGTAACTATAATGGCGAAAAGAAACGCAAATAATGAAGATTTGAAGGAAAATTGTTGATGTGGAGTGAAATAGATGCCCCTTCTGCGTAGATCAGTTTTCTGTGGTCAGTACCTACCCTCTGGTCAAGTATAATGAACCGTTGTGTAATAACTTGCCCATCAATAATACTTCAATGGTTGGTCAAGTTGCAAAAGTATCGATCAACAAAATCCAGCCCCTTCTTGGTAGATGAAAGGTTGTGTAATAATTTACCGTCATGTAATAATTTACGGTTGTGTAATAATTTACCCTTGTGTAATCATTTACCCATCAATAATGCTTCAAAGTTTGTACAAGTTTCACAAGTACCTACCATCAAAATCCAATAGTCCATCACTTATCAAGTGAAATAATATCGCACATCAACTCGACTTCATACAGCCATCCTTGATTATAATCAGATGCTCCTTAGTGATGATATCCCGGCCGGATTTATACCGTTTGATTCACGATCGTGTTGACGAAGCTTTTTGCTGCACACAAACGGCTGGACGTACAGTACTCCGGGTGGTCTCAAAAAATTGTTTAGCTCAAGACAAATTTAATATCGTAAAAAAAACCATACCCTTCAATCGAAAGTTTTCGAGCTACGGCGTTCTGAAAATTTCAACCCCTATTTTGAACCCCTTAGAGATGACTGACAGTAACCCCGAGCTTCGAGGACCAACTAGACCCCGAAGGGAATCTATAACTCGAATTTCATCAATTTTTATTCATGGTAACTAAGAAAAGTGGCCCGTACTGCGTACGGCGGACAGACAGAAATATTTTTATTGCAGTTTCGGATTCTACATACCTTGAAACGTAAACCATCAAATTTTGAGGGGGGGGGTACATGAGAACTATTTGTCCCCCTTTTGAAATAGCTTACTGTATTGTTAGATTGAGATTTTTTTCTATGAGGTTTGAGATGGATTTCCCCATCCGCAAAGACGAGCATATTTTATTGTGGGAGGGGGGGACCATTTTTTTACATTGTCTAGCATAGTATCATAATAAGCCCCCCCCCCCCCCCCCCCCCAAGAAAGCCCTAAATCGAGTACTGGAGCTGGCCCGGGAATTACAGTTTCATAAAAATGCGCGGGGTTCAATAATTAATTATTTGTTGTTATTCACGAAAAACGCTGCAAATCCCTGCACAACGGTTTATTATTTTGTACAGATCACCCTTCTGTTACTGATCAGAGCTATCTGTGTAGATAACCCTCCTATATAATATAAGTACTATTGTATACATATTATGTAGATCGCAGACCCTCCGTACTTTAGTACCTAACCCCCTACTCGTTACAAGGCCCCTACCTAAATCACGTGTTGAATGTTGGTAAAATAATTCTGTCGATGACAAACAATAGCTAAAATGATGCCTGCATAAACCATGCTCTTTGCGGCAGATTGTACAGCAAATATTATGGCAACATCGTAGAATGCTCCGGATGGTCTCAAGACTTCAGAAAAAAAATCAACCTATTTAAAAATGTGAGAAAACCTGCACCTCAAAATGCAATTTTCCGAGATAGAGATACTCTGGACATTTCAACCCCTCTATTTTTCACCCCTTAGAGTTAAGTGACAGTAACACCGAGCTTCGAGGATCAACCAGAGCCCAAACGGGACCCATGAACCGAATTTCTTGAATTTTGGTTCATGGGAACTAAGGGAAAAGCCGCAGACGGCGCACGGCAGGCGGACCGAATTTTTTTTAATTCAATACCTATTCATATCGGTTTTAGTTGATTAACTCCTTACTTCTCACCGATTATGCACTTTGCAACGCAAACTAGTGTTGCTGCATAGTACGGCAACTGTACACGGCGCCGTCTTCAAACCACGAAGACCAACACTGATTTCAGTGTTAGGCATCAGCCAACTAAGTTATTACCTAGCTAAAATTTTAACTAACAGCTAAATTAGCTTGTAGCTATTTCTTAGCTGCAACTAAATTAGCTGTTAGCTGTTGAGGGACAGCTAAATTAGCTAATAACTTTAGCTATAAAAAAATTATCTTTTGGTACTAGCTAATAGCTTTAGCTGCAGCTGTCAACTAAAAGCTAACATTTCTAGTTTTAGCTAATAAGTAAATTAGCTTTAAAACGTTTTTTGAATGAATTTAATCGTTTTGACAATTTTACCCATTTTGAACAATTTCTGGCTTTTTTGACTAAATCCAGTAAATGTTCTCGGGTAGAAGAAGTGAATTTGACATAAATATGTGCACTACTGTTGGCCACCCTTGAGTTCCTAGGGCTCCCTGGAAAAATGAATATTATCAGCTTCCGAAATTTCTGAACCAGAAATTTTCTGGTAGTAACAACAAATTAATGTAAATTATGATCACACGTATATGTGCCACTCATTCGTGTCAAAAATGCTATATTGCGAACTTGAAATATATTGTTACCTTCTATATCATACAAAAAACATTATTTACTCCGAAAATGAAAAAAAAAGTTTCAAAAATTTACAACACACTGCCCGTTTTATTTATTAACGAAGTGCTAGGTCTGTACCACATTGTTTACCTAAACGAAAGGAATTAGCTATCAACACCACTCTCATTTCAAAAATTGTATCCGACAGCCTGTTCGATTTCGGAGTGCTCATCAGTGATGCGAAGGAAGAGTCGTTCCACAGGCGCGGAAGGGGGGAGCGAAGTGTTATATTTGAAGAATAGTCTTTTGATTGCGGAGTAGTTTTCTTGGCACTTGTATTGACACGTTTGATACATCGCAGAAGTACCTAACTAGAAATTTGCATTTCAGCAGTGGTTTCAAGATGGTTCGTGGATGATAGTTGACGGTCACTGAATTGAAATCAAAGAAATTCAAGTATCGAGCGGATGGAAAAGAGAACTCTGGTGTGGAGGATAAGGCATACGTTTGTAAATCACGGGGCACTTTATTTTTCACCTAATGTAAATAAGAAGAAGAATAATAGCACCTTTTTGAAAAACAAAAATTGTAGGTAAATTTTTTTTTAAACATAGGGACGTACTTAACAGTAATGCAGCATATCTGAGGTAGAAAATTTTCCTATAAATTATAAGGACAAATCAAAAATTTGTGTTGGTCAAATATTTTCTCGCATGAAAGATATGGTAACCCGAAAATATATCAATAGAAGTCCCAGAGAAGCCCCAGGAACTCAGTGGTGGCCAACTACAGTAGTGTATACATACTCGTATACGTCAAATTCACTTCTTTACCCGAGAAAATTCACTGGGCTTGGTCAAAAAACCGATAAATTATTCAAAACGGTAAAATATTGTCGAAACTATTAAATTCGTTCAAAAAATGTTTTAAAGCTAATGTACTTATTAGCTTAAACTAAAATTGTTAGCTATTAGCTGTTTGTGAGGACAAATACAATTTTTTAAGAAAACGTTAGCTGTTAACTGACAGCTACAGGTAAAGCTATTAGCTATTAGGTGCTACCAACAGGTCACTTTTTATAGCTAATAAGCCGCGGACGGCGTACGGTGGGCGGACCGAAACGGCGAGCTGTAGTTTTTAGTCTTTAGCTATAGCTAAGTTTTGCCCATTACTTCCTGACGGAAACAATGCCAACGAATGGCAGTTATGAGGTATCAGTGTTTATAAAAAACTTTAAAATGCAGCTTAATGCGATGTAATATACAATACAATGTTATGTTAGATAACTGTAAACAGTGAGTTAAAATAATATTTATTATAATAAATTATACCTATGTACCATCAATTTCAGTATGCAGACACTCAAAGTTAAGGGGGAAAATTTTCTGCTCGACGATGCCAAAATCCGAATATTGTGCCAAAATTAAAAAAAATTATCATTTTTGATTGTTCATAACCTGTTTGATTCTTCTGGTCCACCAGATAGGGCCTATGTCTAGCCTGCACCAGATACCTATGACTATGTATTATAGGTTACCTACTGCAAGGTGCAGCTATTGCCACCTCCGAATTTCAATCGCTTATAAGCGTTTTATTTGGGGTTCAGACCTTTGTTCTACATAAGATCTTAGACTGATGTTTTGGTTTGACGGCAGCGCCGAATCATAGTTATTACCCTTATCAAACGTCAAGTAAGTATTGCTTGCTGCATATTCTCGGTCGGACAGGGGTTGAGCCATTTACCAGCAATAGTCATTTTGTCCCGCTCCATAGTGTCTTTTCAAACTTGCTTCCTCCTAGGAGATCGTTGTTCTCGATCATAATGACTGATATTATTATTAATAAAAGTTTGAGGTGCTCCGAAATGAATAAACCAACTAAGTATTTCGTTGAGCGTAACGAGGCCTGTCGAATTACGTGCTCGAAAGTTTAATTAATACCTACTTGAAGTTTGGCTTGGCTTGGCTTGGCTTGGCTGAAGAAGCTCGAGAGGCTTTTGATAACTTTTACTAAGTACCTGATCGTCCAATATCCAGAGTTGAATCTCTCACAGTAACTGAATATTTGACATGGTAAAAGCACCTACTATTGACTGTGCAGCTATTGCCACCTCCGAACTTCAATCGCTTATAAGCGTTTTATTTGGGGTTCAGACCTTGGTTCTACATAAAGCCGTATCAACGACAGCGGTTACATCAGAAACAACATATTTTCCATTCATCCCTGGATCTGGGCATGTTTTGCATATTTTGATGTACCTACCTATTTATATATGTATGTGTCTATAGTAACAAACAGAGACGAAACTGAGCAATTACCGAAAACAAACCACAAAACCACAAAAAAACTAATATAGGTAACAAGCCATCTAACAGAAGGTAGGTCGTAATACTATTTCAAATTATATTTTCCAAATCGTTATGTATCGATTATAGTTATTTCTATGTACAAGTTCTTCGTGGTTTTCCCAATAATCGTTCTCAATATTTTCATGGAAGGTTCAGCAAAGGAGGAGGTTGAAACCCATACAAACTCACTGGTAGTTGGAAGCTGCTCAAGTCAATGTTTGGACGAACGTATTTTTTCCCAGTGTTGAAATTCACACCCGCAGCGTAGCCTCTACTTCCAGAACGCCCTGAAGCAAATGAAGTGCCAAGTAAAATTAAATTCCAAAGGATAGAATATCGGCACCAACGATGAAGTTTGGAGGTTAGGATTTAAAATAGGAACGTTAATACAAATAACGTATGGAGATTTGCTAGTATACGGCTTCTAAAACTGCTTTGAAGCGTCTTTAGGCGGGAACTAGGCGTGTCAGCCATAAGATCAAGCAAAAGGTTTAAATAAAATGGTTTAGGTTTTGGCATTTGCAATCGTATACTTAGAACAATGTACTAACAATTCGTTTTTTAGCAAGGTGCATGCTCTTGAGATTGACCTACCGGCCGAAAATCGTCACGCACCACAAAAAATCAGTAACCCCCACGCTGGGCCCTTGGCTTCCCCCACTTATAGGGCTTCCTCCTGACAAGTGGGTCGTCCCCCACCTCTTCGCTGGTTCCTCACCACTCCCGTTCCACCACCAAAGTTCAAATAATATAACATTCGAGTAAAAATCTCCCCCCCCCCCCCCCCCCCCTCACTCGACGAACGAGGTGATTAAGTAAATAGGCATAATCCGAGGTGAGAGGTTTTTAACGTGGAACATGTTTTTACGGGCGTAAACCAGGCTCGAAATCATCCAGTCCAGTCCGAAGGAACTCCCTCCCCTCCCCGTCACCCGCACAGTTCTCCCTCTACCTACTCCTGCCACTCAACCCCCCCACCTCCTCTCCTACCACACCTTCGTGGATGAGAGCACGGCGAGACCCCACTTAGCCGAAAACTTCCGAGGGGGTTGTACCTGCCCTCAGAACGCCAAAAGCGCATTGCGTTAGGTCGCTGGTCCGAAGCTTGGAAATCCCGAAAAGTTTTTTTGCTTCCTCAATACCGAAGGCCCGGAAGCCTTGGATTCGTGATTGAGTAAAAAAAATTCCATGTCCTCCAAAATGAAAATTTCCAAATACCATTTTCCGTTTCAGACATCGAGGAACATAATATTTGGTTCAGTGTCTTTCTGTCTGTGGTAATTCCTTGCAACACCCATAACTACCGAAATAATGGTCGAAGTGGGCTGAAATTCCGAGGGTAGGTGCGGGTTGAGTCACAGATGGTCCCATACCAAAATCATTGATAAAGTACGGTAACTTTCGTCTGCGCATGCGCAAACGTGAAATAATTGGAACACCTATAACTACCCTAAATATCGTTGAAATTAATTCAAACTTGGAGGGTCGGTCAGGAATAATACTTTGGTAGTTCCAAATCAATTTCATTGGAATGGTAATGTAACTTTGATCTACGCATGCGCGAACATGAAATGTTGACCATTTCCTTGTAACGTTTCTAACTACGCGATAAATAGTCGTAGAGAGCTGAAATTCTGAGGGTATACGCGGGTTGGATCGCAGATGGTCCCGTTTCAAAATCATGAAAATCGTTTAGTCTGCGCATGCGCAAACGTGAAATACTTGGAGTGCCCATAACTACCTTAATTATCGTTGAAATGAGTTCACATTTGGAGGGTCGATCAGTATAATACATCGATGGTTCCGTATGAACTTCATTGGAATCTTACTGTAATTTCCCTCTCCGCATGCGCTAACATGAAATGTTGACCGTTGCCTTATAACGCTTCTAACTACGCGAAAAATAGTCGTAGAGAGATGAAATTTTGAGGGTACACGCAGGTTGGATCGCCGATGGTCCCGCATCATAACGAACCTACCCAACTAGTCTATACGTTCATGTGATTCAAGTAAGGAAGCTACAGTGCCTACTCGAATTGGCAGACGTTTTTCTACATAATTATCTCCATATCCTCTGTTATCATGTACATATTCGAAAAACATGTTCCATGTTTCTTTGCTTTGATCCTTGATGTAAACTGTTATAATCCGGGGGTGTGGGGGTGTCCCCAAGATTTAATTCGACAATAAACGTACCGTCATGAACACAAACCACTGGCGGCTAGACGCCCCCTACGGCAACGCATTTTTTTTTTCTAGAATTGCCAGGGTCATTAAACAAACGTGATTTTCGTATAGCTCGAAGTGTAGCATTTTAACGCACAGTGAATGGTATCGACTCTGGCGGGGAGGATGCTATCCATCCATCAACTTTGGTTTGATTACGCTCTGGTGTCGTAACTAAACAACGTGTTTATTGTTTTTGGATGATGTCTGTAATTGCATAGGTTCGCTTAAAATGCCGGCCTATTTTTTTTCCTGATAATTTATCAAATCTCACTAACCTATTGAAAGGTGTTAGTTGATTTCAAACTGCCATTTTGCTGTTTTGATTGGGCTAGGTATTCCTTGTGTTGATAAATGATCGCGTTTTGCTGTGCTGATTCCAGCATAGGTACGCTCTGTGCTGAGGTGATTAAAACCATTGTGAGGAAAGCGTTAATTCATACATCATGATACCCAATCGCAATGATGATTACTCGTAGGTCATGACTGTAGCATGACTTGATGATGGAAGTTTCGAAGTAACCAGCCTACACTAGGTATACTTGTGGTGAATGGTAAATTTGAGGTAGGTTTGGGAAGGTGAGGTTAAATAGGTGAGGTTGAGAAGGTGAGGTTGGATGAAGAGGTGAGAGAGGAGGGCGAGAGCTTATCTGGGTGGTTTTCACCTCCTTGGATGCGTCTCTAGGATAGGAAAATATCCGTCCCGTTTTCACCACGCTGGATATTTGGAAAAAACACTCATCAGGAACTGTTCTATCCTAAATTAAGCAGCACGCGGACCAAGAACGAAGAGCGCTTTTATATTTCCGTGAAAATCGCACGAATATTTTACAAGAATGAATAATAATAATAGCACAATTGTGGTCTCAAGTAACACGGGAACAAGAAATCGTCATATGGAAAGGGTCATGGTAATTGTGAACGCGACAATGATTGATATATGACGACGCAACAATCTCCCCCACTTAGTGAAGCACGTAGTCTTGTAAGTGGAGCGGTGGCCGTCTGTTCCTTGACGATCTCCGAACTTGCAGTGGTGAGTGCTGGCCGTCTGCCTGAGGGTCTGGTGGATGCAAGCTAGGCGGCCCGGTTATTTCAGGATCTTGCAGCGGTCTGTAAGGAGTGCTCGGATGCATGCTCTCGGCCCGAATTGAGGGTCCGGGATATGTGGCCTGGTACTGTAGGAGGTCTAGATACAAATGACTTGAATTCGCATGCATCCCCTCTTCGGAAGGCATCATCCGCGGTGGGCCAGGAACGTCAGATCGCTGGATTTGGTCGATGTGTCGTTTTACGGTTCGTCCACCATCGAGTTCCACCATGTAGTGGAGCTGCCCCAGTTTCTTCTTGATTACCCCAAACTTCCATACGGTCGAATTATAGCTGACAAAGCTCCCGCTCTCGTACCGAGCGAGTCTTTTTTGTGACGTCTTGTCCTCGTGTCGGAACTTCTTTGAAAGGTCGCAATGCGTCGAGCTTTATCCGAATTTGTCGATTCAGGTACAATTCTGCCGGCGATTTCCCACAGTTTAGAGGGGTGGCTCGGTAACGGAGAAGAATCTTCTGCAAATCAGAACCGAGAAAACAGTGGGGGTATTGGGAGATATTTTTGCACGGTTTGGGCTACCCAAGGTCATAGTTTCGGACAATGGTCCGCAGTGGACATCCGATAATTTTAAAGAGTTTTGTAGGCATAACAATGTTCGACATGTTCTAACTACGCCTTACCATCCCAGGTCCAATGGGTTAGCAGAGAGAGCCGTGAGAACGTTCAAACAACGGTATGGATCGAGTAGGAGCAGCAAGCAGGACCTGCAAACACGGCTGAACCAGTTTCTATTTTCGTATAGAGTGAGTAGCCACCGAACGACGGGAAGAACACCGGCAGAGTTAATGTTTGGGCGTCAGCTATGAACCAGAATCACTCTGTTGAAGCCGGACTTGGCAGGAAGGCTGGATGAAGAACTAGTGAAGCAGAAGCGCAACCATGACAGGGCGCAGCTAAAAGAGTTCTTGGAGGGAGAGACGGTGTGGGTAAAACGAAAGAAACAAGACAAGAAGTTTTCAGAAGCGACAGTGAAGAGGAAGACGGGACCGCTATCATACATAGTCGTGGTTGAGGGGGTGGAGCGCCGGGTCCACGCCGACCACATGCGGAAGGCGAGAGGCACTTAAAGGGGGAGGAATGTTGCATCATGAGTTATAGTTGGGTATAGGTGTTGTATAGTTACGAGATCCTAGTTTCACAAAATACGGAAAATACATTCATTCTTAAACCAGCGCTCGATGTGTTCAATATTCATTGGAGAGATCTTTCAACCACGATGAGTGCTGGGAAGGAAGTTCTCGTCCGGTTTTCACCACGTTGAGAACGCAGGGTTGAGGAGAAGGGTGAGTTGAAGAGGATGAGATAAGGAAAGAGAGAGAGAATGCTCTGGTTCAAGAGAAGTCGGTCGAATGCCGAGCTGGGCAAGCCGGGCGCCTTATAAAGGCGCCTCTTCCCTCCCCTGGTCCACCAACGGCCGTTGGAAGCCGTTGAAAGTCACTGGAGGGAGACCTACCTGGCCTTGTCCCTTGCATCAAGCAGCTCGACTTATCCACGTCTTTATTGGTAACAATCTAGCATATATTCAGGAATGGCATATTTTAAGGGTACCATAACAATACTATAACCTAATACTTACATGATTCACCATTTTATAAGTAAAATGAACTACGTTTAGCATGAATAGTATATTTACTGCAAAAGATTTGGGTCACCACCTATTCAAATGTCTTTCTACTGTACACGCTTTCCCCCTTCCCACCATTTTTGTGGGGGTCAAAAACTGAAAATTTTGAATTTTTTATATATATATTTGCATTTTTAAAATCTGCACTCAATTCTGAATCGATTGATATCATTTTCTATATTTCTGATTCTCCAAATAGGTTTTATACAGCTTCAAATTTGAGTAAGTCACGTCACCGCTGACCCCTCGGGTTCGCGAACTCTAACTGCAAAATTTCAATAGTGGAAAGGATTACCACCTGGTGTCTCATTTTACTCTTTTGATTATTTTGCTCATCGCTGACTCAAAAAAGCCAACTAAACCTCCTCATGCAACATGAATACCTACAAATACCTACATTACACACATTACACACTCGTTATTTGGGAACAATTATTTTCTTGTACACTTTTGGTTTATTATTTTCAATCATGAACAATAGGAATCGAGCAAGGAAAAAAAATTCTTACCCCCTCAAAAATTGATGGTTTACGTTTCAAGGTATGTAAAATCCGAAAATGCAATAAAAACGCTGCAAATCCCTGCACAACGGTTTATTATTTTGTACAGAATACCCTTCTGTTACAGATCACAGCTCTCTGTATAGATAAGCCGTCTAAATAATATGTACTAGTCTATACATATTATGTAGATCGCAGACCCTCCGCAGGTTAGTGTCTAACTCCGTACTCGTTACTAGGTACTTACATAATGTTGCAAAGAGAACTAAAATGGCTAAAATGGCAAACAAAAACGCAAATAATAAAGTTCTGAAGGAAAATTGTTGATGTGGAGTGAAATAGATGCCTCTTCTGCGTAGATCACTGTTTTCTGCGGTCAGTACCTACCCACTGGTCAAGTGTAATGATCCGTTGTGTAATAACTCGCACATCAATAATACTTCAACGGTTGGTCAAGTTGCAAAAGTACCGGTCAACGAAATCCAGCCCCTTCTTGGTAGATGAACAGTTGTGTAATAATTTACCGTTGTGTAATAATTTACCGTTGTGTAATAATTTACCGTTGTGTAATAATTTGCCGTTGTGTAATGATTTACTATTGTGTAATAATTTACCCATCAATAATACTTCAATGTTTGATCAGGTTTCAAAAGTACCGATCAACAAAATCCAGCCCCTTCTTGGTAGATGAACCGTTGTGTAATAATTTACCGTTGTGTAATAATTTACCGTTGTTTAATAATTTACCGTTACGTAATAATTTACCGTTGTGTAATAACTTACCATTGTTTAGTAATTTACCCATCTGTTGGGGGGCGGAAATGACAACCTATAATTAATGAAGTAACTCAATTGGCTCGGACTTGTAGAAACTTTGAAATTCCTACCTTTTGGTCGATGGTGCCTCGAGCTGGGGGCCCCCGTAGTGGCAGCGTCCGATGTTCTTCTCAGCAAAAGGGTGATGATTCGGAGGAAAGAATCGCGGGAGGGAAAAGTCTGAGCCAATTATACGATCTGTGAGGAATGTTACCAAAGAAAGCGGGGTACCGAATAGGTAATTAATTATGCGCAAACGACTGAATAAAAGCGAACGGTTTTCGGGCGGCGAGCGTGAGTTGACGAAACAGCGGTGATGGGCGAATACCAAACTCTATCTTCATCCCGAAAGGACGCTTCCAAGCTAAGCTGATAAGGCGATTAGTTCGAATGTGAACCATCACTCTATCTAGTGGCTTTTTCCCGAATTTATCAGGCTGAAGGCAGAATGAAGAGTTTCCTCCACCATCAATAATACTTCGTTTGTTCAAGTTTCAGAAGTACCTACCAACAACATCCGAAAGTCCATCACTTATTCAAATGAAATAATATCGCAGAACAACCAACTCGACTTCATACAGCCATCCTTGATTATAATCAGGTGCTCCCTAGTGATGATATCCCGGCCGGATTTATACCGTTTGATTCACGATCGTGTTGATGAAGCTTTTTTGTGCACACGGACGGCTGGACGTACAATGCTCCGGGTGGTCTCAAAAAATATTTTAGCTCAAGACAAATTTAATAACGTAAAAAAAACCATACCCTTCAATCAAAAGTTCTCGAGCTACGGCGTTCTGAATGTGTCAACCCCTATTTTGAACCCCTTAGAGATGACTGACAGTAACAGACCCCGAACGGAACCTGTAACCAGAATTTCATCAATTTTTATTCATGGTAACTAAGAAAAGTGGCCAATACGGCGTACGGCGGACAGACAGAAATTTTTTTATTGCATTTTCGGATTCTACATACCTTGAAACGTAAACCATCAAATTTGGAGGGGGGGGGGGGGGGGGTTAGAATTTTTTTTTATGCTCGATTCCAATGTTTCATTATTGAAAATAATAAACCAAAAATTTCTGTCTGTCCGCCGTACGCCATACGCCGCACTGACCACTTTTCTTAGTTACCACGTGTGGGGTTTTAACGAAACTTAAGTTAATTATGATTAAACCTTAATAGCGCTGATTCAAATAATATTGTTTGTACAATGAAGGAGAAGCTGAAGGACCACCAGCGATTAGAAGCTGGAATGAAAAGGAAAAAAAGTAATAGGAAAAGGGTGTCCACGCCCTACCTTGTTTTCGACGGGCGAAGTCGCATGGTGAGGATTGAGGGAAATGAAAGGGAAGCCGGCAAAAAGGATGGAAATGGGAAATAAAGGTTGTCGCGTGATCCCAAGGCATGAACTCGCGAAAAAATACTTGATTTAAACACAGTATTGATGGCAGGAGAAGAATATGAAAATTAGCTTGATCACTATAATCGATTGCACTGAGGAGCGGAACCGGACTGGCTTTTCGGGGAGCCCCAAAGATGAGAAAAGGGAGGGGAGGCCGCCGGGTACCCGGATGCAAGCACCGACCAGAGATAGGGTTTCACCACAAAAAAATTTTATGAAATTCGGGTTATAGGTTCCACTCGGGGTCTAGTTGGTCCTCGAAGCTCGAGGTTATTGTCAGTCATCTCTAAGGGGTTAAAAAAAGGGGTTGAAATTTTCAGAACGCCGTAGCTCGAAAACTTTCTATAAAAGGGTATGGTTTTTTTTACGTTATTAAATTTGTCTTGAGCTAAACAATTTTTTGAGACCACCCCGAGCATTGTACGTCCAGCCGTTGTTGTGCAACAAAAAGCTTCGTCAACACGATCGTGAATCAAACGGTAAAATCCGACCCGGATATCATCACTAGGGAGCACCTGATTATAATCAAGGATGGCTGTATGAAGTCGAGTTGGTTGTTCTGCGATATTATTTCATTTGACAAGTGATGGACTATTGGATTTTGTTGGTAGGTACTTCTGAAACTTGAACAAACGTTGAAGATTACTGATGGGTAAATTATTACACAACGGCAAATTATTACACAACGGTAAATTATTACACAACGGTAAATTATTACACAACTGTTCATCTACCAAGACGGGGCTGGATTTGGTTGATCGGTACTTTTGCAACTTGAACAACCGTTGAAGTTTTATTGGTGGGCAAGTTATTACACAACGGTTCATTATACTTGACCACGAGGGTAAGTATTCACCACAGAAAACAGTGATCTATGCAGAACGGGCATCTATTTCACTCCTCATCATCAGTTTTCCTTCAGAACTTCATTATTTGCGTTTCGTTTTGCCATTTTAGTTACTGTTTGTCATCGACAGAATTATTTTAGCGACGTTTTACTCGTGATTTAGGTAGGTACCTAGTAACGAGTACGGGGTTAGGTACTAACCTACGGAGGGTCTGCGATCTACATCATAATGTATAGAATAGTACATATTATAATATTATATAGACGGGTTATATATACAGAGAGCTGTGATCTGTAACAGAAGGGTATTCTGTACAAAATAATGAACCATTGTGGAGGGATTTGCAACGTTTTTTTAATCGGGAAAATTAAAAATATTCGCTCGTTAACGAAATTAACTAAGTACGAAAACTAATCCCAAAAATGTAACATCATATCTCGGCAAGAATAAACAGAAGATGATAACTACTACGAACTTACAATAATCGTGGAAGGGAAGAAGGACCTCTTTCCATACATAGTAATGTGATATCATTGTCATGGAAAAAATATGATATCCCCAATGGAATGTATTTTTGTTATATTTACGTCAGTGGTTCACTTATTCAAAAGTTGCTGACTCAGCAAGAGAGAAATCGTGGATGAAGGCATTGGAGGTATAGGTAGTAGGTTTATATATAGGTATATAGTAGGTAACATTAAGAAAAACCACTCTCCTGTAAAATCACATTTTTTAACATTCATTGTACCGTTTCTCAGGATGCAAGAGACTTTTTGAGAGAGAGAAAGGGGCACGATTCTTTTTTATTCTATTCTTTGGGGTTAAATGAAGGATGTCACGAGCCCTTTTTTCAAACATTTCAATTTCCTCATTTTTTATAGTTTTTTTACCAACGTTCAAAACGTAGACATTTTTGAATTGCTGCCATAACTCGCGTGATTATAATATTTGAAAAAAGGCCTCGAGACATCCAAGGTATTGAGTTGACGTTTAAAACTAACGAATAATGCATCCATTTCGGTCCATTGATTGCCGAGGAATAGTGCATCGAAAATCATGATAATTACTACTGCGGAACCAACCCCCTTCCCTCCAGTACTCGCGCCGCGGCATATAGCCACGTCACGTCTTCTTTTCTATTTCGAGGCTTAGATATATTAAACTATAAACACTATAAAAGCTACAAAAACGTAGTTGTGTCTCAATTCAGCGTTAAATTTCCTTCCGAAAACCATGAATACAAATAACTACATAACAACTAAGTTCTTATACTTAGGTACTCATTAAAACAAATAAACAAACAAGCAAAAAACGCTGCAAATCCCTGCACAACGGTTTATTATTTTGTATAGAATACCCTTCTGTTACAGATCACAGCTCTATGTATAGATAACCCGTCTATATGTTATAATATATGTACTATTCTATGCATAATTATGTAGATCGCAGACCCTCCGTAGGTTAGTACCTAACCCCGTACTCGTTTCCTAGGTACCTACCTAAATCACGAGTTAAATGTTGCTAAAATAATTCTGCCGATGACAAACAGTACCTAACAAAAAGAAACACACGTAATGAAGTTCTGAAAAGAAATTGTTGATGAGGAGTGAAAATAGTTGCAAAAGTACCTACCAACAAACTCCAGCCCCTTCTACGTAGATGGTATAATGAACCGTTGTGTAATAATTTATCGTTGAGTAATGATTTACCGTAGTAATAATTTACCCATCAATAATACTTCAACGTTTGTTCAAGTTTCACTACCTACCAACAAACTCCAAAAGAGCCATCATTTTTCAAATTAAATAATATCACAGAACAACCAACTCGACTTCATACTCCGCCAATATAATCAGGTGATCCCTACCAATGATTGGCCGTATTCACAAATTCCTATTGTGGGCGCGTCTCTGGTTACGAGATTTGGTTTGAATTGTATACAATTTCATTCACACTGGAGTCGAAAATGCCTGTCGGTGCAAACTTCGGGGCCTTACTGTGAACGAACGGCTGGACGTACGATGCTCCGTATGGTCTTATAAAACTCGCAAGTTCAAGAACTATTTAAAACCGTAAAAATATTTACGTAAAAAAATGGTATAGGCGTTTTGAAAATTTCAACCCCTATTTTGAACCCCTTAGAGATGACTCACAGTAACGTCGAGCTTCGAGGACCAACTAGACGCCGAACGGAACCTATAACCCGAATTTCATCAATTTTTTTTCATGGTAACTAAGAAAAGTGGCCCGTACGGCGTACGGCGTACGGCGTACGGCGTACGGCGTACGGCGGACAGACAGAAATATTTTTATTGCAGTTTTGGATTATACATACCTTGAAACGTAAACCATCAAATTTTGAGGGGGGGTAAGAATTTTTTTTTTCATGCTCGATTCCAATGGTTCATTATTGAAAATAATAAACCAAAAATACGAGTGAACATTATCAATAAATTGAAGGGACCGCTAAAGTTCTGGAACAGTATAATGAACAGACTGGTTGATACCTACTAGTTGAGACTAATTGATAATGAATTACATAAAAATAATCTTTGCTAGATTCATGAACATTTTTGTGACTCCTTATGGTTGGGTAGGTTTGAGTGAGGTGAAGGATGAGTTGAGTGAGAGTTTGGATGAGGAGGATGTGCTCGGTAGGGGTATTCTGCTAACGCCCCGCGGTTTTTACCACAGCAGGTGTTAGAGGAGAAGGAAGCGTCTCGCGGTTTTAACCACAGCAGACGCTAAGAGGAAGAGAGTGAATTCCCTGCGGTTTTCACCACAGCGAGTATTCAAGAGGGAGCACTCCGCGGTTTTCACCGTAGCAGGCGTAAGGAACGAAAGAGAGAAAAAGGAGATGTAGGTCGGGCGAGAAAGAAGTCGTGGGTAAGAGCGAGATGGGTCGAATGACGTTCTGGGCTAGAAGGTCTGCTTATAAAGACCCCTTTCCACCCGTCCCTCGTCGACAATCGACCGTTATGACCGTTGAGGGCGATGGCGGTTGATGGAAGGGACCCTTCTCCCTTGGCATCACCCAGCTGGTTGTTCCCTTCGTTATTTGGTAAAATCTTTCTATATTACATAGGAGTGGTACATGTAGAGGTTTGAGGAGAACCACGACAAAAATACTTGACCTTTACTTTTGTAACTCACAAACAAACAAAAATGAACTAGATTGTTGTTCGTTGTTGATTTTTGATCGCTGTTCCCTATGGAAAATAAATAGTGGCGATGATAAATAACTTTCATTTTTACCTTTCTGTGTAGGTAAGGGTTAGGAAAGTAAAAACATACCATACTGATGATAATTGTAATAAAATTAAATAAGAGAAGGGTCATAATGAAATACCTAGCTTCATTTCTTCGGAAATTAAAAAAAAAGCTGCGAATTACTACGCAGCGGTTAATTATTTACCTGTATAGATGGCCCTTCCGCGTAGATCACTGTTTTCTTTGGTCAGTACCTACCCTTGAGCTCTCCCTCAGGAAAGCACTAAAACGAGTACTGGAGCCGGCCCAGTAATTAGAGGTTCATAAAATGGCGCGGGATTCAATAATTAATTATTTTTAGTTATTCATTAAGCATAAGGTAAATAATAAACCGTTGTGTAAGAAATAAAAACCGTTGTATATTAATTTACTTGTATAGATGCCCCTTCTGCGTGGATCACTGTTTTCTTTGGTCAATACCTACTCTCGTGTTCCCCCCAGGAAAGCCCTAAATCGAGTACAGGAGCCGGCCCGGAATTAAAGTTTCATAAAAACGCACGGGATTCAATAATTCAACCTTAAATAATTGTTGTTATTCATGAAGTATAAAGTAAATAACAAGCCGTTGTGTAATAATTTACTGGTATAGATTTGCTGTAGGAGATCACTGTTTTCTGTGGTCAGTACGTACCCTCATGCTCCCCCAGGAAAGCCCTAAATCGAGTACTGGAACCAGACCTGGAATTACGTTTCATAAAAAAGCGCGGGATTAAGTAATTCGATCATTAATTATTTTTGGTTTATTATTTTCAATAATGAACCATTGGAATCGAGCATGAAAAAAAAAAATGTTTACCCCCCTCAAAATTTGATGGTTTCCGTTTTCTAGAATCCGAAAACTTAATTTTAAAAAATTCTGTCCGTCCGCCGTACGCCTTACTGAGCACTTTTCTTAGTTACCATGAACCAAAATTGACGAAATTCGGTTTATAGGTCTCATTTGGGGTCTAGTTGGTCCTCGAAGCTCGGCGTTAATGTCAGTCATCCCTAAGGAGTGAAAAATAGGGGTTGAAGTCTCCAGGACGCCGTTTTCTCGATTTTTTTACGGTTTTAAATAGTTCTCGAACTTGGGAGTTTCTGACCACCCGGAGCACTGTATGTCCAGCCGTTCGTTCACAGTAAGGCCCAGAAGATTGCTCCAACAGGCATTTTCAACAGCAGGGTGAATGGAATTGTATACATTCAGCCCAAATATCATCACTAGGGACGCACTAGCAATCGGGAATTGGCCCAAGATCATCATTGCTAGGGAGCACATGATTTTATAATCATGGATTATGAAGTCGCGTTGGTTGTTCTGTGATATTCTTTCATTTGAAAAATGATGGCTCTTTTGGAGTTTGTTGATACCGTGTAGTGAAACTTGAACAAACGTTGAAGTATTATTGATGCCTAAATTATTACACAATGGTAAATTATTACACAACCGTAAATTATTGCGCAACGGTTCATTATACTATCTACGTAGAAGGGGCACCTATACTGGTAAATTATTACACAACGGTTTATTTTTGCCTTATGCTTCATGAATAACTACAAAATGATTAATGATTGAATTATTGAATCCCGCGCATTTGTAGGAAACTTTAATTCCGGGGCCGGCTCCAGTAGGTACTCGATTTAGGGCTTTCCTGGTGGGGGGGGGGGGGGGGGCTCGAGAGTATTGACCACAGCAAACAGTGATCTACGTAGAAGGGGCGTCTATACAGGTAAATAATAAACCTTCGTGTAATAGTTTGCAGCGATTTTCAAGTTCATAAAGTACCTATAAACAAAATCCAATGGATCCATCATTTTTTTAATGAAATGCTATAGCAGAACAACCAACTCGACTTCATACAGCCATCCGTGGTTATAATCAGGCGCTCCCTAGCGATGATATCTGGGCCGGATTTATACCGTTTGATTCACGATCATGTTGACGAAGCTTTTCGGTGCAAACGAATGACTGGTCGTACAATGCTCTGGGTGGTCTCAAAAAATTCTTTAGCTCAAGATCAATTTAAAAACGTAAAAAATACCATACCCTTCTATCGAAAGTTTTCGAGCTACGACGTTCTGAAAATTTCAACCCCTATTTTTCACCCCTTAGAGATGACTGACAGTAACGCCGAGCTTCAGGACCAACTAGACCCCAAAGGGGGCCTACAAACCAATTTCATCAATTTTGGTTTATGGTAACTAAGAAAAGTGCGAAGAAATGTTTTTATTCCATTTTTATTCTACATAACTTGAAACTTTAACCATCAAATTTTGAGGGTGGTTAAAAATTTTCTTTCATGTTCGATTCCAAAGGTTCAGTATTGAAAATAATAAACGAAACAAAAAAATATGTGAGAAGGAAATGTGGGTACAGCCTGCCTATATACATCCAAATAGCATTTCAAGGAGTTTATGAATAAATGCATGCAGTGGACCTATCAGATTAAGCCTAAAACAGCTTGTACGAAAGAAGAAAATACAAAACGGATAGTAATGAATCGTGCTTACATTAAAATAACGCGTTGAGACAAGTTGCCGCCAACCAAAACACGTACAGAATCGCCTATCATTCCCAAAATCCATTCCCTAAATCGGACGTACGGACGAACGGTTCATCGAACAGAAATAATTTTGGTGTCGTTTGAATCACCGAGAAAATGGCTTTCCATCAAATCCTGTTTCTCCGAAACTGCTTCCAAAAGTTATACCGCTCACGTCAAGTCCTTAGAGCGAAATGAAAACATTCTGCCATCGTGAAGGACCACCGACTTTACGATTGAAGGAGTCGGATTTCGAAAAATGCCTGCAGCGTATTTTACCCGCCGGCGTTTGAAGAGCACGCCGGAAAAAACCGCAATGAGATCCGTTCAGTCGTTTGGCCATCTTCTCAAGACATGCGTACACTTCGAGTTTTATATATAAGATATAAAATAGGGTAGGAAAAGATTCACTCACCTAGTAAATTCATATTATCAGCCTCCACCATGCATCCGCACGATCGTTTTCTTCGTGTCGGTCGTTGCAAAAGGAGGAAGGCAAGGAAGCACTTGAGCTCCCCTGAGAGCCTGTAGCAGCAGCCCTCCCTTTCCAAGGTGGAGCTATGGAGAATTTCCGCGAGAGCTCTCAGTTGGTCTTTGGACGTTATCACGTCGATAATTGGGTTTCCTTTTTCCACTGAGTTCTTGAAGATCTTGTTGACAATTTTCTCCGCCAACTCACCTAAATACACCGTGAACTTGAAGTTGAGCATCATACAAAGGGTGTATGTCTGGAATAGGATTGCCTTTCTGTTGGAAGGTACCGGAAGAATGGTGACCCTGTGTGCTCAGAACCATCTTCTACCTGCTAGTCTATGAAGACATATTTTTTTCGACACTCATCACGGTTATACCTATTCTGTTGGTGATGAGATGATGATTAATGTATGATACCTATTCTGTACGGTATGAATCCATTTTAGGGCATTCTGAATTCATCCCCGGAGTTAACATTTTTTAAATGTTTTACTCACAGAACCAACAACTGATTATTATGAATGTATGAATGAACAACCTATAATACAATAATATAGTTTATATTGTAATGGATGAGGGGTTTAACTACGCCGCCCATACAGCGTAGTTTCCCCCTCTCCATCCTCTAGAAAGGTAGGGAGGCAGTGTGACAGCTGCCCCCGGAGACAAATGGTTAGATTATAACGCGTTGCCTCCAGGAGTTGATGATTCGTTTCCGCGAATCAACCGCCCCTTCAGCCGCGTGTCAAAAAGATCGGGAAGAGCCAGCATCCAAGATGGACGTGATTCCCATATACCGTCACACTCCTCCCCTTAAAAACATACTTCTTTGAAGAAGAAGTATGTGAAGTTAGACACGGGACTGAAAGTAGTATGGAGTTCTAATTCAGGAAGATTCATCTGAAAAACTCCAAAGCTGACAGCTTCCATCGTAATGGTACTACTGAGAATTGTTACTGGTGGAGAACTTAGCTCCTATCAATATCACTTGGCGCACTTGGGCAAAAAGGAAAGAAAAAAAGTAGTTGTCAGAGGTTCTGGTTCAGGAAAGTTCATCTGAACAACCTCTAGGTGACTAACCCCCATCATAAGATGGAACAACTGGGAAAACAAGGGGAAAAATTACAAAAAAAGGCGTTGAACGCCAGGCATAACAGCCTTAAGAATAATATCATGAGGTTTGATATTATTAATAGTAGTAATCATGAGGTTGATTGTAATAATAATAATCATGAGGTTGATTTGATAAAAATAGAAAATCCAATGGCCGAAGTGTATATTGATAAACAAAGGGGTATTAAAAAGAGGATTCCTTCTGGAAAAGCTCTCAAAAAGTGGAGGGGGTACCGAGGATAAAATCCAGCACATACCCACCAACCACGCTCTGCTACCATGTAATAGATGAGGGGTTTAACTACGCCGCCCATACAGCGTAGTTTCCCCCTCTCCATCCTCTAGAAAGGTAGGGAGGCAGTGTGACAGCTGCCCCCGGAGACAAATGGTTAGATTATAACGCGTTGCCTCCGAGAGTTGATGATTCGTTTCCGCGAATCAACCGCCCCTTCAGCCGCGTGTCAAAAAGATCAGGAAGAGCCAGCATCCAAGATGGACGGGATTCCCATATACCGTCACAATATATTATATATATACTTTTACATTCACCTGATAGTGCTTTTTTATACATAGCATCATTCGGATCTCCTGTATCTTGATATTCGTCAGGATGCTTTGGCCGCCCTCCTCCTGGATGACAGCAGCTGTCAGGCTTACACGGATGCGATTTATCTTTGTGGATCCCGATCATGAATTTCCGATAAGTTGGCGTAGGTGGCAATGTGAAACGACAAACTTCTCTCGTTCCGGTACATTTTGCTGTCGAAGGGCTTGTCGGACATGTGGGTTTCGCTGGTGGCGTTTTTTGAGTATCTGTAAATTTGCTCCGTGAAGCAGAGGCTTTTGATCGAACGTAGATGTCTTTGTTATTAGAGATCTATCGATCAAAATTATGCAGACAATACCCACGTTCAACTTTAGGACACTGAGCAGTGCTTTCAATAGATGAATACAAAATCTGTTATGAAACCACACATCATCAAGTGGGCAACTAAATCGCCGATCAATCCCTATTTTGGTTTATTATTCTGTGAATAATACACCTATGTATTCGCTCAGCAAAAAAATTTTATAACACCCCCTCAAACTTTTTTCTTTTCCGTTTCAAGGTGCGTAGATTCCAAAAATGCAATGTCCGTCCGCCGTCCGCCGTCCGCCGTATCACGTGTACAGGCTTCATTTTCGGTCTAAAAAATTCGTTCTTTCGCACACATGCTCCACTTGGGCCCTAGTTGTGTCCCGAAACTTTTCAGCCCGATCGGAATATACCCAGGGGTGTTATGAGTGAAAATGTGTATAAAAATAGGTACTTTTTGTGTTTTAGTAATATGTCTGTAAAATGAGCTTTTGGTTTATTATTCTGTGAATAATACACCTATGTATTCGCTCAGCAAACAATTTTCATAACACCCACTCAAAATTTGTTCTTTTCCGTTTCAAGGTGCGTAGATTCCAAAAATGCAATGTCCGTCCGCCGTATCACGTGTACAGGCTTCATTTTCGGTCTAAAAAAGTCGTTCTTTCGCACACATGCTCCATTTGGGCCCTAGTTGTGTCCCGAAACTTTTCAGCCCGATCGGAATATACCGAGGGGTGTTATGAGTGAAAATGTGTGTAAAAATAGGTACTTTTTGCGTTTTAGCAACATATTGGTAACATGAGCTTTTAAGGTATCGTTTTTCATGTTTTTGGGGACGAGAAGACCGAATATTAAGTCGATTTTGACCAAAGAATAGAAAATTGAGGTTCTACCAGATGTTCAGCTCCCGAAATTGATTTTTTATTAGTCAAAAACCTGGGAAATCGTCTGAAATCACCATCAATTTGTAGAATAACACTGGAAAAATTGCCAAAAGGTGGATCAAGACGATTAAATGGTACTATCAATGATCAGAGAAAATTTATTTAAAAAAAAAAGGAGCGTACCTTATTCGTGTTTTGGGGGCCAAAATTGGTGGAAACCACCAGAAATAGCTATTTCAATTATTTTATATGAAAGAAACAATAAATAAACAGCCAACATTTCTGTAGGTATGTCCAATAGAATAATAAACCCATGTGACAAGGACTTTGCAGCGTTTAAGGTATCGGTTTTCATGTTTTTGGGGACGAGAAGACCGAATATGAAGTCGATTTTGACCAAAGAGTAGAAAATTGAGGTTCTACCAGATGTTCCGCTCACGAAATTGATTTTTTATGAGTCAAAAACCTGGGAAATCGTCTGAAATCACCATCAATTTGTAGAATAACACTTGAAAAAGTGTCAACAGGTGGATCAAGACGATTAAATGGTACTATCAATGATCAAAGATAATTTGGAAAGAAAAAGAAAAAAAAAGGAGCGTACCTACCTAATTTGTGTTTTGGGGGCCAAAATTGTTGGAAACCACCAGAAATAGCTATTTCAATTATTTTATATGAAAGAAGCAATAAATAAACAGCCAACATTTCTGTACGTATGTCCAACAGAATAATAAACCCATGTGACAAGGACTTTGCAGCGTTTTTAAGTAAAGGTACATACTAGATGTCTGGCTAAGATGCTGCAAATGATCGTGGTTCACATTACATCATATTTATAGTGAACATATTTATTTTTTTGTGTGCTGTTGCTAATCGATGTTCTCATTCTCACAATGCAGCGTAACTTTTCAAGTTGAACTCAACAGATTTGACTGGACCAACGTTTCATGGAGTTGGTGCATGTTTGGTTTTGGAATATATTTAACCTCACGGCAAAAAAACGCTGCAGATTATTACACAAAGGTTTATTATTTACCTGTATAGATGCCCCTTCTGCGTAGATCACTGTTTTCTGTGGTCAATACCCTCGAGCTTCCCCCAGGAAAGCCCTAAATCGAATAATGGAGCCGGCTCCAGAATTAAAGTTTCCTACAAATGCGCGGGATTCAATAATTCAATCATTAATAATATTATTATTTGTATTTATTCATGAATCTAAGGCAAATAATGAACCGTTGTGGCAAATAATAATTTACCTGTATAGGTGCCCCTTGAGGTTGTTCATGTATAGGTGTAACCTGAACGGTTGTTCTAGTTGCAAAAGTACCTATCAACAAAATCCAGCCCATTCTCCGTAGATGGTATAATGAACCGTTGTGTAACAATTTACCGTTGTGTAATAATTTACCATTGTGTAATAATTTACCCATCAATAATACTTCAACTTTTTTCAAGTTTCAAAAGTACCTACCAACAAAATCCAATAGATCCATCACTTTTCAAATGAAATAATAATATCGCAGAACAACCAACTCGACTTCATAAGCCATCCGTGATTATAATCCGGCATCTGGGCCGGATTTATACTGTTTGATTCACGATCATGTTGACGAAGATCTTCGGTGCAAACGAACGGCTGGTAGTACAATGCTCCGGGTAGTCTCAAAAAATTCTTTAGTTCAATATCAATTTAAAAACGCTAAAAAAAACCATATCCTTCTACTGAAAGTTTTCGAGCTACGGCGTTCTGAAAATATCAACCCCTATTTTTAACCCCTTAGACGACTGACAGTAACGCCGAGCTTCAGGACCAACCAGACCCTGACAGGAACCTATAAACCAAATTTCGTCAATTTTTGTTCATGGTAACTAAGACAAGTACTAAGTCTGCACTAAGAAAAGTTCATGGTAACTAAGAAAAGTAACTAGGATAAGTGCCGTACGCCGTACGGCGGACAGGCAGAAATTTTTGGTTTTTGGTATTTTCAATAATGAACCTTTGGAATCGAGCACGAAAAAAAATTTAACCCCCCTCAAAATTTGATGTGTCGTGAGTCCCTCCAGGAATCACTCCTCTAGAGCTTAAGTTCTCGCCAAATATTCAACCACGAAAGATAGTTCCTATTAATAAACGGTACGAGTGGGGAGACAAGCCACAGGATCCAGGGTACACAACCTGGAGCCCCACCACCAACCCCTAACAGGGGGTTGGAGGGAGAGGACTCACTTTCCTATAAAACCCCGGATCCTGCGTGTCGTGAGTCCCTCCCGGGAACACTCCACTAGTAACTTTAAGCTCTCACCAACATTCTAATGCCAAACTTAGTTTCCGTCAATAAACAACTGAGTGGGGAGACAAGCCACAGAACCCAGGGACACAACCTGGGGCCCCACCGCCAACTCCCAACAGGGAGTTGGAGGGAGAGGCCTCCAGTTCCTATAAAACCCTGGATCCTGGGGCTTTAGCTTCATTCGACACTTCCTCTAACTAGCTCTCTCTCTTCTCTCCTCTACCTTGCTCCTCCTCCCAGATGATCGGTGGATTACCGCCGCCTGGGAAAACCTTCTCCTCTAAGTCTAGATGATCGGTGGACTACCGCCGCCTAGACAACACCTCCTCTCTCAAAAGAACCTAGATGTCGGTGGATTACCGCCGCCTGGGCAAATTCCTACACTCACCTCCATCTCCCCTTAAAAGGTCGTAGATGATCGGTGGATATCCGCCGCCTGCGCCTTTCCTCACGCCACCGTGATGAACCAAATTCTAAATTCATCACAGTGGTGAACCCGACGTTCACCCAACCTTCTTTTCCTTCCCACCTAATGTGTCAACCCCAGTCAAGTACAGTTCGGTGTCCCCATTTTCAACTTCAAATTCGGTTAAATCAGTCAGTTTGAATTTCGCAATTTTGGCCCACCCCAACCGCTCGGAGATCGCACGGCTCTCACGTCTCCACTCAACCACACACGCCTCCGCTCCGACTTATTGCGAATTTCGATTTTAAAATTTAAAATTTGAGTTTTCAAATTTCAGACCTCAGCTATGGACCCGAACTCACCATCGCCCCCGATCCTCCGGCCAGCCACGCTGCAGCCGCCCGCCGCCCCGACAACGGACGCAGCGGCCACTGCCGACAACCCGTTCTCCACCCTTTCACCGTCCGGCTCTACCTCCCCACAGGCGCCCAACGCCGCCGCCGCCGCCGCCGCCGCTGCAGCCGCGGCACACGCCGCCGCCGACGTCATGACGGCCTCTGCGTCGTTTCCCCTGTCACTTCCCCCGTTCTACTCACACGACCCCGCTCTGTGGTTTTTTCAGGTTGACGCTGCGTTTTCGGCCGCCAACATCCGCAGCCAGAAAACTCGCTACTCCCACATTATCTCCCTGCTACCATACGACATCCTCCTCCAGACGTCGGACATCTCCCCCGACGCCGCCGCTGCGTACGACGACCTCCGCAGCCGCCTCATAACCCTCTACCAGCCGTCCAAAATCGCACGAGTCGCCGCGCTCTCGCAGCCACAGCACCTCGGCGACCTCAAGCCCTCCCACCTCTACCGCCGTCTGCGTCACTAACTGCAGGGGATAATGACGGCCGACATCGCGCGGACCTTCTGGCTGCGCGCTCTCCCCCACCCCATACAGATGGCGCTCGCCAGCCACCTAGACGGCCCGGATGAACCCCTGCTTCGCCTCGCCGACACTGTCCACGACCTCGCCACAGCCGCCAGCGTCAGTGAGGTCCACACGCCCCGCACCTCAACACCGCGGCGAGACCGCACGACGTCACGGGAGCGCAGCCGGCCCCCCTCCCTCGACAGGCGCCGACCCCTCTCCATCGAGCGCCGCCGAACCCCCTCCACCGACCGCCGGCGCCAGCGTTCACCCGAGCGCCGCCCCACCCCTCCTCGGGAACAACGTAGGGGAAGATCGCCGGCCGCTGCGACCCCCTCCACCACGCCTCGCCCCTCCAAGACGACGTACCTCCCCGCGGACCCCCCCCCCCCCCCCCCCCCCAACGGTGTTTCTACCACGTAAACTTCGGTGGGGAGGCCCGCAAATGCCAACCCCCCTGCTCCTTCCCCTCCAAGCAGGGAAACGCGGACGCCCGCCGGTAAATCCGGCGGGCCCCCCTCCTCGCCAACACGGGGGGGACCCCCACCAACCCCCCCCCCGGCCCGAATTCACACCACCACCACCACCAAACAACGCTACCCCTCCTACGCCGCCGCCACGGCCGCCAACCTCCCAACCACGCCTAGCAGCGCCGCCAAACCCCTCACCCCGGCACCAACCGTTCCCCCACCCGGGAACGGCCCCTCCACGCCCGCCACCAGGGCCACCAACCTGCCGGCCGCACCTCACGGCGCCGCCCAACCTCTTCTCCTACCAACTACCGCTCCCCCACCCCGGAACGGCCCCTCCACACCTGCCGCCAGGGCCACCAACCTGCCGGCCCCGCCTCACGGCGCCGCCGAACCCCTCTCCCCGCCAACTACCGTTCCCCCACCCCGGAACGGCAAACTGTCAAACCGCGTCTCGTTCGCAGGGGATCAACCACCACAGCCACCACCAACCCTCACCTCCACCACCCCTGCTACCGCCCAGACACCCCCCGCCACAGCCTCCGCAATTTTACCCCACTCCGTCCCAACCCACCAACGCCTATTTTTAAAATGCGGCAAGACCAGCATCCCGTTCCTCATCGACACAGGGGCGGCGCTCTCCATATTCCCCAACTCCATTCTCCGTCGTCAGGCGCGCTGTTATCGCCAGCTTCTCTACGCCGCCAACGGTACCACCATCCCCTCGTACGGGACGTACCGCTCATCAATCTACATGAGCGGACTCGCGTACGAGTGGGAATTCACCGTGGCGGACGTGGAGAAGGCGATCCTGGGGGCCGACTTCCTGGCATATTTCGGCCTCCAGGTCGACGTAAAAAACGCGCGCCTGATCGACCCCTCCACCAGCAAACCGATCCCCGGATACATACATACCATTGACCGCCCACCAACCAAATTCGAAGCCCTCCTCCAACACTACCAACCCCAGCGCCGCCCCTCAGCACACATCTCCACAATTCAGCACTTTATTGAAACCACCGGACCCCCAATTTCCGCCAAAGCCCGACGCCTCCACCCCCTGCAACTCTCCCAGGCCCGTCAACACTTCGACAAGTTGATCAAGGACGGAATCATCCGGCCCTCAAAATCCCCTTGGGCTTCACCACTCCACATAGTGCAGAAGCCCAATGGGGATATCCGTCCCTGCGGCGATTACCGCCGCTTAAACTCCAAAACGACACCAGACCTTTACAATGTCCCCCACCTTCGGGACTTTTCCTCCCACCTGCACGGCACCACCGTATTTTCTACCCTCGACATCTCTAGGGCCTTCCACCACATAAACATACACCCCCCCGATATTCCAAAAACTGCGATTATCACACCCTTCGGCCTGTTTGAGTACGTTAAGATGGGTTTCGGCCTCAGGAACGCTGCCCAAACATGGCAACGTTATATGGATAACATCCTACGAGGCCTTCCATTTGTATTCTGCTTCTTGGATGACATCCTGATCGCCTCCCGAAACCCGCAGGAACACCTCGACCACCTCACACAGATTCTCGACATATTCTCCGCCGAAGGCCTCCAGATCAACACGGAAAAATGCGTCCTCGCCCAACCCTCAGTCCGCTGCCTCGGCCACCAAGTCTCCTCCGACGGAATCAAGCCCCTCCCAGATAAGGTCCACGCCATTATGGATTTCCCCCAACCCCGTACCGTGACGGAACTCCGCCGTTTCCTGGGTATGTTGAATTTTTATCGTAGACACATCAAACACGCAGCACAACATCAACAACCACTCATACACGCCATCCCCCAACCCGCCAAGAAAAACGATAACCGCCCCATACCCTGGACCCCCGAACTTACAACCTCCTTCCAAATTTGTAAACAGGACCTGGTAGACGCCGCTCTATTGGCCCATCCCGACCCACACGCTCCCCTCTCCATCACAACCGATGCGTCCGACTGGGCCATCGGGGCAGTGCTCCACCAGCACACCGGCGCCACCCCCCAACCCCTCGGATTCTTTTCTAAAACTCTATCCCCCACCCAAAAAAATTACTCAACCTTCGACAGAGAACTCCTCGCCATCCACGAAGCCATCAAACACTTCCGTGACTTCGTGGAGGGCAGGCAGTTCTCTGTCATAACTGATCATAAACCCCTAACACACGCTCTCCTCCAAAACCGCAAATCCGCCTCCCCGCGTCGCCTCCGGCAGCTCGAATTTATCGGACAATTTACGTCCGATATTCGCTACCTGCCGGGGGCCGACAACTGCGTGGCGGACGCACTGTCCCGTCCCACTCCCGCGCCGGTGGAGGAGTTACTGCCTTTCCCCTCCCCACAAATCCTAAAATCCAAGCAACTTCCAAATTCCGACCCCGCCCTCTCCAATCTCATTTCCGCCTCCAAATTGGAACAACTGCCTCCCCTCGACCTCTGGTGCGACGTAACGGCCGATTCACCGCGCCCTTACGTTCCACCGGAGCTGAGGCGGCAGTTGTTCCTCCACTATCACTCCCTACACCATCCCGGCATCCGGGCGAGCCGAGATCTGATCAAGACGCGGTACTTCTGGCCCCACATGAACACAGGTATCCGTACCTGGGTTCTAGGGTGCCAGAAGTGCCAACGATTTAAGGTCTCGGCTCACCCCCATGTACCTCCTCAACCCATCCCCGACTCCCTCCCGTGGGAACACGTTCATTTAGATCTGGTCGGCCCCCTTCACCCCTCCGAGGGGAAGAGGTACTGCCTCACCATGATCGACCGTGCAACCAATTGGGTTGAGTGTATCCCACTCGCCCACATTACCGCGGACGCCGCCGCCGCGGCCTTCCTAAACCAATGGATCAGCCGCTACGGTTGTCCGCGGACACTCACGGTCGATCAGGGGAGGCAGTTTGAGTCAGCCCACTTTACCGACCTACTACGTTCCCTCGGGATACAAAAAATCCGCACCACTCCCTATCACCCCCAATCCAACGGGAAAATAGAGTGGTGGCACTCGGTCCTGAAACAAGCTATCTCCACATCAGCCACATCCCCCTCATGGACCAAAACCCTCCCCTATGTCTTACTAAGCCTCCGTACTTCCGCCCGTCCTTTAGACAACACAAGTCCCGCACAACACGCTTTTAAAGACCCCCTCCGTTTACCAGCCGACATTTTCACTCCACACAACACTCCGTCAATTAACAGGGAACCACTACACACAACAACACCACACAACGACACCACCTATCCAAAACGTTTTTACACCGCCACTCACATGTACCTGAAGGAGCCCGGCATCCACAAAACATTTCAACCTCTCTACGCCGGGCCATTTCAGGTCATCCGCTCCACACACACCACAGCTACCCTGTTAATTGACGGGAAGCCCCACACTGTACCCCTCGCCCGATGTAAACCAGCCCCAGTCCTCCCCGACCAATCGCACCACACCACTCCCCCGCCCACCCCCGCACCACAAACACCACACGTCACCTCCATTTCACCCACCGGACCCCGACGTCGCCGCCTCTCTCCGCGACGTCCCGGGTACCGGCTCCCACCGGCTCTTCCCCTTCACCACCACCATCACACGCCACATCCTATCCACACCCAGGGAACGGCGGATTTCCGCACCCTTATATTGTACCCTCACGACCTTGTAAATACCTTGTAAATACTTTGTAAATAACCATCACTAGAACTAACCTTGTAAATACTTTGTAAATAACCATAACTATAACTATAACTATAACTAACTATTATATCCAACTGTACTATATCTCGCTATAACTATCATCACTATTGTTAATACTACATCACTATTGTTAATACTCCACCTCACCCATTGTAAATACTCGACATCAACCAATGTAACCACCCTTAGCCTAAGTATATATCCACCTAGCTTTAAGTCCAAGACCTTCAGTCCCACTCGTGTTTGCCGTGGCCCTCAGCCTTTGTAACCTCTGGCCTTCAGCCCCTCCTATGTTTGCCCTAGCCCTCAGCTCTTGTGATCTTGCGCCTTCAGCACCCGACCCTCGCCTCACTTATTCCCTTGGCCCTCAGCCCTACTTCTGTTTGCCTTGGCCCTCAGCCCCTGTCACCTTGCGCCTTCAGCTCCACGAATCTTGGTTCGAACTGGGGGGACCTCTGTCGTGAGTCCCTCCCGGGAACACTCCACTAGTAACTTTAAGCTCTCACCAACATTCTAATGCCAAACTTAGTTTCCGTCAATAAACAACTGAGTGGGGAGACAAGCCACAGAACCCAGGGACACAACCTGGGGCCCCACCACCAACTCCCAACAGGGAGTTGGAGGGAGAGGCCTCCAGTTCCTATAAAACCCTGGATCCTGGGGCTTTAGCTTCATTCGACACTTCCTCTAACTAGCTCTCTCTCTTCTCTCCTCTACCTTGCTCCTCCTCCCAGATGATCGGTGGATTACCGCCGCCTGGGAAAACCTTCTCCTCTAAGTCTAGATGATCGGTGGACTACCGCCGCCTAGACAACACCTCCTCTCTCAAAAGAACCTAGATGTCGGTGGATTACCGCCGCCTGGGCAAATTCCTACACTCACCTCCATCTCCCCTTAAAAGGTCGTAGATGATCGGTGGATATCCGCCGCCTGCGCCTTTCCTCACGCCACCGTGATGAACCAAATTCTAAATTCATCACACTGCGCCTTTTTCTTCATTCGACACTTCCTCTAACCAGCTCTCTCTCTCTTCTCCTACCTTGCTCTCTCCTACACCTCTAAAAGATCCTAGATGACGGTGGTGGTCAGCCCATAACCGCCTAGGCAAACCTCCTCTAAAAGATTCCAGATGTCGGTGGTGATTCGCTCATAACCGCCTGGACACAACCCAAAAGATCCTAGATGTCGGTGGTGATTCGCTCATAACCGCCTAGGCAAAACCTCTTCCAAAAAGATCTCAGATGTCGGTGGTGATCCGCTCATAACCGCCTGGGCATTTTCCCTCACACCACCGTGATGCCAATTTTAAATTCATCACATGATGGTTTCCGTTTCAAGGTAAGTAGAACCCCAAAATTCAATAAGAAAGTGAAATTTTCATCCCAGATATCATTGCTAGGGACGCGGCAACAATTGAGAATTCGCCCAAGATAATCATTACTAAGGAGCTGATTATATTCACGGAGTATGAAGTCGAGTTTGTTTTTCTGTGATATTATTTCATTTGAAAAATGATGGCTCTTATGGATTTAGGTGATAACTTGAATAAACGTTATGTTTCATGAATAACAACAATATTATGAAACTTTAATTCCCGGGCCGGCTCCAGTCCTATATTTAGGGCTTTCCTGGGCGACCTCGAGGTCCACAGAAAACTATGAACTACGCAGAAGGAGCATCTATATAGATTAATAATAAACCGTTGTGCAATAATTTGCAGCGCTGTTATTGCCTTTTCGGATGCTACATACCTTGAAACGTAAACCTACCAATTTGGGGGGGGGGGGGGGGGGTTAAAAAAATGTTCTTGCTCGATTCCAAAGGCTCATTATTGAAAATAATAATTGAGCACCTTTTTTGTCGGGCCAAATAATCATACCCTTTGGTCTGGTTTTGTTGACTTTGCACCCAGGGGTATAGGTTGACATAATATTAACACCTCACACTCAACGTTCGTACAATTCTGATCAATGATGAAGTTATAAAAAAATAGTATTATTATTTCGTTTGTTATGGGATTTATCCAATTTCATTTCAAACGCATTGAAGTATGTTCTTATAACGGGCATAGTTCCAAGTGCTACATAGTAAAATCAAGTCAAAAAGTTGAAAGTACTTTGGAGGGAGGAACTGAGGGATGGCGGCCGTAAGATTTCCGCTGACGTCACGTCATGAATTTTTCTGGAGACGTCATCCTTGTGCTCCGCATGTATTATTTATTGATTTGAAATTTCGAAATAACCATACAAACAGTAAATACCTGAACAGTCTCCTTTGATAACAGGGAAAATTTCGCTCCCATTTTCTTTTGAAGTGTTCCCTACTGGAACCATCAAATTGGTCGTAGAAATGTTAATCTGTGCGCTTGGAGTTTGAGGGATAGCAATATTGCAGACGGAAGTAGTTTGAACTCCAGGGGAAACTGTAGCAGTAGCACTTCTCGCCAAATGTATTGGCAACCACCGCCGGGCTGAACTGCACTGTATGATTGTAGATAACAGGAAACAGAGCATTACTAAAACGAAGGCTCTAAACATGAAAATCCGAAGAGCGGACTTTTGGAGAAAACAAGGAAGTACTATTATGATATTCACGCAAGTTCTTGGAACCCACGTTGTTATTAACGCCTATTTCCATGGAAGTCACTTGGTAGTTTTGTGTAATGTATGAACAGTAATTTTATATAATAATGATGTGAGTGTAAAATTTACTACGTTGGATGTTCATTAGGTACTCCATTATTAGCATCTTAGCTTGCCCGGAGGCTACAGTGTCCAGTCCATAGCTTTAAATTCATAAATCGTGCACCGTTTTGACAAGTTCATGTCTTTGCCCTGGCACATAGCACAAAAAACGCTGCAAATCCCTGCACAACGGTTTATTATTTTGTATAGAATACCCTTCCGTTACAGATCACAGCTCTATGTATAGATAATCCGTCTATATAATTTATGATATGTACTACTCTATACATATAATGTAGATCGCAGACCCTCCGTAGGTTAGTACCTAACCCCGTACACGTTACTAGGTACCTACCTAAATCACGAGTTAAATGTTGCTAAAATAATTCTGCCGATGACAAACAGTACCTAACAATAAGAAACACACACAATGAAGTTCTGAAAAGAAATTGTTGATGAGGAGTGAAAAAAGTTGCAAAAGTACCTACCTACCAACAAACTCCAGCCCCTTCTACGTAGATGGTATAATGAACCGTTGTGTAATAATTTACCGTTGAGTAATGATTTACCGTAGTAATAATTTACCCATCAATAATACTTCAACGTTTGTTCAAGTTTCACTACCTACCAACAAACTCCAACAGAGCCATCATTTTTCAAATGAAATAATATCACAGAACAACCAACTCGACTTCATACTCCGCCAATATAATCAGGTGATCCCTACCAATGATTGGCCGTATTCAAAAATTCCTATTGTGGGCGCGTCTCTGGTTACGAGATTTGGTTTGAATTGTATACAATTTCATTCACACTGGAGTCGAAAATGCCTGTCGGTGCAAACTTCGGGGCCTTACTGTGAACGAACGGCTGGACGTACGACGCTCCGGATGGTCTTAAAAAACTCGCAAGTTCAAGAACTATTTAAAACCGTAAAAATATTTACGTAAAAAAATGGTATAGGCGTTTTGAAAATTTCAACCCCTATTTTGAACCCCTTAGAGATGACTCACAGTAACGTCGAGCTTCGAGGACCAACTAGACGCCGAACGGAACCTATAACCCGAATTTCATCAATTTTCTTTCATGGTAACTAAGAAAAGTGGCCCGTACGGCGTACGGTGTACGGCGTACGGCGTACGGCGTACGGCGGACAGACAGAAATATTTTTATTGCAGTTTTGGATTCTACATACCTTGAAACGTAAACCATCAAATTTTGAGGGGGGGTAAGAATTTTTTTTTTCATGCTCGATTCCAATGGTTCATTATTGAAAATAATAAACCAAAACTGTCACGAAATTGCGTAACGAAATTGTGTTACAGTGCCTTTATAATGATTTCCGCTTACAACGACCCCGTTGTTAGGTTTGTTCATTTTCTACACTTTTTAACCCACAAAAATCGTTCACCACTCGTTGGAAAGCTCTCGATTTAACGAACATTTTCATGTTCTCCATAACATATTGACTATACGAATAGCGGAGCTATGGGCATAACTGTTCTCATATTTTGTTTACAAACTAATGATCGTGAGTGTAGAAGATAATTAATCCGGAATCGTCTATTTTATTGAAATTAGGTACCTACCTCTTAATATTAATAATGTCAAATTAATGCAATAGGTAAAGACATGAAAATGTCCCAATGCGTTGCAGACTCGTATGCAAGCGTTTTTTACCCAAAATATCACTTTAGGTCTAAAAAATTCGTTCTTTCGCACGCATGCTCCATTTGGGCCCTAGTTGTTATCTTCCATTTTGTTGTATACCTACTTAATAATGCACTAAGCATTCACTCTTAATAGGTACCAAGGCCTCCCATCTTGATGATGGGAAGAATTATATCATTAAAATAATCAATCTCAGCACCTACTGGTACCGCTGCTGGGCGTTCACTTTCCTGAACACTGTTTTGCTCCAGCACTTCCCTGATGAATAGAGAAAAGAGGAAGTTGTTTTCTTCCGTTTGCTATGGATTTCCACTACTCCGCCGCAAGTGATTTAAGTTATACAAGGATGAAATTCGAAATGGAAGCTCTGTAGGTCCGGTGAGTAAGAATGACGAGGTGAGGACCTTCCTAATCAGCTGTTTATTGCATTTTTGGATTCTACATACCTTGAAATTTGTTCTACACTGTCATTGTTTCTGCCCGATCCTAGCCCTCAATGAAAGTGCCCCTGAAAGGCAGAATATCGGAAGTGCCGTTTTCCGAATTTTACAAGAAACAAGAAAAACTGTGGAAGGATCTTTTATTGCCTAACCCATTAAAACTTGATATTTTAGCGTAAATTGTACCGTGTTCTGTCGATTTATTTAAAAAAACTGCATACAAGCCCTGGGAAGTAGTACCTACATTTTCGAGAAAAAGGCGCTTACACTATTCTTGCTATTTCGAAGAACTGGGAGAATAGTTGTAGATACGATATACATTTCGGCACTTACATCTTGCTTACTTCTTGACGTCTTGCTGGAAAAGAATTGTTTGGAAAACTGGCGCATCTCCACTCGCGCGCGCTCGGGAATGGGCGCTTACGACAATTCCTCAAATTCGATAGGTTCATACGATACGCTGCTCCCTGGCGTTTACGATAGACTGCATAATATTAACATACTGTAATTTTATCGCAGGTCGCAGTGTGAATTGGGCACTTGAGAATTAACTGGGGGCAATGGACAATTTTTACCGCTTGATTTACATTAGACTCGTGGCGCTTACGTTATGAATGAATGGTGGATACGATATTTTACCAAATTGGTGGTTACGATTCGAAAAGCTTGAGGTGGTTTTTGAATCCCTTGGAGACGTACGTCGCTGACGTTACGTAGCTAGATAGATGCGCCTTTTTAAGACGAATCCATCGGTTACAATAACTCAAAATCGCAAAAAATGGCGCTTACGATATTCTGCCTTTTAGGGGACGATTATCCAACTAGGGAAACAATAATACTGATTTTATCAACGCTAGTAACGCTATAAAATAAGGTTATAATATGAAAACTGAAATCTTCATACGTAAATAGAACGGCCATCAGGAGCCTTCGACCAATGTTGAGTTTTTCCAAGAATCTCTGGAGCTTTAGCGAGGCATAGATGTGACAAAAAGGAGGTTCGTTGATATTTCTCACAGTCGAAATAGGGAGCAGATAAACAGAAAGTAACTGCAGTTTACTGTCCTCAGAGACAGAAAGTTTGGGCGAATGGTGCCTGGCAGTTTGCCCCATGATACGATGCCAACATACAATACCGAACTACTCACTCCGTCCTGCGGACCACTGGAAGTGAAGGTCGACGTTGGAAGGGGGGGGGGGGGGGGGAGTGATTTACTTGCCGAGGAGTTTACATTTATCTTTTAGGTACCAAAAATAGAAAGTAAAACCAAATCTTCTAATAAGATGTTGTTACTACAGCGACTTTTATACAAGTAATAATATATTATATAATGAACAAGCTGATTGCGTTGCACGGAGTAGATGTAGATCAGGTTGGGTTATACATAGTTTAGAAATCATGGTGCATGGTCGCAATCTCAATAAACCCAACTGCTCAACCACCCTCACCACCGTTCCATTATCGAAAAAATCTGGTGTACCTACCCAAAACTGGTCATGAGTATTTAGGCAAGCACTATTCATAATAATTTCCTCGCGTTCGCTCTAATCAAACCATGAAAAAAAAAAAAATCTGAAATTACGTCATAATTGCTGGCTATCGTCTCAAGGTCCGTCTGTAAGAAACCCTCAGTCCCATAACCTCTGAAGCCATTGCTATCCGCTTTTAGCCATATTACAAAGGGTTACCTGTTGAAAATTGGCAAATAGGGGGGTTTGAAGAGCACTGGTTCTGATATTTTAAAGAACTACGATTCTGACCCACAACCTAGTACCCTCTCTGTTTCATAAAATTTCACTGGGGAAAAACGCTGCATATTATTACACAACACTTCATTATTTACCGGTAAACATACCCCTTCTGTGGTCAATACCTACCTTCGTGCTCCCCAAGGAATCGAGTACTGGAGCCAGCCGGGAATTACAGTATCATAAAAATGCGAGGGATTCGATAATTCAATAATTAATTATTTGTTGCTATTCATGAAGCATAAGGCAAAATTATAAACCGTAATGTATCACAGAATATAATATCACAGAACAACCAGCTCGACTTCATACAGCCATCAGTGATTATAGTCAGGTGCTCACTGAAATATTTAAAGAAATACGCTATTCTCCTTCGATTCAAACTCAAGAATGAACTTTATTATTTCCGTTACTCAGGTACTAATAAACAATTATAATAATGAAGTTCTCTCATATTACATTACTCCCTCCTCTTCTTCTTCGCTTCTCCCTTCCGATCCTCTTGCACCCTCCATATCGTCCACTGCTCCTTCCCGTCTTCGTAGCTGGTCAGCATGTTTCCGCTTTAGGCCCCCGGCTGTCCGTACCTCGTATGAGTACGGTCCGTTCCGTTTCTCCACTATTCCTGCTCTCCAGCCATGGTTGTTTTCGTTCCTAACCCATACTTCTTCCCCTTCTTCAAAAAATCTCCCTTTCTTTCGGCCATCACACTGTGCCTGCTGTTTCCACATCTTCCTTTCCAGCTGTTTCCTGACACTAGGTTTTAGGTTGTCGAATATCGTCGAGAATCGTCTCCCAAAAAATACCTCGGCTGGTGCTCTTCCTAGTGTTTTCTGGGGCCCATTCCGATAGCTAAATAACACGTTTTGCAGTGCTAATAAGGGGTCTCTCACTTCCTGTTTCGTGGCTTGATAACGTCTCTTTAGTGTCCGTATTAATCTTTCAACTAGCCCATTGCTCCTTGGATGGTAGGGTGTGGTCCTTATGTGACGAATTGCATTACGTTTGAAAAAATCCTCCATCTCCCCCCGAAATGAACTGCGGTCCATTACCCGTCACAACTTCCGCCGGCATTCCGTATCTACTAAACCATGACCGTAGTCTTTGGATTAGCACAGCTGATGTTGTGGACCGGAGGCATTCAACTTCAGCCCACTTCGAATAGGCGTCAATCCCTACCAACCACATCATACCATCGACCGGTCCCGCCAAATCCAAATGGATCCGTTCCCATACCATGTCCGGGACATTCCATGGATATAAGGGCACCTCTTCCACGTCATCCTGATTCTCTTGACAATGATGGCATCCCTTCACAAAACCATCTATATCTTTTTCGATCTGGGGCTACCATACATAGTACCTCGCGATTGACCTCATTGCGGCGATCCCTGGATGCCCACCATGCAAAATCCTCAACACCTGTCTCCTCATGTTCCCTGGTACCACAATACGCCCCAGAATTAACAGGATTCCATCTTCCACTGTGAACTCATCTTTCCGAAGCATATATAGCTTCAAGTCTTGGTTCGGTTGTTGTGGCCAGCCATTCTTGACGTATTCTCTTACCGCTTTGATTTCCTTATCCTGATCGCTTCCCGTCCTCAATTTTTCAACTGACATTAATGTTTCTATTTTAGTCAAATTTAAAAAGTTAATACCTTTGATTCCTGTATCTAGTGGATCGTCCTTTCCTGGTAGCCTTGATAGCGCGTCCGCACAAACATTTTCTTCCCCTTTCCTGTACTCAATCTCGTACTGGTACTGATTTAGTTCGACTGCCCATCTAACAAGTCTATTGTTGGCAACTTTTGGAAGATTTCGTTCCGTACCAAAAATTCGTTGGAGTGGCTTATGGTCCGTTACCAATACAAATTCTCGTCCATATATGTACTGATGGAATTTCCGCACGGCAAACACTATCGCCAAAGCTTCTCTATCAATATTTGCGTAGCTTTTTTCTGCTTCAGCTAGAGTCTTGCTAGCAAACGCAATAGGTTTTTCTGACCCGTCGAGAAACCTATGCATAAGGACACTTCCTAGGCCTTGTTCCGAAGCATCGCACACCAGCACCAAAGGCAGTGTTTCCTCATACGGCACAACGGTGTCTGAACATGACAGGATTGACTTGACTTTCCGGAATGTCTCGTCCTCTTCAGCTGTCCACTTCCATTTTGCCTTTGACCCCGTAAGTCTATGTAAGCCGGCGCACATTTCATGTAGCCGCGGAACAAATCTCTCATAGTAATTAATTGATCCCAAGAACGATCGCAGTTGTTTGACATTGACTGGGGCTGGCGCCTCTTGAATAGCCTTCACTTTTTCTTCCAAAGGATGAATACCGTGCTCATCAATGTTGTGACCGAGATACCTACTTGACTGATTTTTGCATGAATTTACACTTCTCTTCTTTTGCCCTTACGCCAGCTATCTTCAATCTCCTCATAACTGCTTCTAAGTTTCCTAAGTGTTCTTCAACTGTTTTACCTGTTATGATTATGTCGTCCAATAGCACTCCCACATTCGGTATCCCTTTTAGCAACCCCTCCGTGGAAAAATTCCCGGACTCGCCGATACGCCGAACGGTAACCGCCGGTACTTGAAGTAACCCTTGTGTGTGGCTATTGTCAAGTATTTCCTGTGCTCTTCGCATACTTCTAATTGCAAATATGCGTCCCTTAAATCGATGACAGAATAGAGTTTGCCATTTGCCAGTTTGCTCGTCAGTTCTTCAAACGTAGGCAAGAGTGCACTCTCCAGAATCATGTTTGGGTTAAGTTAGTGTTACCCGAAAATCCCCACAAATCCGGATATCTCCATTTGGTTTCTCTACATTCACAGTCGGTGTTGCCCACTCAATTGGTGTGATCGTCGGATCCACTTCCTCAAGTATTCCCGCCCGCACTAGCCTTTCCAACTCTTGTTCTATTCTTTTCCTCATTGGAAATGGCACCCTGCGCGCAGGAAAACTTCTCGGGTTAGCCTCCTCCTTCATAATAATTCGAGCTTGGTATCCCCTGATACTTCCCAGCTCATTTTTGAAGACTTCAGAGAATGTGTTTATCACTGCCCTGGCTCTCTTACGTCACATTATCAACTGTTTCCACTTCTGTCTTATGAACTCTCACCTCCGACGGTAAATCCATCTTGAATGCTAAGATCCAAGGTAATCCGAATAATGGTGTCTCCTCACCATTCACTACCGCAAGCTCAAGTGTCTTGATCTGATCGCCGACCGTGACTACAACCATGCACTCTCCCTTCACGTCCAACGTATTACTCCCATACGCAACAAATCTAGATTTGCTCTTTTCTAACTTCGGTGCTCCTATCTTCTTCCATAACGACAACCCGATCATAGAGGCTCTTGCGCCTGAGTGAAACTCCATCCACACTTCCTGACCATTCAACTCAACCATAATTGTAGCCCGTGGTATCCGATTGGACCTCATCCCATCGATTTGGGTCTTTTGAATACTTACCTACTTCGTTGCTTACGTGTTCTTCATCATCTTCCTCCAACGTTCTCACCGTTGCAGCCTTGCATTGCCTTGCAAAATGGCCTAGTTTGTTACAACGGAAGCACTTCGACTGACTAGCTGGACATTTACCGACATCATGCTTCAACCCACATCGTCCACATTCTCTCCTTTGGTTGTTAGGTTGACTCCAGTTCTTTGATGATTTGTTTCTCTCGCCCCGCTGTGTCAATTTCCCAATTAACTGTTCCTCCTTCCTCTCACATCCTAGTTCTTCCCTCGCCCTTGCCATAGTTTCGGCTAACTTCAATAGCTGCTCTAGCGTTAGCCGCGAGTTATTTTCATTTACCCCCTCCGGCCAACGTTGACGAATTTCCATCTCAAAAGCGTGGAAGTTGCAGCCTCCTGCCAATCTGTCTCTGACTCGTTCTTCCATAGTATTCTCATATCCACAATAAGACGCTAATTCCTTCAGCCTAACCACAAAATCTGCAAACCCCTCATTTTCCGCTCTTATGCACTGTTCGAAGTCTAATCTCGCTGCAAATACAGTCCTCTTCGGTTGATATATAGATTTAAAAGCGCGACTAACTTCATCCCAATCAGCCAAATATGCGGATCTAGGAAGTAGAAAATTTTTTACCTTTTTCAACGCTTTGGGTCCCACGTAAGCCAGCAGCAGATATCACCGGGTGATTACGTAGGGAATCAGTATAAGAGTGGACTTTCGACTCTCTGATACTGCGAGAATCGATGCAAAATTGATTTCCAGCCTTGGGCCAAAATGTCGTAAGTCCGATATCTCAACTACGGTAGCAGTGATGACTGTGTAATTATAGATAAACGTATAAATAACATATATATCTGAATCATAATCTGAGAGGTCTATGAATACTAATCAAGTTTTCAAGGTGAAATCGTGAAAAAACGAGTGAAAAACACGTTTTTTATTTAGTTTTTCACTCTCCTGAAAAGATTCAATTTTTGGGACTCACGACGGCTGTGGGCTGCAGAATTTAACTTCCAGTTTTTTGGAAATCTTTGATTTTTTGGCGTTGTGCAATCTTCTTTAATTGACGTGATGACCACCTCGTGATGTGCCTTTAATTTCCATTGTTGTTGTTTAAAACATTTTTCTTTCGGGAACTAGCAAATCTGCAGTGAAAGTGATTATCAAGTCGTCAAAGTTCATGCGCTTGACGGGCATTTCACACCTCCATTTTCTCTATTATGATACTTTTGCCTTCCCCCCTCCATTGGACTGCGGGGTCTGTTTGTATAATAGGTAGTGCTGCCCCCGCGATGAACGACCATAAATCCGTTTGTTATTGATTTATTACAACACTAGAAAATCTATAGGTATCGATGTTGTTCCAGAAGCTGACCTCGTCTTGGCAAAGGCCGAGGACGTGATTTTGAATCCTGGATCCCTACAAGATTGGATGACGCGCCCCTGACAACAACCGCCCTCCCCATTCGGCCAAGCTCGGCTGCTATCGGCCTCCCTCGGTCCGTACACCTGGGGGACTCTCCTGGTTCGATCAGCTTCCTGTAATGTTTCAGTTCAGTATAAACAATAGCGGTGAGTGGTGTTTCGGACGTGTCGACTCAGCCGTTTCAGCAGCTCCGCACCGCGTGCAGTTCGCTCAGGTAAATTTTAACAGACAGTAGGTATATATTATCAGTTAAGTAGGGAAGCCAGTACCGAATGAAATTACTTGCCACAGTCCTAGGAGACCATGTTACATCGTTATTACATTTAGGGTTCGGTCCCCACCTGTTATCCTTTGTTGTTGATACAAGAAATACACCACCCAACACGTAAGGGATGGCGCAGTGACCCTTCTTGATTGCATCAATGCATTCTTTCAGGGAAAGCACTCAATTTAGCGACAGTTATTTTTACGCCCTCAACCTCAATTGACATTTAAAGATTATGATATAAAATACAACTGATGACCCCCAGTCGATGGGTTAGTAAAATTAACCAGGAGTACAAAAATATGACCTGTTTATTGGTTTAAAAATATATGTATAACAAATAACATGAAATATTATAATAGCAATATTGAAATGTAAATATGAACATAGAGGTTACATCTCAGATGACAGTACCGCAATATTTTTCATAATTCAAGGTATCATTGTGGACGATATATTGGCCCTCAACTGGTGAGGTTTGACAGCGTACACAAAGTTGGTACCTAGTTTACCTATTCAAGTCGGTTGGCTTTGGTAAAAGAATTCGTCGTCGCTAGGGTTTCGCCACCTTTTGGTCTTGTATGAATGGCCATCAGTTAGGTAGGTCATACATGAATTTGACAATAATATTATATTGTTGGTACTTCTAATTACATGCTATGTATGGTCACAGACCTACATAAATATATAGCTAGTAGGTAAGTCTCCATCTAATTTGGTTTCTTTCATTGCAATTCATTTCGATACCTGATGTCTTAATTCATATCACCCACATTCTTGATTCTCTTGATGACTTAATCAAGTCAAGTATGCTATAGTTAGTTACCTAGGTACGTACCGCGGACCTCAATCTTATCGAGTCTTCACGCCCTATATCAGTCTTATTTTTATTTTTCATTTGACGCATGCAACTGTATTTGCAGTTGGTTCGATGTTGTCGAGCAAATCCATCTCAGTAATATTGTGGCTCTGAAGCGACATAGAAATCCAGACATGACAATTCGTATGAGTTCGACCCCGCCTTTCATCAGATGCCTGGGAACCGAAAGAAATCCCATGTTTTTCCAAGCCGGTCGAAGATTGATAGGGAAATCTGACCTTACATTATTCAGTGAAATTCCTTTCATCGGAAATTACCACCAAGGGGTCTTGATACATGATGCTCTTGAATAACAAGATGCTCAGGTTGGGAAACGGGTCGTGTTGTAGGCGTAAAGCACATGGCATGCAGCGTGAAACATCCTTAATTTCCGCTATATTCTAAGGAGTTTTCCATTTGCTTCAATTATTCATAAAGGGGTTTTATTTCCACATTTAACACATCTCATCGTAGTGCACTGGAGGCGCCCTTTCTAAGAACAAATCGATGTATTGGATTGACCCTCATGTTCCTGGAAGTGAGCTTATTCTTCCCTTTAAAATTGGACACATTTTCTATCAGATAACTGATTTCGATTATTTGCCTGTAGCATTAAGTTGGTGGATAATTTATTAATTTTTCTGTTTAAAGTTAACCAAGATTATTTCTGGTTGGAGAGGAATTATTCAATGGTCATTCATAGTAATGGTGACACTGTAACTCTTCTCGCGCTTGAAAAATGGTATCACACCAATATAGTAATTGAATGAGACATTCCATAATTATTGTGTGGCCCATAGAATAGGATCAATCGATGAAAGTTAGAATTATAGGGCAGATCCTTACATAGTAATCATGTTGTTACCACCCAACCAGAAATCTTCATTCTTGGAGTTCGTTATTTAAATTTGTCTAAAATTCGTTTTCTGCATCCTCCGTACTAAAGTTTTATCACACTGGCACATTAATACGTGTCTAGAACCGTAAACTAACAAATTTCGAGGGGGGTGCAAAAATTGTTTCTTCTTGCTCGATTCTAAAGGTTCGTTATTGAAAATAACCAAAATATAAATAATTCGTTATAACTCAGCCATTGTGAAGGAATTCGCGAAGGGACATTTTTTCTTCGGTAATTGGTCTGAATTTTCAACTTGATACGGCAGATACCATCAGGTTCACGTAACCTGATTAGCATAATAAATCAACTTGCTGAAAGAGTGAGGCAAATGAAATGGAATTAAAGTGCCGAGCTGTCTTCATTTTCAAGACTTGTGGGAGCCTGGAAAATTATTTTAGGTGTTATTAGATCTCGACAATAATAATTAATTTCACTACCGCACCACCGAGTGGGAAGGCCTTGTATTCATGCTGGAACTGAACAACCAAATCAAAATTCCCACTAGTTTTTTCTAGAAAGAAAACTCCAAAAGATTTTAAATATTGGCGGTATAATGCGGGTTGGTCCCGCATTATAAATAAAAACGCTGCAAATCCCTGCACAACGGTTTATTATTTTGTACAGAGTACCCTTCTGTTACAGATCACAGCTCTATGTATAGATAACCCGTCTATATAATATAATTATGTACTATTCTATACATATTATGTAGATCGCAGACCCTCCATAGGTTAGTACCTAACCCTACTCGTTACTAGGTACCTACCTAAATCACGAGTTGAATGTTGCTAAAATAATTCTGTCGATGACAAACAGTACCTAACTAAAATGGCAAAAAGAAACGCAAATAATGAAGTTCTGAAGGAAAATTGTTGATGTGGAGTCAAATAGATGCCCCTTCTGCGTAGATCACTGTTTTCTGCGGTCAATACCTACCCTTGTGGTCAAGTATAATGAACCGTTGTGTAATAACTTGCCCATCAACAATACTTCAACGGTTGTTCAAGTTGCAAAAGTACCGATCAACAAAATCCAGCCCCTTCTTGGTAGATGAACCGCTGTGTAATAATTTGCCGTTGTGTAATAATTTACCATTATGTAATAATTTACCCATCAATAATACTTCAACGTTTTTTCAAGTTTCTGAAGTACCTACCAACAAAATCCAATAGTCCATCACTTATCAAATGAAATAATATCGCAGAACAACCAACTCGACTTCATACAGCCATCCTTGATTATAATCAGGTGCTCCATAGTGTTGATATCCGGGCCGGATTTATACCGTTTGATTCACGATCGTGTTGACGAAGGTTTTTGGTGTACACGAACGGCTGGACGTACAATGCTCCGGATGGTCTCAAAAAATTGTTTAGCTCAAGACAAACTTAATAACGTTAAAAAAACCATACCCTTCAATCGAAAGTTTTTGAGCTAGTTCGTTCTAAAAATTGCAACCCCTATTTTTAATCCCTTAGTGATGACTGACAGTAACGCCGAGCTTCGAGGACCAACTAGACCCCGAACGGAACCTATAACCCGAATTTCATCTTTTTTTTTTTCATGGTAACTAAGAAAAGTGGTCAGTACGGCGTATGGCGGACAGACAGAAATTTTTTTATTGCATTTTCGGGTTCTACTTACCTTGAAACGTAAACCATCAAGTTTTGAGGGGGGTTAGAATTTTTTTTTCATGCTCGATTCCAATGGTTCATTATTAAAAATAATAAACCAAAAGCGAAACGAAGGTTAGTTATTGCCACTAAAATACACAAAAATATACTTTTATACCTGTTTCGGTGATCAAACCATCGTCACTAACAAACAATAACACTTTTTCAATAACTTCGTCAACAACAACCTTCGGACAACCTTTCAATAGGTCTGTTCATTATTTTCAAATGGGTTTCCACGATTGCATAGCGAGTGATTTATTTCGTACCCCTATGTCAAGGTCACTCGACTGATTTGGTAAAGGTAAGGTCTTGAAATAAAATTAGTCTCCATGCTGGCCAGTAACAGAACCTCGGGATGTAAAAATTATGCATGGCAATACAATAAGAATATGACGAAAAACGTAAGTCTGAACGTGTAGAGTAGATGTTATGTTCTCCTTCTCTTATTCATAGTAACTCCTTATTAAATTATTAAATTATCATGCACCAGTACAAGACAGGGATTATCCTATTTTGGACACAAAATAGAGACATTTGTGCCTCTTGAGAGTCAAAACTAAAACATGAACCTCATCCACTTCTGAGGGGCCGAGCCTAAAAACGATCGATTGTCTGTAACGGAGCCCCAAGCGCGATGCTCTATCGCGAAAGGTATGTAGGACTGATGGATCGAGGGTTGACGTTTATCGAACGATGTAAAGGCTGAAAGCGCCCGCGCTGCTGATCCAAGCGGCTCTACATCACCCGGCTGGTCAATATCCGACATGTCAGGCCCCATAATATCTGTCAGGTCGCTCGACGTCACAAATCATTTCCCTATGTCACGAAAAGCTTATCGCTGAACGATGGATTGAGTTTGAGACTCAGCCAGGGTTATTCTGGTTATTTTGGAATTGTGCAAGAAACAAAAACTTCCGTTGTCGTGAGCATTCATTGTTATCTTCAAAAAGCAGTTTCGTCGAGTTTTTCATATCGGGTCGTGAGTGGTGTCCTCGGCTAGGGCGAATTCCCCTCTTTCCGAAAAGTGGCGAACGATTTTTCTAGGACCACAACTTGCCGAGTTATTTACATATTTACAATGTTCGCAGCAACTCGCCGAGTTATTTATTGGTACCTATCAACACGGCGTCAAATCTTTTTGGTTTATTATTTTCAATAATGAACCATTGGAATCGAGCATGAAAAAATATCCTATGGTTATCATAAAAACATAATGCCAAGCGTGATTATAATGTATAAATTTCTCCCTTGAGAGGGAAAAACATTAAATCATGTTTAATGTTTTTCCCTCGCAAGGGAGAAATTACATATAGAAATGAAAGCCACAATTTCACTGAACTCTACAAGTATAATGTTGCATTTACTGTACTTATTATAGAACTCGCCATCAACATATGGTTGCTACAACAGAAGGTAGTAACTGTGTAGTAACCAATGAAAAACGTAGCTATTGACTCTTGTTTCTTTCGAGTGCGATATTCTTTATGGTTGCTACAACAGAAGGTAGTAACTGTGTAGTAACCAATGAAAAACGTTGCATATTTGCGTGTCGGAATTCACAGAATGACCCCCAGCCCTAAAACATTAAACATGTTAAAATCTGAAAATGGTATGGATCCTAGTTCCACAAAATGATCCGCAGTAATTAATTCGGATCTTTATATCCCTATTTTTCAGAGATAATGGGAACGAGGGAAAGTTCTGAAGGGTAGTGTGTGGTGTAAAAGGTTAGGTAGGTACCTACTGCATTTTCGTGGAGAGATAATAGAAGTTTTGTCCCAAAAATTCTAACCGAAAGTTCTAACTTCTAACCATGAGTTACAGTTTAACTGGAACTGATTGGATTCTTTTAACACAGAATGTGTTTTAGCGATGGGACCCCCCGCCGAAAAACGACAGTAAAAACGCTGCAAATCCCTGCACAACGGTGTATAGAATACCCTTCTGTTACTGATCACAGCTCTATGTATAGATCACCCGTCTACTATAATATGATATGTACTATTCTATTATAACATATTATGTAGATCGCAGACCCTCCGTAGGTTAGTACCTAACCCCGTACTCGTTACTAGGTACCTACCTAAATCACGAGTTAAATGTTGCTAAAATAATTCTGCCGATGACAAACAGTACCTAACAAAAAGAAACACACATAATGAAGTTCTGAAAAGAAATTGTTGATGAGGAGTGAAAAAAGTTGCAAAAGTACCTACCAACAAACTCCAGCCCCTTCTACGTAGATGGTATAATGAACCGTTGTGTAATAATTTACCGTTGAGTAATGATTTACCGTAGTAATAATTTACCCATCAATAATACTTCAACGTTTGTTCAAGTTTCACTACCTACCAACAAACTCCAAAAGAGCCATCATTTTTCAAATTAAATAATATCACAGAACAACCAACTCGACTTCATACTCCGCCAATATAATCAGGTGATCCCTACCAATGATTGGCCGTATTCACAAATTCCTATTGTGGGCGCGTCTCTGGTTACGAGATTTGGTTTGAATTGTATACAATTTCATTCACACTGGAGTCGAAAATGCCTGTCGGTGCAAACTTCGGGGCCTTACTGTGAACGAACGGCTGGACGTACGATGCTCCGGATGGTCTTAAAAAACTCGCAAGTTCAAGAACTATTTAAAACCGTAAAAATATTTACGTAAAAAAATGGTATAGGCGTTTTGAAAATTTCAACCCCTATTTTGAACCCCTTAGAGATGACTCACAGTAACGTCGAGCTTCGAGGACCAACTAGACGCCGAACGGAACCTATAACCCGAATTTCATCAATTTTTTTTCATGGTAACTAAGAAAAGTGGCCCGTACGGCGTACGGCGTACGGCGGACAGACAGAAATATTTTTATTGCAGTTTTGGATTCTACATACCTTGAAACGTAAACCATCAAATTTTGAGGGGGGGTAAGAATTTTTTTTTTCATGCTCGATTCCAATGGTTCATTATTGAAAATAATAAACCAAAAGTGAGACCAAATAGTGACACCAAATAGTGAGACCAAATAGTGAGATGAAAGTAGCGCGAAATTTTCTTATGATTTTCACGTACAACCGAGTAGTTGCTAGGGAAATGAAACTTCTTTCATTTTCATCGGACAAAAATCGATTTCCATTCGTTGGAAAGCTCTTGATTTATCACGCATTTATTTCGTATTTGTTCTTGGTATTTATTTCCTAGTTTCACAATATAACTATATAAATGGATGTTATACATCGATAGTAAACAATGACGCTTGTTTGACCAAATAGTGAGATAAAAGTAGCGCGAAATTTTCTTATGATTTTCACGTACAACCGAGTAGTTGCTAGGGAAATGAAACTTCTTTCATTTTCATCGGACAAAAATCGATTTCCATTCGTTGGAAAGCTCTTGATTTATCACGCATTTATTTCGTATTTGTTCTTGGTATTTATTTCCTAGTTTCACAATATAACTATATAAATGGATGTTATACATCGATAGTAAACAATGACGCTTGTTTGACCAAATAGTGAGATAAAAGTAGCGCGAAATTTTCTTATGATAGTTGAGATAAAAGTAGCGCGAAATTTTCTTATGATTTTCACGTACAAACGAGTAGTTGCTAGGGAAATGAAACTTCTTTCATTTTCATCGGACAAAATCGATTTCCATTCGTTGGAAAGCTCTTGATTTATCACGCATTTATTTCGTATTTGTTCTTGGTATTTATTTCCTAGTTTCATAATATAACTATATAAATGGATATTATAAATCGATAGTAAACAATGACGCTTGTTTGGTTGTCACTTGGTTGTTTCGATGTGTATAACCGTGGCTAAAGCTCATATAATACAGCGAGGTAATTTGGTATGTGGGCACCTTGGGACTTTAACTTGACGCTGCCCAGGCCTTGGATCAGCTGAGTTGCGGTTTATGTGAAACGGGTGAGCTAAAACACATTCTGTGTTTCTATAATTTCGTCCGAAGTATGTAAATAGAGGTAACCGGGGGTCCAGGGGGCTTGCCCCCTGGCGAGGCGCGGAGCGCCGAGTTTTCTTTTCTATTTTTCTCATTTCAGTGATCTTTCTATTGCCCCCACTGCCTTGTTAGGTACCCCGTGTTGTCAAGTTCAGAATCAATTAAAAACCTTCATAAAAATCATACCGTCCTATTGAAAGTTTTCGAGCGACGGCGATTTGAACAATTCACCCCTTAGAGAGGCAGTAGCTGCTGAGCTTCGCGGACCAACTACAACCCAGGTGGGACCTACCAACCAAATTTCATTAATTTTGGTACATGTTAACTAAGGAAAGTATCAAGTAAGGCGGACGGACAGAAATGATTCCTTTTTCGGATTCTTCGTGCTTCGAAACGGAAAACGGCGCCCTGTAAATTGCAACTCCTATTATTCACCCCGCCGAGCTTCGCGGACTAATTAGAGCACAAATGAGACCTGCAAACAAAACTACATTAATTCTGGTTCATGGTAACTAATTCGGGTTCTACGAATAACATGAAACGGAAACCATCAAATTTCGATTGGGGAGGGGGAGAAATTATTTTTTTTCCAAAGGTTTGTTTTTGAAAAATAGTGAACTATAAATTTAGATGTATGAATCTATCAAAACCTCGGTACAAGTGCAGTGTGACGGCTTCGGTACGGCCCCAAATTGGTAGCATAAAAATTCAATTTCTCATAGGGTTATATTTCTATCTTAAATAGCTTATCTCAGCGTCCATTAGAACAGAAATTTTTCGACTGATGACTCAATTGATGGCTTCAATTTTCAAAGCATTCCCTCAAGCACAAATATTACTTCATAGCAATTGAAAGCCATACCTTAAAGTCTACCTTAGGCTTATTCGACGCAGAATTTGATTTTAAACATTTATCCACGGCATTGGTTGCCATGATCTAAGTTGATATTATTGATACGGTGTTTTGTGCATAACAAATTGATAAGGTTTATTCGGAGCCGGTTTGAGGGCACCCTGTATAATAACAGTGTCTTTCTTGTCCCAAGTCTGTCCATTTCCTTGCGTGTCTGGGGAACTGGCGGACTTCCTCCAATATCCGCAGAATCAGTGTACTCAGCAAAGTACCCTTGATCCTGCTACTGTTCCGGATCAGTACGAACAGCACTACGTTTCGATGACTTGACTGAACCGTCCATTTTCCAATAAAAACTCTGCTCTAAGCCCTGGAGATCCGGTTTATCGACCGAGGGTGCCTTGACACAACATCCGCGGAGTCGAGAGTGCCAGACTACGCAGTAGCTCAAGTAGCCGGATGCAAAGGGCGGGCGGAGGAAGTGGGTGTAAGAAGCTCTTGAATACTGGAGGCTTTTGTTGAAGGAGCGGAAGCTTGTGCGGGGGCGGTGGTTTGATGTGTGCTCCAGTCCCTACAGCACCCAGTAAGGCAGCTATGTAGACTGCTGTGGGAAGTCCGCGTGTTTCAAAAGCTACCAGGGAAAAAAAATCCCGTCACGTTTTCTTCCTGGATGCCTCTTTGTGAAGAAGTCTTTCCAGGGCGCAAGAGGTGTCCAGTGACGTTGAAGGTTACTAAAAGGGGTTCAAATGAGATCCTCCCATTACTTCCTTTTCCTTCTAAGAGCATTTCGAAGAAAAGTGGAATATTCTTCGTCTGTCTTCTTCCACTATTCCCAGTCACTTCTCCCTTTTATCATCTTCATTCCGCACTCAACTTGTGGAGGTGAAATGTGTTGAATGTATTAAAAGTCTTTTCTTCTTCCTCCTACTATTTCCAACTATTTCATGTTGCTTGAGTTTTCCTACATTTTTATTGTTGTGGAATATGAAATTCTCTGTGAATTATGAATTTCATCCGTGTCTCCCGCAATCTCTTGTTATTCATTCTTTAGAAAAGCATTTGAATCGAAATGAATTGTTATTTTGAAGCAAATTTGTTTTATTCACAAACCAGAGTAATTGCACAACCGAACGCGCTCGAGCTCTACAACCGAATGGTTCTAATGAATTAGTATACCCACGTCAAGCGTTATTCTTGAAGGAAATACCAACGTGGCGCAGTCCTGTTTGTACACATGTGTGAGCTGACAGATATAGGTCCAGGCTAAAAATAGTGTTTCACATTTTTAAAAACCATCACAAGTTTCAATTTACGTGTTCCGGAGCTTATACTCGTGTATATCACGGACATCTTTGCTTTCATTTTCAGTCAAATGTTGTGTCACGACCGATAATAAATCATCTCCTTGGTATCATGTCTATGTTGCCAAGAATATTGCAATTAATGTAACACACCTGTTGTGGCAGTCGGCGTCGACCACATCTACCCCAATTTCATCCCATATTTGCCAAACGCTTTTGGTTTATTATTTTCAGTAATAAACCTTTGGAATCGAGCATGGAGAAAACAAAATTTACCTAACTCCACCTTAAAACTTGACGGTACGAGTACTTTGCTTTGTGCGTTTCAAGTTACGTAGAATCCGATAAATTCGCCTTACTTGACATTTTCATTGGTTACCATGAATATAATGAGTGAAATTTTATTTGTGGGTCCCATTCGGGGGTCTAGTTGGTCCGCGCGTTTACCAGCCTCCTGTAACGGTCGAAAAAATGGAGATTAAAATTTTTAGAGCGCCGTAGCTCGAAAACTTTCAATAGACGTTTTTACGTTTAAGACGTTATGACGTTTTTAAATTGATTTCATACTTGAGGATTTTTTCAGACCACCCGGATCATTGTACGTACAGCCTTCGTTCACATAAGGCTCTGAACCGAAGAGCTTCGTCAGCATGAGTGATATCATTGCTAGGGATCATCTGATTATAATCACGCATGGCTTTATGAACTCGAGTTCGTTGTTTCGTGATATTATTTCATTTGAAGAAGGATAGTTATGGTTATTTTGGATTGTGTTGAAAGTCATTTTTTTACCTATTTGATGATAGGTGCCTACAAATTTTTGTTCGCGCCCAAACGAATCATCCTAATCAGGTGAATATTTGGGAATATGTCGACCCTACTAAGTCAGGGTCTTACACTAATAAGAAGGGACTCCATAGGGGAAAATCAATAAACCGTTGTGTTATAATTTGCAGCCCCCCCCCCCCCCCCCATCGTTTTTCTCTCATCTTTTATTTCTTTTCGTTTTTTTTTCAAAAGTGTTACCGTTTTTAATTTAAACTATACATTTTAAGGTTTTATATTGACTCACTTCTTTGTCAATATGGCTTCGCTGGAAATATTGCATTTGTCACCTGTAAAATGTCAATTACCGACCACATTCGCGCAGCACTATCCGACGTTTGAAGTTTAAAAAAATGTGTACCTACCTTATTACAATAGTCTTACTTTTTGCTTTGGATGAATTTTATGGTTTTGAATAATTACTACTTCTTCTTTGAGCCATTCCTGCAGCAGCTGAGCGGCCAACAGCGCTTGTTCGAGATTTGCTCTGGGGTCCCGGTTCAACTCCCGCCTGAGAAAATCGTTAAATGACTTTATAGTCGTGGTTGTGTCAGAACTCTCACACAGCTGTAACAATACCATTCTGTAAAAAAAATCTGTAAACACCATTATGAACAGTGTTGTTAGTAGTACAGGTGTTGCCATCGTCTATCGATTGGTTGTTAGGTGAGGGTGAAGAAATTTGGCTTCTCTTCGGTTTAGTTTTTAGTTTTTATTCCGACCGGGCTCGCCGCTAGGGCCTCATCAGGGGTCTCCAAAATATTTATATTGTTATTCGTGATAATGGTCATTCGTCGTAATTATGTTTATTATAGGTTCATGTTCCACTCTTCTTTCTACTGTTATTTTACATACCTAATAAGTTAACTAATATATCTTTGTTAACTTGTTGTGTAAAATTACAGTAGAAAGAAAAGTGGAACATGAACCTATAATAACCATAATTACGACGAATGACCATCACGAAATGTACCTGTAAGTACCTAAATAAAGACATGAATCTAGCCAATAAGATTAGGCTTCAGACGAATGACTGTTACTAAGCAATCTAGAGGAGAAAAAAGCAAATTTGCCATGACAGTACAAATATTTTGTAGATCCCCGATGAGGCCCTAGCGGTGAAACCCGTCGGAGTAAAAACTAAAAAGAAGAGAAGCCAAATAATTTCTTCACTCTCACCTAACAACCAATCAACAGTGTTGTTATTTTTCCTAAGTTCACGCAAAATCATTTTAGTATAACTCAGCAATATTTTTGAAATTCATATTTTCGGTAGCAACGGCCTGCTTAGATTTTAACATGGATAGGTTTATGGGCTTTTCTCTTTTTTTGCGCGCGCGTGGCCCCCTTGATTATTATTAGCACTTAACTTGATGACAAAGCGCTAAACATCGTCAAAAATAGTGGCCACCAGCTTAATTGAAAGTTAGCTGATATTGTCATGCTGCATGGCTGTAAATTATTTTGTTAATGTGCAGGAATCGATTTCATGAAGCTGGACACCTAAAGATTGGAAATTTAGGCCATGACGAATCGTGCAAGGTTTGAAGGCGACGCTTTATTGATTGTTACTTGTATTCATTATTCCTGCTCGCGACTGGTCGTGATAAAATCATTAATCACGCATTGTGTAGTGAAGTATGGAAAAGGAACATGATCTTTTCAGGGCGTCGAACTGTTAACCGCTGAAATCAAATGTTACCGAGTTGAGTTTCCATTTCACACGGGAAGGCGCTAATACAAGCTCAGTTGTTTAGCCGAGCATGGCCGAGCCATGTAGTTGTACGGATAAAATTTCCATTACAGTAGCATTTCAAATTGATAGCTCAAATGTCACTGCACATAATTATCTTTACATGCCTTTGCGATGGCTGACTGGCTCGAAAACATTACGAAATTTGTCAAGTTAGTACCACACATATAAACATTTGTCTTTAACATCCTAACTGAGCCCTGTAGCTAATTTCTCTTCTTTCTGCGATGCTGAAATTTAATTGGAGTCTCTTTTGGATGAAATGGGTTAGAGTGGCAAGGTAGGACAGCCACCCTGATCAGCTGAGTGAGCCGTGAGGTTATTTTCCTTCCTTCCCAATGTACTTAGGAGGCTAAAATTTGAAACTGAGCCTCCCAAGGGCTTCTGGATATAAATAAAGAGTTATGGAGCCATCCTGATCGGCTTACCCAAAATTTATTCAGCCATCTCTGACCATCAGGAATCACAATGACAGTCACCAGCGTGCAAAACCAAATTCAGTGTTCTTCTATCTCCTTGCTAAGTACGAGGCTGTTTTTGGTTTATTATTCTGTGAATAATACACCTATGTATTCGCTCAGCAAAAAAATTGTATAACACCCGCTCAAAATGTTTTCTTGTTCAAAATATCCAAGGGTGTTATGAGTGAAAAATGGGTATAAAACAGGTATTTCTTGTGTTTTTTGAGTTTTAGTAACATGAACTTTTGAGGTATCGTTTTCCATGTTTTTTTGGGGGGGGACGAGAAGACCGAACATGAAGTCGATTTTGACCAAAGAGTGGAAAATTGAGGTTCTAACAAAGGTTCAGCTTCTAAAATTCTTTTTTTTTTTTTATTAGTCAAAAACCTCGGAAAACTGTCTGAAGTGACCATCAGTTTCTATAATAACACTAGAAAAAGTGTCAGCAGGTGAATCAAGACAATTAAATGGCACTATCAATGATCAAAGATAATTAAAAAAAAAAAGCGTGATTCGTGTTTTAGGGGGACAAAAGTGGTGGGAACCATCACAAATAGCTATTTAAATTATTGCACATGAAAGAAACAATAGATGAACAGCAACATTTCTGTTGTTATCTCCAGTAGAATTATAAACCCATGTGACAAGGACTTTGCAGCGTTTTTTCCTTCTTTTTTGTGACGTTCCTCAGTAGTAAGAGACGTCCTCATGTACTTGATCTGGTCAGAAGAGGACAACACTCAGCCGAGAATGGAAAGAACCACATAAATCCGTTTCAGGTCATCCTGAATCCAAATCCGTGAAAAACACGTAGGTGCGTGCGTGTGGGTGTGTATGACAGATTCTTGTGTACACTGGCCAGGCCGTAATTCTCAACCGATTTGCATGGTTCTTTTTGCTTCCTCACTACCGAAGGTAGGGAAGCTTTGGATTCGTGATTGAGAAAAAAAATGTATGTCCTCCAAAAAAAAAATTTCCACTTCCATTTTGCGTTTCAGACATCTAGGAATATTTTTGGTTCCGTGTCTGTCTGTCTGCGGTAATTCCTTGTAACGCCCATAACTACCCGAAATAATGGTCGAAATAGGCTGGAATTTGGAAGGTAGGTGCGGGTTGGGTCACAGACGGTCCCATATGAAAATCATTGAAAAAATGTGGTAACTTTCGTCTGCGCATGCGCAAACGTGAAATACTTGAAAAGCCCGTAACTACCTTAAATATCGTTGAAGTGAGTTGAAACTTTGACGGCCGATCAGGAATAATACTTCGATAGTTCCAAATGAATTCATTGGAATCCCTACTATATTATAAAAACGAATCTCTGTCTGTCCGTGTGTCTGTGTGTCTGTCCTTCTATGCACGGCCAAACGGCTCGACGGATATCGACCAAATTTGGCACGAATATCCAGTAGGCTCCCAAGTTGTGCAACGTCGCATTTTTAATTCCCTGACCATAGCGGAACTATGGTCGACCATGGTCAACTTCGTTAATTGAAATGGTAACCCCTATTTTTTATCGCGTATTCGTAATCTACGTGAAATTCTATCTACGATCGACCCTTCGGACTACCCCCGCGGTCGACCATAGCGCATCCATGGGCCCCTCCATGGTCGAATCCCGAATTGCTTTTCACGGCCAAACGGCTCGACGGATATCGACCAAATTTGGCACCAATATCCGGTAGCCTCCCAAGTCGAACGTAGGCGCATTTTCGATTCCCTGACCATAGCGGAACTATGGTCGACCATGGTCAACTCCTGACTGGCTTGACGGATATCGACCAAATTTGGCACGAATATCCAGTAGGCTCCCAAGTTGTGCAACGTCGCATTTTTAATTCCCTGACCATAGCGGAACTATGGTCAACCATGGTCAACTCCTGAATGGCTTGACGGATATCGACCAAATTTGGCACGAATATCCAGTAGGCTCCCAAGTTGTGCAACGTCGCATTTTTAATTCCCTGACCATAGCGGAACTATGGTCGACCATGGTCAACTCCTGAATGGCTTGACGGATATCGACCAAATTTGGCACGAATATCCAGTAGGCTCCCAAGTTGTGCAACGTCGCACTTTTAATTCCCTGACCATAGCGGAACTATGGTCGACCATGGTCAACTCCTGAATGGCTTGACGGATATCGACCAAATTTGGCACGAATATCCAGTAGGCTCCCAAGTTGTGCAACGTCGCATTTTTAATTCCCTGACCATAGCGGAACTATGGTCGACCATGGTCAACTTCGTTAATTGAAATGGTAACCCCTATTTTTTATCGCGTATTCGTAATCTACGTGAAATTCTATCTACGATCGACCCTTCGGACTACCCACGCGGTCGACCATAGCGCATCCATGGGCCCCTCCATGGTCGAATCCCGAATTGCTCAACGGATATCGACCAAATTCGGCACGAATATCCAGTAGGCTCCCAAGTTGGGCAACGTCGGAATTTTTCGGTCCCCTTCACCATAGCGGAACTATGGTCGACCATGGTCAACTCCTGAATGGCTCGACGGATATCGACCAAATTTGGCACGAATATCCAGTAGGCTCCCAAGTTGGGCAACGTCGGAATTTTTCGGTCCCCTTCACCATAGCGGAACTATGGTCGACCATGGTCAACTCCTGAATGGCTGGACGGATATCGACCAAATTTGGCACGAATATCCAGTAGGCTCCCAAGTTGTGCAACGTCGCATTTTTAATTCCCTCACCATAGCGGAACTATGGTCGACCATGGTCAACTTCGTTAATTGAAATGGTAACCCCTATTTTTTATCACTTATTCGTAACCTACGTGAAATTCTATCTACGATCGACCCTTCGGACTACCCCCTGCGGTCGACCATAGCGCATCCATGGGCCCCTACATGGTCGAATCCCGAATTGCTCAACGGATATCGACCAAATTTGGCACCAATATCCGGTAGCCTCCTAAGTTGAACGTAGGCGCATTTTTAATTCCCTGATCATAGCGGAAATATGGTCGACCATGGTCAACTCCTGAATGGCTCGACGGATATCGACCAAATTTGGCACGAATATCCAGTAGGCTCCCAAGTTGGGCAACGTCGGAATTTTTCGGTCCCCTTCACCATAGCGGAAATATGGTCGACCATGGTCAACTCCTGAATGGCTCGACGGATATCGACCAAATTTGGCACCAATATCCAGTAGGCTCCCAAGTTGTGCAACGTCGGAATTAAGTACGATACTGCGTACAGCGAATCTCGGATAGCGAGCGAAGCGAGCGGTCATACTAGTCGTAATATAACTTTCATACATGAAACTTCCTCATACATGAACTTTCGACCATGAAATGTTGACCATTTGCTTGTAACGCTTCCAACTACGCTAAAAACAGTCGTACAGAGCTGAAATTTTGAGGGTACACGCGGGTTAGCTCGCAGATGGTCCCATTCCAAAATCATGGAAATCGTTTCGTCTGCGTATGCGCAAACGTGAAATACTTGAAACGCCCATAACTACTTTAAATATCGTTGAAACGAGCTCAGATTTGGAGGGTCGATCAGGAATAATAGTTTGATAGTTCCGTATGAATTGCATTGGAATCGTACTGTAACTTTCGCCTGCGGGTGCGCGAACATGAAATGTAAAGCTTCTAAGCGAAAAATAGTCGTAGAGAGCTGAAATTTTGAGGGTACACGTGGGTTGGATCGCTGATGGTCCAGTATCAAAAAAATTCCTTCTATACCCGAGCACGCCTTCAAGCATGGACAAACGAGCTTTATGTTTAAGAACCAAAAATTGCAATCATGTATCATGTTTCCACGCGACTCTCCACTATGCGCGAAATGAATAAAATGAACTGACGCTCAAAATTGACTCGCAAAATCAACCCGCAAACGATGCTAGTATCCCAGGGCACGTTTCCACGCGACTCTCCACTATGCATTGTGCGCGAAAAAAGTAGACGCGCAAAATTGACGCGCAAAATCGACGCGCAAAAAATGTTAGTATCCCAGGGCTCGTTTCCACGCGACTCTCCATTATGCATTGTGCGCGAAAAAAGTTGACGCTCAAAATTGACGCGCAAAATCGACGCGCAAAAAATGTTAGTATCCCAGGGCTCGTTTCCACGCGACTCTCCATTATGCATTGTGCGCGAAAAAAAAGTTGACGCTCAAAATTGACGCGCAAAATCGACGCGCAAAAAATGTTAATATCCCAGGGCTAAAACATGATAGGTACATGTTAAAACCTACCCAGCTATTCTATAAGTTCATGTGATTCAAGTGAGGAAGCTATACTGCCTACTTGAATTGGCAGACGTTTTTGTTCGGTGCAGTAGACTGTTTAGTTTTTCCCTACGTCGCTGGAATTCCGAAATTTACTTCTAGAACGGAGGAAGAGGGATGTTTTCGCCACAAGACGCTTTTCATAACTAATTAGAGCTATGAATAGGTCGGACACTTAGTTCATTTCCATACTGCAGTGGATAGGAGGGCGAGCGAAGATCACCACTTGGTGACGATCAATAATAAACACCCTCGTCCCTTCATGAGTCCCCCGACTTTGTTCTGACGCCAACCCCGGACCGTTTTCATTTCTTCCCGCTCTGTTGAGCGCAAACACTCGACTACGACTGCCTCCCAGTTTTGCTCTATTATGCCTTCAGAACCATGCCCGATGTCCCTGATGAATCTTCAGCCTGCATGCAGAATAACACTGTTTACTTTCTGCGGAGGTCCGTTTGTGGAACATTCAAAGTTAGTGTCAACATTGGCTGTGGTTAGTAAGTGAGATCGCTTTTGTCCAGAATTCTCATTATCTGTCATTGTTTTAGATTCGCTCCATCAATGACTGACTTCAGATCAGTGAATCACTTCGGAGCGAAGTGATTCGGGATACGTGATGTTCAGAATTTTTGCCACTTCCACATACAATCAGTAGATGTACCTAAAAGTAGTACTGAGAACATAAATACGCAAGATTTTCCGGTAACCCCGTTTTCTCGTAACTAGGTATAGGTCAGCGAAGGTCGGATTCAAAGACGAAAATGCGACCCTTCTGCGCAGGTGGGAGTGGGGGTAGCCGTGACGTCAGCCTCGACGCTGGATCCCTTTCTGTGTTCCTTCATACCTCACAAACGGCCTTCAGACTTAAGAACTTACTCTCTGTTTCTGATCATTTTTGTTTTTTTCTTTTTCCAAACCTTATAATTTTAAATTGTTCTGTTTTTTGGTTTATTATTTTCAATAATGAACCATTGGAATCGAGCATGAAAAAAAAATTCTAACCCTCCCTCAAAATTTGATGGTTTACGTTTCAAGGTATTTAGAATCCGAAAATGCAATAAAAATATTTCTGTCTGTCCGCCGTACGCCGTACGGGCCACTTTTCTTAGTTACCATGAAACAAAATTGATGAAATTCGGGTTATAGGTTCCGTTCGGGGTCTATTTGGTCCTCGAAACTCGACGTTACTGTCACTCATCTCTAAGGGGTTCAAAATAGGGGTTCAAATTTTCAGAACGCCTATACATTTTTTTTACGTGAATATTTTTATGGTTTTAAATAGTTCTTGAACTTGCTAGTTTTTTAAGACCACCTTGAGCATCGTACGTCCAGCCGTTCGTTCACAGTAAGGCCCAGAAGTTTGCACCGACAGGCATTTTCGACAGCAGGGCGAATGAAATTGTATACATTTAGCCCAAATCTCGTCACCAGAGACGCGCTAAGAATTGGGAATAGGCCCGAGATAAAATCATTGCTAGGGGCCACCTGATAATATTCACGGAGTATGAAGTCGAGTTGGTTGTTCTGTGATATTATTTCATTTGAAAAATGATGGCTCTTTTGGTGTTTGTTGATAGATAGTGAAACTTGAACAAATGTTGAAGTATTATTGATGGGTAAATTTTGCACAATGGTAAATTATTACACAACAGTAAATTATTACACAACGGTAAGTTATTATACAACGGTTCATTATACTATCTGCGTAGAAGGGGCTGGAGTTTGTTGGTAGGTACGTTTGCAAGTTGTTTCACTCCACAACAATGTCCCTTCACAACTTCATTATTATTTGCGTTTCTTTTTGCCATTTCAGTTACTGTTTGTCATAGACACAATTATTTTAGCAACATTTAACTCGTGATTTAGATAGGTACCTAGTAACGACTACAGGGTTAGGTACTAACCTACGGAGGGTCTGCGATCTACATAATATGTATAATATAATAGTACATATTATATTATATAGACGGGTTATCTATACAGAGAGCTGTGATCTGTACAAAATGATAAACTGTTGTGCAGGGATTTTTTTTTTTTAAGTTTTAGTTTTAAATTCTTGAACAGTTTGCTTAGTGTAGTGTTGTGTAGGTGAGTGAAAAATGCCGTTTTATGCAGTTTTCCAGTGCTGTAACCACAACAAGAAAAAGGCGAGTTTTCACCGTCGAAACGGGTATCGTTTTATCCATCTCCGGCTACCGAACCTTTCCGTAGCAAACGGGTAAATTTCGGTGGGAAGAAAGATTAAGATCCTGTTAATCTTAAATTTGCTACGATCTACAGTGTACATTTTAGTCGGGAGGATCGGCGTGATAACCTGAAAATGAGGTATGCCCAAAAGATTACACAAAACAGTAGGTAGTTTGGTTTGAGTTAATAAAAACAATTTTTAATTCTGCATTTCGTTGTTCTGTTTCCTCTTTGGTTTCCTAAGTACCTGCAGTCGAACTTCAACTTATTGGACAAAGCTCCTGTCACTTTGAGTTTGGCTCCATGGTAAAGTAAATATAGACCGCTCATTTTAAGATAGCTATATATAAATAAGTTGATTTATTCATATTCTTATCTATAAATTATTTTACTTGCCTTTTCAAATTACATACTTGGGGTAAGATGCATAATACAGCCTGAGAACTAATCTTGGGAGTAATATTTCTACCGTGAAAAATGCCTATTCGTTACAACGAATGCATATACTCATTACTATTAAATACACAGCTACATTACCATAAATTAGTATTCCACATTCACCAATACTACGTCTGCTAAATAAAATGAAATAACTTCCCCATGGAGCGGGGAATAATAAAAGTTGAACAGAGAAAAAGGGATGTACTTATATAAAATTAAAAACATCCCTACAGCTATATTTGGAATTTAAACTTTATAATACCTACTAGTAAAATTTCAAATTAAATTTTAAAGTTACTGTGTATTAATTTGTTGTTATACTCATCTGTTAACAAAAATTAGTATGATTTAAACATAATATACTGCTTCTTGTGAAGTAATAGCATTGCTGTAAAAATATCAGAAAAATTAGGCTGGGCGCTGGGTTGTTCTTCTATCAAGCAGGATACCTACCTTCAAGTTGATTGTTTTATGAAATATCCCTTGGTTTACTGGGTATTAAATAAAAAAGTTAATATATGATAATATCTTCGGCAAATAAATAAAGGTTGGATGCTCAAGCATGTGTAAATCCACTAAAAACGTCGGAAAAATTAGGTTGTACACCAATCCTAATGATTCTGTGTTGGATGCGTCGAGGCTGACGTCATCACATCAGTCATCACGGCCATCTTTCTCAAGGTCATCTGCGTGGCGGCCTACCTGTTAGTAATTTATTCTACCATGGGTATAGGTAGGTAGTCACTTCTTAATGAATATCTACGTTTTCTATTTTCTTATTTACTAAAAGTGTGATGATATGTAACTAATAACGGACCTCTTCGTTGAGTTTACCCATTAGTTACACGAAATAATTGTGGGACAGTGAGATATTTGGTGGAAAACTTATAAGGTTGTTGTTGACTGAAGCAAATGATTTTCCCCGCTAGCATCAGTGCTAATGCTATGCATCCGCACCTCCTGTCTCCTGTCAATCGGGTCACTTGAATAATTTGGTAAATTGATTATCATTTTTGGTCCCTCTATTATTGAAATGTCGACGCTAATCACCTTCGCAATTCCATCGTCTGTCGCACTGCTTGGTATCGGATGGGATACCTAATTCCGTAATTATTGAACATTATTGGTAATAGAACGTGGGACGTTAATTGTCATACAGCAGAGAAGAGATTGACTGAAGTCCCTCCTTCGACATTAACTACTTGCTTCCCCTTCTTGAGCTCAAATGGCCAGGTCGACGAGGTTGAAGGCGGGAAAGAAAGGTGGATTTGTATGTATTGTATGTTGCTGTGTATTTTTGTGGTTGTTGATGTATGTATGTTTGAGGTTGACTGTTATTATGTGTGTTTTCGAATGCACGTTAGTTTGTCAAGTTGTGCGATTTCTTGTTCTTTTCACGAAAGAGTTTTAACCGAAAAGCTACTAATTTTAGTAGCGAATTTTACATTGAACAATCGTGTTTGAAAATGAATTGATAATTTTGATTGAAAATGATTGATAATTTTCAAACACGATTGTTCAATGTAAAATTCGCTAATAAAATTAGTACCTAGCTTTTCGGTTAAAACTCTTTCGTGACACGAAGGTAATCTTGATTTAGGTAATTAATCAACTGTTTAGGTATTTAACTGGGGTCGTATTATATTTACAAGGTTTCGTGTTATACCTTGCCACTTGATTGGTTTCATTGCCGCCCATTTTTATGGGAAACTGTTGTGTTAAGCAATTAGTAATCTTGACGTTAGTTTCTCTGTAGTGATCAATCGTGGGATTCTACCTAATGCCAACTTTCACTATTTTATGAACAACTCGAAAACGTGAGTGGGAGTTCTGAGACGTCAAAAAATACTAGACAGTCCTCCGCAGCGCCCACTTACCCACCTTCCGAGCTATTGATTCCTTTACTGATGACGTTAGTCTTGGGTGGGCCGGGTATTGTTTCAAACGTCTCTAATGAACCGATATCTGCACTAACTGGTATCTGCTATCTCTTTATGGCATCGGTTAGGTTCTATTGATTTGTTGTTCATTAGAAGGATCGCTATGTAGCAAGGTACGGGTACCTTCGTGTCCTACTGCCAACGATTTCGTTGGAATGGGAGCCACCTAATGCGCTGCAAATTACTGCATAACGGTTTATTATTTACCTGTAGATGCCTCTTCTGCGTAGATCACTATTTTCTGTGGTCAGTACCTACCCTCTTGCTCCCCCCAGGGAAGTCCATTTTGGAGCCGGCCGAGGAATGACAGTTACGCACATAATATTCAGTGGATCCAACATGTTATTCTATCATTAATTATTTGTTGTTATTCGTGAAGCATAACATTTATCAAATTAAAAAATTACTTATCAACAAAATCCCAAATTATCATCGTTGTTCAAATGAAATAATATCGTAGAACAGTTAACTCGATTTCATACTGCCATGCTCGATTGTAATCAGCTGTGCCCTAGCAGTGATATCTGGGCTGGATTTATACAGTTTCGTTCAAGATCATGTTGAAGCTTTTCGGTACAAACGAACGGCTGGACGTACAATGCTCCGGGTGGTCTCAAAAAATGCTTTCGAGATCAGTTAGTTAAAAACCTTTTAAAAAAACATACTCTTCTATTAACAGTTTTTGAGCTACGGCATTCTGCAAATTTCAACCCCTATTTTTCACCCCTCAGAGGTGACCGACAGTAACGTCGAGCTTCGCGGACCAGCTGGACCCCGAATGGGACCTACAAACCAAATTTCATTAATTTTGGTTCATGGTAACTAACGCAAATACGAAGTACGGCGGACGGACTGCATTTTTTTTTTAAATTCAATTTTTGGATTTCACGTAGGTACCTTCAAAAGGAAACCATCAAATTTTGAGGGAGGGTTTTTTCCGTGCTCGATTCCAAAGGTTCATTATTGAAAACGATAACCAAAACGTCTGCCTAGCCGTGACACCTGGCATAATAACAACTTCAGTTATTCCCATATTGCCGCATGACCAGACGAGGGTTGTTGTCTGATCCCAATTTAATTCTGATGGAACCATCTGAGTACCTAACCTAATAACCACTGTGAGTTTCTTCAAGTTCGGTTGATTAGAACCAGACAATATACGCGAAGCAAGGATTTCACGTTATTCAAAAACCGATTATGATGAAATTAAGATGAAATCGTAAACACTTTTCTCGTAGGCAGCGGTTTGAAGACACGCAGACCAACATGCTCGGAACCTAGTTTGTTCAGAAGGGTATCAATGGAAAGCGGTCAGATGTTTTTGGCCCTCACAACATAACAGTAATCAAAAGGCTTCAGCTACCTTGTTCGTCTTCGAACCCAAAAAACTCTGGGATTTCATTAGGTTATTGTGTTTTGGTTTATTATTCTGTGAATAATACACCTATGTATTCGCTCAGCAAAAAAATTTTATAACACCCCCTCGAAATTTTTTCTTTTACGTTTCAAGGTGCGTAGATTCAGAAAATGTAATGTCCATCACCCGTACGCCGCACGCCGTATCACGCATACTGGCTTCATTTTCGGCCTAAAAAGTTCGTTCTTTCGCACGCATGCTCCATTTGGACCCTAGTTGTGTCCCGAAACTTTGCAGCCTGACCGGAGTATACCCAAGGGTGTTACGAGTGAAAAATGGGTGTAAAAACAGGTATTGTTTTGTGTTTTAGTAACATGAGCTTTTGAGGTATCGTTTTCCATGTTTTTTGGGGCGAGAAGACCGAGTATGAAGTCGATTTTGACCAACGAGTGGAAAGTTGTGGTTCTAACGAAGTTTCAGCCTTAAATTTACGTTAAATTTTGGTCTAAAATCGTCGTTCTTCCGCACACAGTTTGGGTCCCAACTTGGGAACACATTTGGCTCCTAGTTGTGCTCCGAAGCTCGGCAGCCCGATCAGAATACACCCCCTGAGTGTGTATGGGGGAAAAACGCGTGTCAAATATGGGGTTTCGATGTTTTTGAGGTTTTAGAGAACATGAGCTTGTGAGGTATCTTTTTCCATGTTTTTTAGGGCGAGAAGACCGAATATTAACTTGATTTTGACCGAAGAGTGAAGAATTGAGATTGTAACGAAGGTTAAGCTCCCAAAATTCATTTTTCTGAGTCAAAAACCTGAGAAATTGTCTCAAATCACCATAAATTTGTATAATAACACTAGAAGTAGTATTAGCAGATGAATCAAGATAATTAAATTTAAAAGATAATCTTTTAAAAAACAAACAAAAAACCGAGCCTAAAGTTCGTGTTTTTTGGGGCCAAAATTTGTGGGCACCAACAAAAATAACTATTTCAATTCTTGCACATGAATGAAACAATAAATAAACAGCCGAAATGTCGGTACACATCCAGTAGAATTAATAATAAACCCATGCGACAAGGATTTTGCTGCCTTGTTTGTTCTCGCCATCTCTATTGGGTCTTGCTGTGCAACATACTTAGGTACTTCAGAAATCTCGATATGCATGCTGGGGATCGTACTAATTGAAAAAATTAAATATGAAATCTCCATTTTTACCTATTTCTTTGTTTGTTTTCAGTTATCAGGCTAAATGTTATAAAACCCAACTGCTAGGTACGTTCATACCCTTCTCAGCTAGGATGGTCTTCATCAAGTTGGGTATTTTTCAATTTTTGTGAGCCCCTAGAATAAAATCCTCAGCTCTTCCTAATAATTGCTCGTAACGATGTAATGCGCCTGATCTTCGCGTGTGATAAGCCTTGGGTAGAATAAAGATGAGGCTCAATTTGCATGTTGACTAAAACGTCCGATTTGAATTTGTCCTTGCAATCGTTAGAGCCATGCAAGCTCCTCATCATGAATTATAAATTATATTTTGCGAAGATTGTTATTGTTAATCCTAATACGTTGTCGACTTGTATAACGAATTCAGTTAGGTAGGTAAGGTACCTATCTACTCAGTAGGAATCATTGTAAAGTACATATGTATTTATGTATGAAAAGTCAACGTATTTTTTACCTAAAACCAATAGGCATTTAGGTACTGTTGTGGTTATCAAAATCCCTCACAGTCATTAACACCATCCCACCACCCCTCGAGTCACAATCTCGTTTTTAGTTCACAACTAAGTATTCGAAGAATAATTATTATGGTACAGGATTATAATATACTTAATTTGAACTCTAAAAAACATAATAATGAAAAAATTATAATACTTCGTCTTCTTATAATGTTTGATGGACTCAAATAAGGCAATGCATTTTTAATTTTGTCTTGATTTAGAGTTTTTGAAAACGTTCATGGTAATTTCTCCATAATTTGTATTGCTTCCACGGCTTGGCTTGACGCTATAGTGCCGTATTATTAGTTTTTAAATATTGGCAACCATCTGCCAAGGTCAGGCCCGCTCTTTGGTTATTTGACAATACTCTGTGGGACTGTGGGTCTAGGTACGTCTTTAGAAGAAATTTGTAAAATTGCTAGACAACCAACATTCACCAATCGGTTTCTTAAGTATCAACGATTTTCTGGCACCACAAAACTCCATCTTCCCCGTCCTTCCGTCGATCGCCACCTCCAGCTACGCACACTTGCACTAACGAATATGCTGTGAAGTCATTGTATGAATTATTTTAGTTGGATGAATGGTTATGATCGCTATGTGTTTTAGTTGAATTCTTATTATATTTTGAAAAATAAAATGTTACAAATTACATACATAAGTTGTGTGAACCATAAAGAAATAGTGTTCGCTCAATGTTTGAAATATTGAACGATATGTTTGTTTTTAATAGATCTGAAACGTCCTCAGCTCTCTCAATTTGAGCATCTTTGCGATTTAAAAAAACGCTTCGAATTATTACAGAACAGTTTATTATTTACCTGTATAGCCCCTTCTACGTAGATCACTGTGTTGTGGGACAATGCCTAGCCCCCAGGAGCCGGCCCGGGAATTACAGTTTCATAAAAATGCGTGGGATTCAGTAATTCAGTTATTCATAAACCCTCGATAATTTCCTCTTCTCCGCTTCCAATTTCCTAATTTCATCATCGCGTTGAATTGCATGCAATCCACTGGAAACATCGAATTCCAATAAATTGATTGATTCATTGAAATCCAATTCCAATTAAAATAAAATTCCAGTTCAAATATATATTGAAAACCATTGAAAACTATGAACACCCCCCCCCCCCCCCCGTATTAAACTCAATTAACTTTAATTTGCAAATTAAACTTCCATTCCCAATATTAGGTGCAAGGTTGTTGTGGCGTCCCTAGCAATGATATCTGGGCTGAATGTATACGATTTGATTCACCCTCCTATTGACGAATCCTGTCGGTGCAAACTTCGGGGCCTTACTGTGAACGAACAGCTGGACGTACAATGCTCCGGGCGGTCTCAAAAAACTCCCAAATTCAAGAACTATTTAAAAACGTAAAAAATTCTAGTTGACGGAGTCCTGGAGATTTGAATCCCTATTTTTCACCCCTTAGAGATGACTGAAATTAACGCCGAGCTTCGCGGACCAACTAGACCCCAAATGAGACCTACAAACCAAATTTCATCAATTTTGGTTCATGCTAACTAAGGAAAGCGAAGTACGGCTTACGGCGGACAGACAGACTTTTTTTATTGCATTTTCGGATTCTACATACCTTGAAACGGAAACCATCAAAATTTTTTTTCATGCTCGATCCCAAAGGTTCATTAATGAAAATAATAAACCAAAATGAATTTGACCGACGCATGATTTATAAAGATCAGTGCGGTTAGAAGCTTAGTAATTTAAAACTTAGAATAATTCTGAATGGCTCGCCGAGGCTCCTTAGCTACCCCTCTCTCCCCACTCCTCATTCACACTTGGAGAAATTTCCGAGAGAGTTTAGCTGTTGCAGTAAACCCTAAACCCGTTAAGAAGACTATAAAAATAAATTGTCGAATTCGAAGTTTTTATTTAACGTTTGATAATAGTTATCATAGTTATATCAACTATGATAGTATGTGGAGTAAAGAGTATCAAGAAGAAGTAGATAGCTACGTTGCTTTCAAAAGTGAATAATCGAAAATAACGATTCGGCCGCGTCTGCGGGGCCGATCTAGAAGCAAAATGATGTTTACTTTTTTTATTCAAGGTTAGCTAGATCATTTTGTAGAATGTTACGTACGTGTGCTATAAGCTACTGGAGCTCGAGTTTTAGAAAAATAAAAACAGATTCTATGTTAAACCATCTTCGTGAAGGCTTGCGACGAGATAATCTCATTTAATGAGGAAAATGAATTTGAATTCATTCATTCTCAACTCAGTGCCTATGATCAATCCACGTAGATAATTCGACTTCCATAATACTTTCCTGATCTCTAACAATAACAGATGTTTCAACCACTTTTACTCCATCAAGTCGATTTGAAGAAACACTTCGTTTTTATTTTTGTTGCGGCAGCCAGAGTTGATTCAATAATTAATGTAATTCAGGAGCTTGCAAATCCAGTTAATTATAACCTATTATAACCATGCAAAACCAGTGTATTATTCAGGAGCTAGCGAGTCCAGTGTATAATCCAGTGTATTATAAGCTTGCAACCTCCATTGTATTGTAAGCTCGTCGTGTGTTGGTCATGTTTTATCAACATTTTGTATTTTTTATCGATCAAAAGGGAGCTGTGTGTACGTCTACTATAGATTAATGAGTACAGTACTATCTTAAAAGCGTTAGTCAAGTCTGTAGACGATGCTAACCATCCGGAAAAGAGCGCTGCACAGCGGAGCGGAGCGGCCTGCCTTTCTGCCCATGGCGCCAAGTTGAAAATGTGTACTCCTACCATATAAGTTAAAGATCAGAAGTGAATCTTTCTCGATCGATAATAATATAATAATGGATAATTTGGAGATAGGTAGTGGCTCTAAATAAACTAGAATTAATGAGTGGGTTTAAATCATGGAAGAGAAAATTATTTTCTCTCCCATGATTTAAACCACGGCCAGCTCTGAAGCCGGCCGTGTTTAAACCCATTCAGAAATTATTGTTTATTTATTCTCGGGCAAATTGAAATGAAATATAAGAAATAAAACAAACCGCCGTATGCCGTACTTCGCACTTTTCTTAGTTACCATGAACAAAATTTAATGAAATTTGGTTTGTAGATCCCGTTGGGGGTCTAGCTGGTCCGCGAAGCTCAGCGTTAATGTCAGTCATCTTTAAGGGGTGAAAAATCTGGGTTGAAATGTTCAGAACGCCGTAGCTCGACAAGTTTCAATAGAAGGGTTTTTCTCACGTTTTTAAATTGATCTTGAACTGCAACACCTTAGGTGCTAAACAAGTAGTTCCTTCTCTCCACTCAAACGGTGTCCCCCTCGGTAAACTCCTTTACCATGTCTAACCCTTTATCGTGATAATGTTTTTGTTTAAAGTGATTCTCCTCCATCCTACTTGTCAAATCTGGTTTTAGCAGCGTCAGCCTTGTTCTCAGTGAGCGCCCCAACATCAGCTCGGCCGGCGTCCTACCCGTGGTCCGATGAATTGAGGTCCTGTACGATGTCAGATAGCGGCAAAGCCTCGTCTGGATATCCTCCCCACTTACTTTAGATGCCGAAAACCTCTGCTTAAAAGTTCTGACCGCTCGCTCGGCCAACCCATTTGAACGTGGGTGATAGGGTGTCGTGGTCACATGCCGTATGTTGTTCCCTGCACAGAACTCTTTGAAAGCTTGCGATATCCATTGTGGCCCGTTATCTGAAACTAAAATTCTCGGTAGCCCCCATCTTGCAAATACCTCCTTTAGCATTGATATAGTCCGCTCCGTTGTAATGTTCTTCATCGGATACACCTCCAACTATTTGCTGGTCGCATCCATGATCAACAGCCAGTATTGTCCCTCAAACGCCTCAGCAAAATCGACTTGAACTCTGGACCAAACCTCAGATGGTATTTTCCAAGGGTATAAAGGTGACTCCTGATCCCATGGCCAATTTTTCTGACAAGGTTATAGAAAATGTTCTATATGTTTATCCATCTATGGCCACCACACATTCATCCTGGCAAATGATCTCATGGATGACGTCCCTGGGTGACCCTCATGCAGAACATGCAGGACCTCTGCCCATTGAGATGTTGGTATTACTATCCTCCCACGCCAAAGCAAAATCCCCTCTTCATATGACAACTCGTCCTTCTTTTCAACAAATGTGCGCATCTCCTCAGATATGCTCGATTTTGGTGGCCAACAACTCTGAAGATATTGCACTACTTTCGAAAGATGCGGATCCTCCAAAACCCGGGTCTTGAGCAACCGCTTTGATATTGAGACGTCTTTTAATCGTGACAACGCAACTTTTCTTCCAAAATCATCCTCCCTGTCGGCCTGTACCCATGGTAAGCGTGATAAAACATCTGCTGGGCTATTATCATTGCCCGGAATAAACTCGATGGTATAATCAAACTCTGTCAACATCAGGGCTCACCTACTTACCCTGCACATCACCACTTTCGGCAAATCTGCCTTGTCGCCTAATATGTACGTCAAAGGCTTGTGGTCGGTTATCAAAATGAATCTGCGTCCGTATAGGTATCTTTTAAATTTGCGCACAGTGGGGACAATGGCTTAGGCCTCTCGGTCGATAACGGAATATTTTTGTTCTGACGTACTTAGAACCTGTGATGTGTATGCTACTGGTCGCTCTGAGTTATCCGGAAACTGGTGACACAATACTGCCCCCACTCCTCGTATACAACGAGTGGGAGTGAAGGTGTATAGTGAGCCGATGTTGTTGCTGCTGTTAGCATTCCTTTCAACTCCTTGAATTTATCCCTGTGTACATCAGCCCACCTCCATTTATTGCCTTTTTTACAATTCGTATAGGACAGCACTGTGTCCCTGCAGGTTCGGTATAAACTTCTGATAATAGTTGATGCAGCCGAGGAATGACCTCAGCTCTTGCTGATTCCTTGGCTCCTCCATTCCTTCGATTGCTGTGACGTGTTCTGTGGTTGGGTATATGCCGTCTTTGTCAAATCTATGTCCCAAATAAACAACTGAATTCTGGATCCATTTACATTTTGCTAGCTGCACCCTCATCCCTGCTTGACTTAGCTGTGAGAGAACCTGTTTCAATCTTCGGACATGGACGTCTCTGCTTTTGGCTATAACATTAGTATCGTCTAGGTAGCAGCTGACATCTTCCACCCCTGCCAAAATCACCTCAATCGTTTTCTGGAACTTTGCTGGAGCTGAAATGGCATACGCCGATATCTAAAGAAGGCATAAGGATGCGTGGATAAGACCAGATATTTCTTAGCTTCCTCCTCTACCTCCAGTTGTAGATACTTATCTCTGAAGTCAATAACTGAAAATTCCTCTCACCCAGCTAGGTAGATGAGCACTTAATTCCTTGAACGTCGGAATGGGATGCATATCCATCAAGATGTGTTTGTTTATTGTGACTTTGAAGTCCGCATACATGCGGATCTTGCCATTAGCCTTAGGAGCTAATTAGCCTTAGGAGCTAACTAATGGAGATGCCCACTCAATAGGGGTTACAGCTGAACCACCCGGTTCAATGATACCTGGCTGAGTAGCCGATCCAATTCCTTCTCCACTGCTGGCTTTAATGCAAATGGAACTGGCCTTGGTTTGAATACTTTTGGCACTGGTTCCTCTTTTAAAACGATATTTATTTTATGCCCTCTGATTGTACCTGTTGATTAAATGACCAAATCTGAGTAATGATCTATCATTAGGAATAGTAGTATCAGAGGTATTCGTGTCGTCCGCGCGGTTTGCCTGCTGCTGACCCACAGTACATACCTATATCTGCTCCTGGTCGAAAAGGAAGGTCGAACTGCAACACCCAATCTATTAAAATACTTTAAATACTTTATTTAAATACTTGCTTGACAAGCTTTTTAAAATTCAAAAAATGACTCTCAAGGTTCTTTTTGACAAACCCAAACGCTACCCAACAGAGCAACTGTTTAGGGAGCTCAATTTGGACACGGTTCAGCAAATTTATATAAAAAACATGATACAATTTATTAAAAAAGATCAAAATTCTTTCTTTGTTGATGTCAGGAAAAGAAATAATGAACCATATAGACTCAAGCTACCCAAAGTGAAAAACACGTATGCTCAGATGACAACGAGATATAAAGGGATGCTAATTATAAACAAAAAGTTCGAACAAATATCTGAGATCCTAAGGATAAATAATCACAATCTACTGCGAAAAGAAATAAATAAATTAGTTCATGATTCCACAAATCGTCACCTTTTTACTGTTTAATGAAATATAAAAATAAGCTGAATCAATGAGACGTAGAAAATGATAAATTAATTAAAAAACCGTTTAACGAGTTCTGAGACAGTGCAACTCCGTGCTAGGCCACAGTTCTCAACTATCTGGCACGGTCATCGTACTAATATAGGTAAATTTGTATATATATATATTGAAAGTGTAACCCAAAATGGGTGTAGTTACTCGAAGTGAAAATTATTTTTATAATTATTTTTATTATTTTTATTATATTTACTGTGTTTATTGTAACAATAAATTAATGATGACAATAAATAAAAATCTAATCTAATCTAATCTAGCCCAAATAGTGGAAAATCATGCCTGCTGACCACTATCAGTGGTAGAAGAAAAGTTCTGCCGGATGCTGTGACCTCCACCTGCGTTATTCCTCGTGTCTATACCTCCACGTGAGTATATGCCCTTAAGTTTGGATAGGGATCCAATGGCGGGCGTTCCAAGTACTTCCAAATCTGCTCACTAATGACCGAATGATGGGCCCCTGGTTCATACAGCATTCTTAGCGGTTTTGTTGATTTCTATCTTCAACATGACTTTCGTGCCCTTCTTTGAAATTTTCCGAACCCCTAATTCCGTGTCAGCATTGCTAACGGATGAAGCCTCACTACTACGACCCGTCCCCCTATCCTGCAATATACCCATGTTTGATTGTGTTTCATTGCCATTATCATCCCGTCGTCGTTGCTCGGTTTGACTTGAAGCATACTTTTGAAAAATGATCATGTCCCTTGCACAGGTCACATACCTTTCCTATTGCTGGACACGGCTCATTTTTATAGAGTTGGGTCCTGCCACATTTGAAACAATGTTTCCCCCTCACTAACACGAATTTGTCATCCCTTCCATTTTTGTTTGTTCCTCTACTCACCTTATTGATGTGAACAGGCCTTCTTGTCGTCCTGGCAAACCTTTTCTGCTCCTTCAGCCCCTGTTCCAACTTCATAGCTAACGCTTCCACTTGTGCACAAGTATGACCATTTCCCGGGAACGCCTTGAGGAATTCATATTGCCAGTCCTGATCGAACTCTTTCTGCCAATGACGAGCCATACTCGCATCTTCCCGCCAGTGCCCTCAATTCACCGATATATCTCCTCACATCTTCATCCTCGGCTCTTTTCCTTAGCTTGAATGCGACTGTGTTAGTCTTCACAGTATTCTCCCGTATATAATAGTTATCGATAACTTGTATCAGCTCGTTGTATGAGGTTTCGCCCACTTCCCGAGGTCGGAAATGATCGATAAGCATGCAAAATGTTTGAAATCCTACTTTCGTCAACAACAAGTCTCTCCTGTTTTCATCTGCTTGCACTCGAGCTATTTTCATCTCGAGCTCGAAGTATGGTAAGAAATACTACCAAGCTTCCGCCTTAGGGTCAAAAAGCCTGACTTTCACCTTCGTTCTTCTTCCATTATCCTGTAAAGGAACCTCGCCTTCGTCCCCTACCACTGTTGAAGAAGCAGGTCCGCTTTCATGTGCTCTAGGCATCCTCGTTAGCCAGTGTAACAACTTAGGTGCACATCAAGTAGTCAGGTTCAAGGCAACAATACGAAGGAATTATGTTTTATGAAATTAAATGAGGTAGCAACCAGTTACCGCTGGATAGCAACCACTGATAATAATGATATGGTATAACAGAACTAAAGAATTTTTTGAGACCACCCGGAGCACTGTACGACCAGCCGTTCGTTTGCACATAAAAGCTTCGTCAACATGGTCGTGAATCAAACGGTATAAATCTGGCCCAGATATAATCGGTAGGAAGCACCTGGTTATAAGTCGAGTTGGTTGTTCTGTGATATTATTGGGTAAATTATTACACAACGGTAAATTATTATGTACACAAAGTTAACTTATCACAACGGTAAATTATAACACAACGGTTTATTATACTATCTACGCAGAAGGGGCATCTATACAGGTAAATTGTTACACAACGGTTTATTATTTTCCTTATGTTTCATGAATAACTACAAATAATTGATTGAATGATTGAATCTCGCGCATTTGTATGAAACCTTAAATTATTCCCGGGCCGGCTCCGGCACTCCATTTAGGGCTTTCCTGGAAGGAGCTCGAGGGTATTGACCACAGAAAACGGTGATCTACGCAGAAGGGGCATCTATACAAGTAAATAATAAACCGTTTTGTAATAATTTGCAGCATTTTTTTTTCATTGCATTTTCGGATTCTCCGTACCTTGAAACGTAAACCATCAAATTTTGAGGGGGGGTTAAATTTTTTTGTTATGCTCGATTCCTAAGGTTCATTATTGAAAGTAATAATCCAAAAATGCACCGTAATGCAGGCTCTACCTGGGAAGGTCGCGTGATTCGCCAGACCAATTTCAGACGAAATGCAGCTGTAATGATGTTATTTTTTTACCAATCTAGTGTTACCTACATACAAACAGTGGTCACTTCCTATAGAGAGGAAGCACCTACTTACCATCGCATCCTGAGAGGATACCAAAATGCTCCTGAGATGCTGGAGTGATACCTAGCAATATTGTTGTTATATTCCAATGTACCTTCCTAACGAATCTTGGAGAGAAACCCCATTCATCCTATCTCTTCTACAACTAGTAGTTCTAGCGAGAAGTTCTAAGCTGGGTCACCCCAGCACCATAAAAGTTGTGCTTTGGTAACTAAATGCCTACCTACCTAGGAAACTATGTACCTATTCCAAAATGAGTTCTCAAGCTTTGGAAATGGGTTATGCATGAAGGGCTTGGACTACGAATAAGTAAGCTACTCGATGCTCTGCTAACCCCATTGCAATAATAGCAATACCTTTCGTAGTATTTACTATTTACAATTAAAATGAATATGTAGGTAACTACTATTTCTTAGTAGCATATTTATAGGTAGCTGTAGGGATCAGCTACAGAAGTTTATAACAAGTTGTGATCCAGCATTTTATTTGTGTTCTGTTCATAGAAACGAAAATGTAATTTCATTCGTTTGCAAGATTTCATTGGATTCGTATAATTATTTGTAAAATAATGGTACATCTCTTCACTTACTTTGTTCTTTTTATCTCTGATATTCATCGCTTCCTGGTTTCCAGCTCCCAGGGTTTCCCAGATAAAGAAAAATAATCTAACTTCAATCCTGTAATTTTATGCTCCATTTTACACCCAATGCTCCAACTTTTTCGTATAATTTATAACACAGTGTTCAAATCTCAGACAGACGGAGCAACAATATTTGGTATCTATACCTAAAATGCGAATAATAATCTTCAAAACGCCTAGTTGAAAGGATGTTTGTATCATATTCACCTGTGGTGGTGGCGATTCGAACTGCTGTCCAGCATGTCGTCACATTCTCAAACTGTGTGTGGGAAAAGAAAGGAGGAAATATATCGGTAACCCTCACGTCAAAACTCATCTACGTAGGTACCTAGTTGAAAACAAACAGCGATTAGTTGCTGAGAGCGATCACCCCGCGCAGCACCGTCGAGTTTAGCATCGTCTGTGAGAAGGGGAAATGAAATGAAATGAAATGAAATGAAAATGAATTTATTCCTTCTACAAATACATAAAATTTCGTAACATAACTGGTTATAATGAAATATAATCTCCCAATAAGGGCAAAGAGCCCGCGCTAGGGAGATGAGTTGGTTTGGCAAGATTAAAATTTACCTTATTCTATTGAAAGATTAAAAACAAAAATATTACCTCAAATTAAGTTAAAAATTTCCTCATTACTGCTTGAGCCCAGTTACGGATTGGATCAATTACGGATTTGGAAGCTAGTAAAGCGAAAGACAAATATTATACCTACATATATTATTATTTTGTTTTACCTAGAACAGGTAGTTGGCACTCTGTCTGGACAAGAAGTATTTTTTCAAAACCGAACAACAGTTCATTGGCTTCCCCAACAATTGCGTTTTTAATGATTCAGGCAGTTTATTGAATGATAAAATTCCTTGATAACAGTAACAGTTTTGCGCTGCTGTCGTGCGAAATAAAGGGAGGGAAATGGAATTGCTGGTTTTGTGTCTTGTAGCTATATTATGTTGTGGATGAATAAACAGTTGTTCTTTTAATATTTGTTTCACATTATTCATTTTTAATAACTGAATAAAATTTAAGATTTGCAAAGATTTAAAAATTGGTTCTGAGTGAGCTGCAAATTCGCTTCCACTAACAATTCTAACCAAAATTTTTTGAGTAACAATCAAAGGTTTCAGTGTAGAGTTATATGCTCCACCCCAAGCCGGGAGTCCGTAAAGAAGTACAGATTGTACCAATGCGTAATAAAGTAGTTTCATTAATTTCAAATTTAATATTCTTTTTAAGCGGGAAAATATATAGATAAGTTTGCGGAGCCTTTTATTTACGTAGCCTATATTGGTACACCACTTCATATCACTATCAAAATAGATGCCTAAGTACTTGGTATTATCAGATCGTGCTACCAGTGGACAATTTAAACAAGTTTGCAAATCACATTTCGACCCATGTAGACTTAAGCTAGGTTCACATGGAGACGCAATTCCGGACGGCAATCCGGCACGGCAACGCATTTGCCGGAATTTTTGCCGCAGAGGCGTTCAAATGGCAGCGGAGTCATAACAAAATGCAATCGCAAAAAACAAACAATTGCTCGAACTCGAAACCGCAATATCAACCACATAAATGTCGAATTTCAATATGGCTGAACAACCAAACAAGAGAGGTGTGCGCAGTAACCTCCACGCAGATCCGGCAACGCATCGGACAGCGGAAAATATCTGGAGATTTTGATATAGTATCCAAGGCACTGCGTTGAAATAATCCATTTTGCGTTGGCCAATAGCATTGCAGAACGCATAGCCGTGCCGGGCTACCGTCCAGAATTGCGTCTCATGTGAACCTAGCTTTAATGTTAGATTTGCCGGAGGTATTGATAGTGATGTCAAAGCAAAAGGAAGCCACACTGTTGTTTTTTTTATTTAAGGTTAATTGATTTTTAATCAACCAAGAGTTGAGTACCTGGAACCCCCTTTCAGCAAGTTGAGCGGTACTAGCCCAATCACCTGAGGAAAAATATATTACTGAGTCGTCAGCGAATAACAATATCTTACCCCCCGTAGGCAGGTAACCGATTTCGTTTACATACAAAATAAAAAATATTGGTCCCAGTACGGTACCTTGTGGGATTCCAAATTCACTCAATGTTCTGATGGAACCCTGAACTCCATTTACCTTGACACACTGTGTCCTTTTGTGCAAGTAACTCCGAACCCAATTTAGGGATCTAGAGTTAATTCCTAAACTATCCATTTTTTCCAACAATTTATTATGCGAAATAGTGTCAAAGGCTTTCATCAAATCGATAAATATTGCTAATGGTTTTTGACCACTGTCCAAATCTTGCATTATTAAAGTATTCAACTGACATGACGCATCTTGACTGCTTCTGCCTGTACGAAAACCATACTGGTAGTCATAAATTAGGTTTTTAGTTTCCAGGTATCGTACCAATTGGTGCTTAAAGCATTTTTCAAAAAATTTCGCAACATTACTCACCAAGGAAATAGGCCTATAATTGCTTACATTGCACTTGTCCCCGGCCTTAAACAACGGAAGTACTACAGCCTTTTTTAGACAGTCAGGAAAGACACCAAGTTCAAAACATCTATTTATTAGATAACACAGTGGTTTCGCGATCTGATCTTTACATTTCTTTAGAACCTCAACGTTGATATTGTCCAACCCTGGTGAAGACCCTCCTTTTACTTCCGAAATAACTTTCATGACCTCAGGTTCAGTTACAGAGCGCAACTCAAATGTACTGTGTTTTTCCGCTGACAACTGTTGCTTCTGGTTTTCACACGAAACTGAATAAGTAGTATCCACTTTAGGCAAATTACGAGCTAAATTTTCACCCACGTTACTAAAGAACTCGTTGAAGACATCAGCACACCTCGTGGGACTGTCACTAGCGTTTACGACCTCCCGGCCATCAGTGATGAAGCGAATTGTGTTGTTCTTTCTGGGTACTTGTGTAATATCATTCACTATCTGCCAGACCTTCTTACTATTCCCCTCTACCTTGTTGATTTTATCTTTATAGAAGTTTTCCTTAGCCAGTCGAATAAATTTTTTCAATTTTCTCTGATAATTGTCAAAAAAAATTTAAAATGAGTATTAAATGGTTGTTTTTTACAAATATTGTAAAACTTTTCTTTACGGCGGATTGAAACCAGTAAACCTTGCGTTATCCAAGGTTTCAGTGGCTTATTTTTATTACTATTATTACGAGCATTACTACTAGAAGCCCTGGACAAACATGTCTGCAACGTAGAAACAAACGAGTCAGTACAAGTATTTACATGCTTATTATGAAAAATAATATTCCACTCTGTCTCAGCCAGCAAATTAATCAATATGTCGTAATCAATTTTCTTCCTTGGGATAAATTTTGCAGTTTCTTCATTTTTTTCCGGACAGTTCATCTTTAATATTATAGCATAATTATCAGTAATGTTTGTTTTAAGAACGCTAGCACAAATCGCACTAAAATCGACAACATTGCTCAAAATATGATCTATGCACGAACCTGACTGGTTCAAGACCGATGCTGGACGAGTTACAGTGTTTATTGACAAAAACTTACTCTTCGCGAGCAAGTTTAGGTATTGTTCAGCTTTACTTTCTAAAGGCACTTTTATAATATCGATATTCAAATCTCCTATTATATAAACATTCTGATTACATGTACCAGTAACTATTCTCTCGAGGTCCAAAAAAAACTGGTCCAAATCATTTATGGTTTTTTCATGGGATCTATAAATTCCAAATATTGTCGATTTTGTGCTATTTACAGAAAGATCTATTTTTAAAGTACTGCAACCATGAATAAAAACCTCCACAATTTTCTACTTCTTTCACTTCCTCTCTTATAAATACTATCGGAATCAATGCAATCAATGCAATCTTTCCTATTCGTTGGTTGTTTTCTTCATAATATGGTCAGATGATACTTCATCACATGGTCCGGTTTTCTGAATCCTGATGAAACTTCTTGTTGTTCTTTTATTACTATAATGTCAACACAGAATTATGATGTTGCGATGTTTACTTGATAGCCGAGCAGCTTTGGTCTACCTACAATAATCATTTAGTCATACAAGCAAATTGATAGCTACGACCTACGGGTGTTTTGGGGCTTTTAGAAACAACAAAATTCCTTCCACGAAAATTTATATTCGCCATTTTTCACCTCTTGGAAAATGACCATTGTGATAGCACTACCTATGTACTCTCACACATAGATATGGGCACGTTCAAGGACTTCCACTATGAGTAAGCTATAATTACTATATGAAACACCTCTGAAAAACAGTCTGGTTCATTGGAGTTAGAAGTATTCCAACTTTCCCAGAAGTATTTTATGTGGTAATAAAGATGATGCCATATAAATTTTAAAAAATTAAATGAAATAATGAATTTTATTCCGATTTGCTTGTGCCATTTCAAATTACGAATCCTTCATCGAGCTCTGTAAAGCTACACAATGAGGATAAGTGACCTACAAGTCACCGAAGTCCCGACCCACCTTGACGACCGCTTGATTCAAAGTCTACAAGAGAACTTTTCGCAAGGTCTCCGTGCAGGAAGTCTATTCCTTCATTCTAACAAGATCGTGAGAGGCTTCGTTTCTTTGTGTTCTTCTGAACCCTCCTTTCAACATACTTCACGCACTTCGCACTGTTCACTTCTTTTGTGATTCATTCACGCGTCACTTCAGAGCAGTCCAATTTCTAAATTAATTTGAACTAAATAAAATGGATCTAATATCCGTAATATTTACTGTGGTGATAATGAGATTGAGGTAGGTGAGGTCGAGAAGGAGAGCGTAGGTTATGAGATAGCTAGTATCCAGAAAGGTTACTCCACATTGGCGAGGCCAGAAAGGTTACCTCCACGTTGGATACTAGAGGTTGTGCCCAGTAACGTTACACCAATTGGCTAGGCCAGAAAGGTTACCACCACATTGAGGCTAAGGAGGAAGTTAAGGTGAGAGAGAGAATTCATCGAGTTCGAGTGAGATCGGTAGAATGACGTTGGGCAAGGAGGGCGCCTTATAAAGGCGCTTCTACTCTCCCCCGGTCCTCCGGCGACGGCGGTTGAATGCCGTTGGGGGATCGATGGAGGGAGAGCTACCTGGTCGCTTCCCTCTTGTCCCGTAGCTTGCCTTCTCCTTTGTTTTATTGAAAATAGTCTTAAATGTACATTGGGACATTTATAATAATATATTTTATACAGTTTATATATTATATTGTCGTGATTCCCCTCACAGTAACCACTCCTATAATCTATATCTATAAAAATCTCATGTGACGGTGTTTGTGGTCACATTCCTCCGATTCGGCTCGACCGATTGTTATGAAATTTTGTATATATATTATATTTGGTTGGTATAAAGTATATTTCATACCGCTAGGCGATCCTCCCATTTTTTTATCGCGATTTCAGTATTTCATGCCTACTACTAAATACCGTTGTTCATATTTCATACAGAACGAAATTTTCAGGTGATCTGGATCACAGAACGAAATTATCAGCTGACCTGGGTCACCTGATCCACGTGTTTCATGATTGTAAAAAGGTTGGTAAAATACTAAAAGAACAAATCTATTTGTGCGTATGCGTGCGAACAGTGCCAGCAAGACGCAAGGGGTCCCATTTGGGCCGACGAACGAATAAAGCAGCAATCATGCGAAATAGTAGAGCAGGCAGAACAGACGAACAAATCCGACAAGATAAAGAAAATATGCGTGTTAGCATGTCGCAATTGCGTGCATCTCAATCACAAGAGGCACGAGCTGAACGAAATCAACAAAGACAACTGGAGCGGAGATAAGCGCGCCGATTCGAATTGAAACAACTCCACAAATAACTGTATACCAACTTGTTGCCAACGATGTGTATGAATGTTTTACATAGTCATGTTGAGATTGAAATTATATTCTCGTTGAAAATTTTGACCTGCGCTGCTAAGAAAATATTTCTATATGAGGTTATGGGGGCCAGCATCATTTGCTAAAATTTTCTGTTGGTTAGGGTAAAGATCAGTGCAACACAGTGAACTGCTTTGCGAAAAGTGTGGTGATCGTGAAATCTCAACCATGAACATTCAGAGAATTGACAGTTTAACCAAGGACAATAATTATGACACGTGGAAACTGTTAATGGAAGCTCTTCTAGAGAAAAGTGATGGTATCCTATATGTCGACGGAACAATTCCTCGTCCAACAGTACGTGTAGGCGCTGGAGAGAGCGAAATTGCCGAAGCTAGGAATTGGGATCGAACTGATAGGAAACATCGAGCAGACATACTTTTAGGAATCTCTCCGTCTAAAATCAACCTAGTCAAAGACTGTAAAACGTTAAGGGAGTTATGGCTAAGGTTGGAATCAATATATATTATCTGTCAAAAGGACCTACCAGAAAGGCATCGTTAATGAAACAACTCATGCTACACAAAATGGTAGACGATGATGATGCTAGAACATTTTTGGCCAAGTTCTTTGATGGAGTGGACAAACTTAGATCCATGGGAGTAGAAATTCACCCCGAACTATTAACGATCATGTTGTTAAATAACCTCCCGGATAGTTTTGACAATTTCAAATGCGCTATAGAAGCACGAGACGATCTCCCGACCCCTGAAAATCTTAGAATTAAAATAATTGTACAATGGGACTCACGAAAAGAAAATTATTGGGACCCTAACCCTATGATAGCTAAGAATAGGTATCGTAAACCGGATAATGACTCGGAAAAGAAAGAGAAATTCAAATTCAATTGTCATTTCTGTAAGAAACCAGGCTATAAAGCAGCCAATTGGTACAAAAAACAGTCAGCGAAAACCTCTGACGAAATATTACTGACATGCCCATCCGAAATTGAAAAGAACGCATCCTCATTAACGTGGTGTTTGGATAGTGGATGCACTTCTCATGTGTGCAGAGAAATCGAAATTTGGATCGATCGGAAGTAGTGAGTGCAGCAAGGTCAACCTGGCAGATTCGTCATCCACAAACATCGTCGGCAAAGGGTCAGTGAAGATATGTGTCAAAGTAGAGAGTGAAGTGAAAAACCTGAATCTGCCCAACACTCTCTACGTACCCGAACTTCGTTCAAACTTGATGTCAGTGGGTAAACTAACTGATCAAGGGCATAAAGTTGTATTTACAATAACCAAAGCAGAAGTGCGCAACAACTCAGGGAAGTTACTGATGACAGCCAACAGAATCAACGGGTTGTACCAAGTCAACGAAATTAGAAAACATAGTGAAAATGCTAATGCCACTGAGGTCAAACCAAAATCGAAATTGGAATTGTGGCATCTAAGGTATGGACGCCTAAACGAGAACGACTTGAAAGATTTGTCGGTGAACCAGAAAGCCAGAGAGATAAATGTATCCGGAAACAAAAACCTGGCAGATTGTACAACTTGTATCCAGGGGAAAATGGTTCAGAAGCCCTTCCCCAAACAATCAAGCCGATCTTCGGAGATACTGGAGATTATTCACACAGATCTTTGTGGACTAATGAGAGTTTCGTCCAAGGGAGGACGGAAATACATTCTAACATTAATAGACGACCATTCTCGATGGTGTGAAGTACGGTTTATTAACAAAAATCAGATGTATTGGAAGAATTTAAAAGATTCAAGAACCAAGTTGAGAATCCAACCGGAAGAAAAATAAAGCACATCCAATCTGACAATGGCACGGAGTATAAAGAATTCGATAAATTCCTAGGAATCAACGGAATTACTCGAAGACTCACTATACCGCATACTCCACAGCAGAATGGAGTAGCAGAGAGGAAAATCCGGAGCCTAGTCGAGATGGCTAGATGTCTAATGATCCAAGCAAAGTTACCACCATCATTCTGGGCAGACCCATTCATACGGCGAATCATATCAGAAATAGATGTCCATCAAGAGGAGTAGGAGGTGAGACACCTTTTAAACTGTGGTTCGGAAGAGTTCCGAACGTCCACTATTTCAGAACATTTGGGAGCAAAGTGTACTATCTTGATAAGGAAAAGAACAAGACAAGTTTGCCCCACGATCAAAAGAAGGAATCTTTCTGGGTTACTCAGGCCAAACGAAAGGATACAGAGTGTGGGCAAAAGATGAGCAGAAAGTGACAGTATCGTGAGACGTGAAATTTCTGCAAGAATGCTTTGGCAATGAAGACTTTGATAAATGTTTCCCCGAAAATTTGTTTGACTCTGAAAACAAGAAGAAACAAGAAGATAAAAATGAGGGGAAAATAACGATAATTACGAGACAAACAGAACACACCTTGCAGCGTGGGACAACGATTAACAACGAACACAGTGACGACGAAACCGACTATAACAGACACGACATTAACTGGAAACGTCCTGAACAATCCTGAGGACATGGTTGAAATGGAACAGCCAGGAACTAGTCAACGAATGGTGAGGACAGTTCGCGGAAAAGGGAGACCCCGAATTCAAAGATCGGGAAACCCTGGAAGACCTAAGAAGGTCTATCGCGAAGTAGAAGTTCCGCTGGAATCCGAGGCTGACGAGGAGGAAGAAAGATTTCAGGATGCTATAGAAGAAAACGAAATACCTAGCAGGGCTAGCAGACTTAACAGTGAAACAAGCAATGTCTAATCCCGATGCGCATGGCTGGAAAGAAGCCATAAAGTCTGAACATTTAAAATCGACACGTCCAAAGAACAAGAATGTAATAGGATGCAGAGTAGTACTAAAAGAAAATTGAAAGCGGATGGTTCTTGAAAGAAAGAAGGCTCCCTTAGTTGCGAAACGATACAACCAGCGACAAGGGGAAGATTTCAACGAAACCTTCGCACCTGTTGTTCGGAAGAGCTCAATCAGAATAATTATTATGGCTCTAGCAGTCGAAGAAGATCTGAAAGTACACAAATTTGACGTGACTACTGCATTCCTAAATGGACATTTGGAAGAACTAATTTACATGGAAATTCCAGAGAATTTTGAAAAAATTTTGAAAAAATTAGTGCGCCCTTAGGGCAGACGCGCACTAGACCGACCACGACCACGACAAAAAACCCCGACTGGTCGGGTCGTATAGCCATGCCGCTGAGCCCGACCACGACCACGACAACGAATGCCAAGCTAGTAGCTAATTCAGTACACAAGATGGGTGTTGAAGAGTTAGCTGTCGTTGTACATTTGTACCGTAGGTACGTTAGGCGAAGGAGAAAGCGGTACTGGGTGCATCCGATGTTGGCTGTCAGGTCAACGAGAGGGCAGTTTGCAACATTTTATGGAGAATCGTCAGTATGAAGAACGGTTTTTCAATTACACAAGAATGTCGGGTAAAAGCTTCGATAAGTGACATTATGCTAATAAAAAACTACACGCAAAGACAGGTGTACACAGTTCGCTCGACCACTCAGTACTGGTCGGGTCGGGGGTGTTGTCGGTGGCAGTGCGCGACGCGCCATTCTAACCTATCTTATTTTCGGCTGCAGTCGTGTCGTGGTCGGGCCCGACCAAACTCCCGAGACTCTGGTCGTCCGACCAGGGTCCGACCGCTGCGTCGCAAGTCGGCTAGTGCGCGCGGTTCCACTTGCTTCCATTATAAAACTGGCCGCATACGACTGGTCGTGGTCGTGGTCGTGGTCGTGATCGGTCTAGTGCGCGTCTGCCCTTACCACGAGATTCGTCGTGAGGCCTCATTTATCACCTACCTACCTACCTATTTATTTTGGTTAAAAAATAATTCCCATTTAATTTTAATTGATTGACTTAATAATTTATATGATAATAAGCGTTGAAAAAACTGATTTTTAGATAAGCTGTCAACCGAAACAATCCGTCTCCTTCTTCTCGGCGCGTTCTGCCGTCTCCTGTCACGCAGATGTATCAAATAGTCGACGTAGTCGTCACCCATTATTAGATAAAATGGAATATAATATAAAATTAAAATGAATAGAAACTGAAAATGAACACGGAAATTGCGAAATACGTCAGGCACTATGCGAACTAAGTCAATGCTATGCGAAAATATTTCAGGCACCGGGCTGGAAGCTGCACTAGAACGGCTTAAGTGTGGAAAGAGCCACACTTACAACAAAGTGTCACTTTACCGAAAGTCCAACTTTGTTTTAAGTGTAACTTTAGTTAAAGTGTGGTTCCTCAAAAGGATTTTTTCTTAAGTACGGCTCCGAGCTGCACTTACTAGCTGCACTTAGCTAAAGGTCACACTTAGTTCGGTTTGTGAATACGGCTCAAAGAGCGGTGATACGGTTTGCCTCTTGCAACGATCTTTTTATGGCTTGAAACAAGTAGGGCGTCAGTGGTATTTGAAGCTGAACGAAAACTTGAAAAAGCTGGGACTGAACCCACCCAAATCCGAACCATGTGTGTACCAAGCTCGCGAGAATAACGACATAATAATTTTAGCAGTCTATGTTGATGACCTATGGCTGGCTTCTAATAATCCGAATTAGATTGAAAAGGTGAAGCAAAACTTGATGAACGTTCAAGGTGAAGTAGGTATCTAGGTCCAATCCACTACGGTCTAGGATTTTAGTTTACCCAACAACAAAACGAGGGGAAGCTGTTCATGTCCCAGAAAAAATACACGCAGGTCATTTTGAATCGTTTTGGAATGGAAAACTCGAGGCCCGTGAAGACACCACTTGAACTAGGGCTCAAGAAACCCGAACACCCAGAAACAAACGAAATTGCCAAATACCCTTATCAGCGACTTATCGGAGCTGATGTACCTCGCAGTGTCTACTCGCCCGGACATTGCTTACGCGGTGAACTCGCTGCGCCGACTCAACACCAGTTATACTGGCGAACATTGGCAAGCGGCGAAACGATTTCTGCGCTATCTAAAGGGGACTCCAAATCGCGGGATCTTGTTCCAGAAAACTGGAAAGCCCCTGGAAGGATACGCCGATGCCGACTGGGCAAACTGTGCTGAAGGCCGACGTTCCTACTCGGGACTTTTTTTCAAACTAGGAGGAGGAGCTATATCCTGGGAAGCACGAAAGCAGAGGACCGTTGCCTTGTCGAGCGTTGAGACAGAGTATCTCGCACTCGGAGATGTGACAAACGAGGCAATCTACCTACGCCAGTTCCTTGGAGAGTTGGAAGTTCTCCAGGCCAACTCCGCTGCAGTCGTATACAACGACAACCAAGGCGCTCAACAGTTGGCAAAAAATTCGACACACCACTCCCGAACTAAACATATCGACGTACGACATCACTTCATTCGCAAATACGTGACGGGAAATGTGGTCGAATTAAAATATTTACCTATTTCGGAAATGCCGGCTGACATATTTACTAAACCGTTACCAAGTACAACATTTGAAGATTTTTCCTGGAAACTGGGGATCAGAGTTGACGAATCAATTCGAGGGGAAGTGTAGAAATGCGAATTAAAACAACTCCTCAAATCCCTGTTTACCAACTTGTTGCCAACGATGTGTATGAATGTTTTACATAGTCATGTTGAGATTGAAATTATATTCTCGTTGAAAATTTTGACCTGCGCATTCTTCTAAGAAAATCTTTCTATATTACTAACACACGCAGAACATTATGACCGACAATGCCAACAATTAAATCGAGCATTTACGTCTGCTTCGTTCCTTCGTCTCACATTCTGATATTGAATATTCCGCTCATCCGAAAGTGCTCTTTGATGCTATGGACAAAGAATGTCCCCAATGTCATGCGCTCAAATTCAAACATGAGTCACCCGGGATGTGTTGCGCATCGGGGAAAGTGCAACTACCAGAAATTGAGACACCCACCAGAACCATTGAAAGGCTTGCTCATCAGCACGATCCAGATTCAAACCTGTTCCTGAAGTCCATTCGCACATTTAATTCAAGCATCCAAATGACATCGTTCGGAGCAACATAAATAGTACACAGTACTGCGGCGAATGGTCAACAATTCAATTCAACGTTCAAAGTAAAGGGCCAAGTGTACCACAAAGTAGGCTCATTGCTGCCAATGCGAACGAACCACATAGATTTTTACAAATCTACTTCATGGGCGATGAGGACATCAATCGTGTGGATGCACCACACCTTCTACGACTGAAAGTTGGATCTCCGGTTATTTTACTTCGGAATTTAAACCCACCATGGTTGTGCAATGGCACCACGATTGGTTATTAGCAAATTGATGACAAACATTATCGAAGCCACCATTTTGAATGACAAATTCCGAGCCGAAAATGTTTTGTTGCCACGAATTCCAATGATTCCCACAGACGTGCCGATTGAATTCAAACGTTTTCAATTTCCTATTAGATTGGCATTCGCAATGACGATCAATAAATCTTGATTTTCTTAATTTCATTTTCCTACTTTAGGATAAAAAATATATTACTTTTCTTTTCTTTACATCTTACTTTTAAGACATCAAACAATGAATATGTCCGTTATGTTTATGAAATACATTGAATTGAGAAAATGAATGGTTAGTGTTTTTTTCTCTCGTTTTTATCGGTGGTGATCGTCTACAGCGCTCTTTTCCTTTTCCTGTCATACAATCCATCCCCACACACTTAAAATACATTCGTTATTTTTTATTTAAGAACCAAAATATTCACTAGAAATAATTCATATGGCAGAACAACGTTTGCCGGGTCAGCTAGATTGTTATAAGATTTAACTAAATAAACGACGGGAACGTTGAGCTGGACAGCGCCAAGGGGAAAGTAGACGAAGAGTTTTTCCATCAACCGCCATCGATCATAAAGGCCTATTGTGGACGGCGGACGGGTGGAAAATTCCCTATATAAACACCCCTTCTTGCCCAACTCCTCATTCGACCGACCCTCGACTTGTGACTTCTCTCTAGACCCTGCCTCTCTCGCCCTCTCTTCTACCTTTCCTTGCACTCGCTGTGGTGAAAACCGCGGGCTGCCTTCCTCTCTCCTGGTATCTGCTTTGGGGAAAACCGCGGGATACCTCCTTCTCCTCTGGCACCTGCTGTGGTGAAAACCGTGGAGTGCCAGCCTTCATCTTCTAGGCGTCTGCTGTGTTGAAAACCGTGGGGCGCCTCGTTCTCCACTAAAACCTGCTGTGGTGAAAACCGTGGGGTGTTATCCTCCTCCTGGTGTCTGGTGTGGTAAAAACCGCGGGACACCTTCCTGTCCTCTAGTACCTGCTGTGGTGAGAACCACGGGGTACTAGCAACCACATCCCACACGCCTGCTGGGGTGAAAACCTGATTATAATCAAGGATGGCTGCATGAAGTCGAGTTGGTTGTTCTGCGATATTATTTCATTTGATAAGTGATGGACTAGGTATTGAATTTTGTTGGTAGGTACTTGTGAAACTTCAACAAAGTTTGACGTATTATTGATGGGTAAATTATTACACAGTGGTAAATTGTTACACAACGGTAAATTATTACACAACGGTAAATTATTACACAATGGTAAATTATTACAGAACGGTAAATAATTACACAACGATTCATCTACCAAGAAGGGGCTGGATTTTGTTGATGAGTACTTTTGCAACTTGACCAGCCGTTCAAGTATTATTGATGGGCAAGTTATTACATAACGGTTCATTTTACTTGACCAGAGGGTAGTTACTGACCACAGAAAACAGTGATCTACGCAGAAGGGGCATCTATTTCACTCCACATCAACAATATTTTCCTTCAGAACTTCATTATTTACGTTTCTTTTCACCATTTTAGTTACTGTTTGTCATCGAAAGAATTATATTTTAGCAACATTTAACTCGTGATTTAGGTAGGTACCTAGTAACGAGTACGGGGTAAGGTACTAACCTACGGTGGGTTGCGATCTACATAATATGTATAGACTAGTACATATATTATATAGACGGGTTATCTATACAGAGAGCTGTGATCTGTAACAGAAGGGTATTCTATACAAAATAATAAACCGTTGTGCTGGGATTTGCAGCGTTTTAAATTGGTCTCGAACTAGAGAATTTTTTGAGACCACCCGGAGCATTGCACGACCGGCCGCTCGTGTGCATGGAAAAGCTTCGTCAGCATGACCGTGAATGAACTGGTATGAATCCGGCCCAGATATCATTGCTAGGAAGCACCTGATTCTAATCGTGGATAGCTGTATGAAGCCGAGTTGGTTGTTCTCTGATATTATTCCATTTGAAAAATAATGGATCTTTTGGATTTTGTTGATAGGTAAGTAGGTACTTTTGGACTTGAACAAACTTTATGCTTCATGAATAAGAACAAATAATTAATGATCGAATTATTGAATCCCGCGCATTTTTATGAAATTTAATTCCCAGGCTGGCTGTGGTACTCGATTTAGGGCTTAACTGGGGGGAGAACGAGGGTAGGTACTGACCTCAGAAAACAGTGATCTGAGCAGATCCATACAGGTAAATTATTACACAACAATTTCTTACACAACGTTTTACTACACAACGGTTTATTATTTTCCTTAATATGCTCCATGAATAATTAAAAATAAATAGTTAATGACTGAATTATTGAATCCCGCGCATTTTTATGAAACTTTAATTCCCCGGCCGTCTGCAGTACTCGATTTAGGGCTTTCCTGGGGGGAGCTCGAGAGTAGGTACTAACCACAGAAAAAGTGATCTACGAAGAAGGGGCATCTATATAGGTAAATAGTAAACCGTTTTGTAACAATTTGAGGTGTTTTTGTCCAACTGATTCTATACTTCCGTGTTACAATAAGTGAGGGAGCTACACTGCCCACCCAAATTGGCAGACTTGTTTAAATCGACCATTAATATCGTCAATATTCGGGTAAATAATACAATTAAACTCCCATACCATTAACACTAGAAGAGAAAATCGCCGATATTGTTATAACAAAAGCGAGCAGAGTAAACGATTATGGTCATCACAAAATCATTATTCTGACACCTGGGACATCCAGATCGCTGCATGTTAGGTACCTACTTCAAACATCATGAGTACTTTTGTCACCGTCTGTTGAGTATTTATCCAAGCCCATTAACTTTCTCAGCGAAATCTTTATTAGGTAATATTTATTACTGTTTTGTGCAGCCTAATGTAGGTAGGTACTTCGTAATTTAGTGTGATTTGAAGAAGCGGCACCAGCAAAATCGCTGTATTGGTTTATTATTTTCAATAATGAACCATTGGAATCGAGCATGAAAAAAAAAATTCTTACCCCCCCTCAAAATTTGATGGTTTACGTTTCAAGGTATGTAGAATCCAAAACTGCAATAAAAATATTTCTGTCTGTCCGCCGTACGCCGTACGCCGTACGGGCCACTTTTCTTAGTTACCATGAAAGAAAATTGATGAAATTCGGGTTATAGGTTCCGTTCGCTGTCTAGTTGGTCCTCGAAGCTCGACGTTACTGTGAGTCATCTCTAAGGGGTTCAAAATAGGGGTTGAAATTTTCAAAACGCCTATACCATTTTTTTACGTGAATATTTTTATGGTTTCAAATAGTTCTTGAACTTGCGAGTTTTTTAAGACCATCCGGAGCGTCGTACGTCCAGCCGTTCGTTCACAGTAAGGCCCCGAAGTTTGCACCGACAGGCATTTTCGACTCCAGTGTGAATGAAATTGTATACAATTCAAACCAAATCTCGTAACCAGAGACGCGCCCACAATAGGAAATTTGGCGGAGATGAAATCATTGCTAGGGATCACCTGATTATATAGGCGGAGTATGAAGTCGAGTTGGTTGTTCTGTGATATTATTTCATTTGAAAAATGATGGCTCTTTTGGAGTTTGTTGTTAGGTAGTGAAACTTGAACAAACGTTGAAGTATTATTGATGGGTAAATTATTACTACGGTAAATCATTACTCAACGGTAAATTATTACACAACGGTTCATTATACCATCTACGTAGAAGGGGCTGGAGTTTGTTGGTAGGTACTTTCGCAACTTTTTTCACTCCTCATCAACAATTTCTTTTCAGAACTTCATTATGTGTGTTTCTTTTTGTTAGGTACTGTTTGTCATCGGCAGAATTATTTTAGCAACATTTAACTCGTGATTTAGGTAGGTACCTAGTAACGAGTACGGGGTTAGGTACTAACCTAAGGAGGGTCTGCGATCTACATAATATGTATAGAATAGTACATATCATATTATATAGACGGGTTATCTATACATAGAGCTGTGATCTGTAACGGAAGGGTATTCTATACAAAATAATAAACCGTTGTGCAGGGATTTGCAGCGTTTTTTCATTAGCAGTGCAACTTTTTCCAATCTCTAAATTTCATGTACAAACTTGAATCAGTCTGTTTCAAGAAGAACAGATAGAAAAGAAGACGTCCCAAAACTTTCCCGAAGGATCCGCTGCCGGATTTCTCGAGCTGAAAATCGTACTTTCACCAGCCTGATTCTCATATAAGATAATGGATCTCAGGTCAGATTGAGCACATCGAGGAAATTTCCCACTCGTTAATCTTGTGCACGGATTCTGTTTATCGCGTTCCTTAGTTACTTTGCAAATACTGATAGGCATAAGGGGTTCAACAACCGGTCTGGACGTTAATTATTGCTTCCGAGTCTGCGAAGCAGCGGAAGCCTTGTGTTCACTTTCGTGAGCCAAAAAATTTTTGTCTTCAGAAATCAAAATTTCCACTTGCATTTTGCGTTTCAAAGCCTACTGAACAAATTTGGTTCCGTGTCTGTCGGTCTGTGAGTCTGTGAGTCTGTGAGTCTGTGAATCTGTGAGTCTGTGAGTCTGTCCGCATTTCCTTGTTACAGCCATAACTTCCACGATTTTGAATTGATTCAGCTCAAATTTTGAGGGATGGTGCGGATAAGGCCCCTTGAGGTCCCATACAAATTTCAACATGATTGATCCAGCGGTACGCCCTGCGCATGCACTAACGTTAAATTCAACAAACACGCATAACTTTCACAATTTTGATTCGATTTCGCTCAAATTTTCAAGGGTTGTTTGGACAAGGCCTAGTGAGTTCCAGTATGAATTTCAGCATGATCGGACCCTCGGTGCGCTCTGCGCATGCGCTGGCGTGAAATAGATTCAATTTCCTTGTTACAGCCGTTGTAACCAAAGATTTCACCCAATTTCAATGTAATTCTCAGGGATTAAGCGGGTAGGGCCCATTGAGGTCCCATATAAATTTCAACATGATAGAGCCAGCGGTTCGCCCTGCGCATGCGCTCTGTCTGTCTGTCTGTCCTTCTATGCACGGCCAAACGGCTCGACGGATATCGACCAAATTTGGCACGAATATCCAGTAGGCTCCCAAGTTGTGCAACGTCGGAATTTTTCGGTCCCCTTCACCATAGCGGAAATATGGTCGACCATGGTCAACTCCTGAATGGCTTGACGGATATCGACCAAATTTGGCAAATATCCAGTAGGCTCCCAAGTTGTGCAACGTCGCATTTTTAATTCCCTGACCATAGCGGAAATATGGTCGACCATGGTCAACTCCTGAATGGCTTGACGGATATCGACCAAATTTGGCAAATATCCAGTAGGCTCCCAAGTTGTGCAACGTCGCATTTTTAATTCCCTCACCATAGCGGAACTATGGCCGACCATGGTCAACTTCGTTAATTGAAATGGTAACCCCTATTTTTTATCGCGTATTCGTAATCTACGTGAAATTCTATCTACGATCGACCCTTCGGACTACCCCCGCGGTCGACCATAGCGCATCCATGGGCCCCTCCATGGTCGAATCCCGAATTGCTCAACGGATATCGACCAAATTTAGCACGAATATCCAGTAGGCTCCCAAGTTGTGCGACGTCGCATTTTTAATTCCCTGACCATAGCGGAACTATGGTCGACCATGGTCAACTCCTGAATGGCTTGACGGATATCGACCAAATTTGGCACGAATATCCAGTAGGCTCCCAAGTTGTGCAACGTCGCATTTTTAATTCCCTCACCATAGCGGAACTATGGCCGACCATGGTCAACTTCGTTAATTGAAATTGTAACCCCTATTTTTTATCGCGTATTCGTAATCTACGTGAAATTCTATCTACGATCGACCCTTCGGACTACTCCCGCGGTCGACCATAGCGCATCCATGGGCCCCTCCATGGTCGAATCCCGAATTACTCAACGGATATCGACCAAATTTGGCACCAATATCCGGTAGCCTCCCAAGTTGAACGTAGGCGCATTTTTAATTCCCTGACCATAGCGGAAATATGGTCGACCATGGTCAACTCCTGAATGGCTTGACGGATTTTGATAAAATTGGGCACAAATACCCGGTAGGCTATGGGATTTTTCCGTCGTTTGTTGGTTCCACGATACTGCGTACAGCGAATCTCGGATAGCGAGCGAAGCGAGCGGTCAGGCTAGTTATGTATAATGGACGTAATGTATTATGGAAGTCATGTTATGTATAATATGTATAATATGTATATTTCATGTAATGTTATGTAATGTTATGTTATGTAATGTAATGTTATGTAATATGTATATTTAACGTTATGTAATGTTATGTAATGTTATGTAATGTAATGTAATGCTATGTTATTTTGCTTCCGAGTCTGTTCTATTTTATAATGGGTCACTCTGATTGTGACGAGGAAGCTCCTGTGCCATCACCGTGGCAGTGTATTTTTGACATGGATATGTCTTATGGCTAGGGGTCAGTCAAAAATGGATGGGGTGGATACAGACCATCTATCAATTTAAAAGGGGTTACTTATGTACCCTCATCTAAAAGTTTATGAAAGGCTCAATAGGGAAAGTTTTTCCTGTTTGGGGTACGATCATTAGCGACTTGAACAACAAACAAGTTATTCATCGCTCATTTGATGAAAAAATATCACTGCGTCGAAATTTCCGTTCTTCCAAGGGTGAATCACGAGACCATCCTATGCGAACTTGCTGATTGCTGTCTCATTTTCAGCAAAACCTATCCACCTTGATATTTCGATACCGTAAATTAACCATACCTACGTCTCCATCAACATGAATATAACCCTTATGATGTATATCATGTGCAATGCACACCTCATCCGCCTCGATAAGGCAAAATATTTCCTTTAACGCGGCTTAGACGCAACAGGAACTCGTAATGAAGTCTTTCTATTCCAAGATTTCGAGGGGAATCTTGGAATAGAACCCCATCAGTACGTAGTGTGCGAAACCCGTCAGTACATAGTGGATTGAAATAAATGAATAAAAAACTTTATTTAGAAAGAAAATTTACAATTCGTAAGTTCAAACTGAACTCCCTAGAACTTTATAGAAAGGAAGTGTCTCATCTAGATTGTTCATCTCCATTAGCAAGCCGGCTAATGTGCCTTCAGACAAAGTTCCGGCTCTCTTCACAAATTTCTCATTGTTCCGAACCGGCTGGGTAAATGAATTAGTGTCAGAAGGTAACTTTATCTCGGTGTGAGGTGTTTTCGATCGGGTTCTAATAAAATGGCGAGAGAATCAATGGAATTAATCGATGCGCGAAAACAGGATGAATGGAGTAAATCCTAAGTTCTAAACCATGATTACTGTGTAGTGACGAGATATCAATGGAAATAGTAAATTTCGATTTGTCTCATCCATAACACAATGTTTATATATCTATTTGACAAATAAGGGAAAGTTTCGTTATTCGTTCATTTCTTGCTTCTTTAATAAATTATTTATGAAGGCAAGTTTCCAGATAGTCAGTACCATACAAACCAATAGTTCGGGCAACTATCTTTACCTTAAATTCTCTATAAAAACATGCCTGTACGTCTGCCCAGATGTCAGACTCAAACGGCTGAACGATTTTTGATGTGGGTTCTAAACTACCCATCACGATGATAAGAATAGAGGAAGAGTATTCAGCTTGGTGTGCAAGCGGAGTAAAGGTTGTGCTAGTAGAGAATTTCATGTGCTACCAACTAAGGACCAACCCAAACCTATCCTCAACATATTACTTATCTCATCAATACCTTTCATCCAGTTATAGACATTTGCACGTTCTTGCGTACACAAAAGCGACTACAACCAAAGGTTATTGAAAATAATAAACCGTTTTTGGAAAATTTGTAGCGTTTAGATCTGGCGATTACAAAATAATTTTGAGTGGTATGAATCGGAGTATCGTGCACGAAAAGGGTTCCCTGTCACCGGTTCCTATTATTAAAATAAATACATTGTACCAGTCAGAAATAATCTGAGTTCACAATCAACAACCACTCAATTCCATAATATATTCAAGATCAGTTATCTGATAAAAAATGAATGAAATTGAAATAGTTAACGGGGGCGCGGGTTGTGGCTAATTCAAAAGGGAATAATAAGTTCCGTTCTGAGAAACATTCAAGGTCAGTCCAATACATCGATTTGTCAATAGTAAATAGGTAGGTGTACCAATAACATTCTTGATACGGTGAGACTGCCATTTCATAATGAAATATTTTCTTGCCATGTTCACCGATTCTAGTGTCGAATGTAGGAATACATCTTTATAAATTATTATTATAGTGACAAGTAAGTACCTACTGATTGAAACAAATGGCGACAAATGATGATAAAAAATGTGTGTGTGTGTGTGTGTGTGTGTGTGTGTGTGTGTGTGTGTGTGTGTGTGTGTGTGTGTGTGTGTGTGTGTGTGTGTGTGTGTGTGTGTGTGTGTGTGTGTGTGTGTGTGTGTGTGTGTGTGTGTGTGTGTGTGTGTGTGTGTGTGTGTGTGTGTGTGTGTGTGTGTGTGTGTGTGTGTGTGTGTGTGTGTGTGTGTGTGTGTGTGTGTGTGTGTGTGTGTGTGTGTGTGTGTGTGTGTGTGTGTGTGTGTGTGTGTGTGTGTGTGTGTGTGTGTGTGTGTGTGTGTGTGTGTGTGTGTGTGTGTGTGTGTGTGTGTGTGTGTGTGTGTGTGTGTGTGTGTGTGTGTGTGTGTGTGTGTGTGTGTGTGTGTGTGTGTGTGTGTGTGTGTGTGTGTGTGTGTGTGTGTGTGTGTGTGTGTGTGTGTGTGTGTGTGTGTGTGTGTGTGTGTGTGTGTGTGTGTGTGTGTGTGTGTGTGTGTGTGTGTGTGTGTGTGTGTGTGTGTGTGTGTGTGTGTGTGTGTGTGTGTGTGTGTGTGTGTGTGTGTGTGTGTGTGTGTGTGTGTGTGTGTGTGTGTGTGTGTGTGTGTGTGTGTGTGTGTGTGTGTGTGTGTGTGTGTGTGTGTGTGTGTGTGTGTGTGTGTGTGTGTGTGTGTGTGTGTGTGCGCGTTGTGTTATTCGAATATCACGGGTATTGCGGATCTTTCAGGATAATAAGTTTACCCACTTATGTATTGAGTTTCCAGAATAAAGTGGTTAGGTAAAGGTCTAACTGACACAATATCGTTAGATTCGTCTTATTTTCGCATAGGTACATGGTCAATTTGAGGTTCCACTGATGCCGAGACGTACCTCGTCACGCCAGCCAGTGACGCGGCATCGTAATAGAACAATCTAAACGGATAGACATGAAGGTTCGGACATGAAGGTGGGGTCTGTTCGACTCATTAACTTACATAACCATCAGTGAGTCGCCCGAACGAACTGTCAAGAAACGGGTGCCAATAAATTTTTAGGGAAGCTGATGACGGAGACAACAGATTTTGTATGAAATACAGTGGAACTTCGATAACTCGACCTCCAAAAGTCGAAGCATTTCTCCAGGCCCTTGAAAAAAACTGCTGTCAACTCGAATAAAAACGGAAGTGTTTTTGTGACGACTGAGCCTCTATTGACTCGAGTTATTGGTTTACATGTGTGAATTCAGTGGAATCTCGCCGAAAAAGTGCAAGGGGAAGAGTTTCCTAAGCTTGAAGAGTGTCTAATGAAGTGGTTCATTCAATGCAACATCTACAGACGATGAAATCGTGGCATCATGTAGGAGTACAGATTATTGATATACAGATTATCGAACGAATCTGATGATGAGGATGCACAAGAAGAGCATCGGAGGATGGCTTGGGTAGTTTTTCATAGACTTCGCTAACTCGAGACCTCATAAACTCAAAAACCTCCCTACGTCGAAATCTTTTCTTGGTCCCTTCAGGTTCGAGTTTTTGAAGTCCCACAAGGTATGGTATAATATTTCTCTATGTCTCATCGTAATTCTGCATAACTTTATTATAATAATATGTCGTGAGCGGGTGTGTGGTGCTCACGGCATGGCGGGTGAGAGTTAGATGAAAGATGGAGTGAGAGTTTGGATGAAGGCGGATGAGGAAGGATGTGCTCCGTAGGAGTCTTTTGCACTAACGCCCCGCGCTTTTCACCACAGCATGCGTTAGTCTGGAGGGAAGGTTAGCTCCCCGCGGTTTTCACCACAGCAGGTGCTAGAGGTAGTGCTCCTTAGTGATGATATCCCGGCCGGGTTCATACCGTTTGATTCACGATCGTGTTGACGAAGCTTTTTGGTGCAAACGAACGGCTGGACGTACAATGCTCCGGTTGGTCTCAAAAAATTGTTTAGCTCAAGACAAATTTAATAACGTAAAAAAACCATACCCTTCAATCGAAAGTTTTCGAGCTACGGCGTTCTTTTTCGAGCTACGGCGTTCTGAAATTTTCAACCCCTATTTTGAACCCCCTAGAGATGACTGACAGTTACGCCGAGCTTCGAGGACCAACTAGACCCCGAACGGAACCTATAACCCGAATTTCATCAATTTTTATTCATGGTAACTAAGAAAAGTGGCCCGTACGGCGTACGGCGGACAGACAGAAATATTTGTATTGCATTTTCGGATTCTACATACCTTGAAACGCAAGCCATCAAATTTTGAGGGGTGGTTAGAATTTTTTTTTTATGCTCGATCTCAGTGGTTCATTATTGAGAAAAATAAACCAAAACTAAAAAAAACTATACATACCGTTCTATTTAGTTTTCGAGTTAAGGCGTTTTGAAAATGGCTACCCCTATTTTTAACCCCTTAGAGAGACCAGCTAGATCCCAAGCGGGACCGACAAATCAAATTTCATTAACTTTAGGTCATGGTAACTGAAAAGTGCGAAGTACGGCGTACGGCGGACGGACCGGCTTCAGTACTCGATTTAGGGTTTTCCTTGGGAGAGCTGAATGGTAGGTATTGACCACAGAAAAATGATCTACGCAGAAAGGGCATCTATACAGGTAAATTATTACACGACGGTTTATAATGTTACCTTCGGTAACGGTGTATAATTATGCTTCATGAATAACAACAAATAATTAATTTATTACTGAATTATCGAATCCCTTTCATTTTTATGAAACTGCAGTTCGTGGGCCGGTTCCAGTACGCGATTTAGGCCTTTCCTGGGGGAGCACGAGGGTAGTTCAACCACAGAAAACAGTGATCCGCGCACAAGGATCCCATCGGTCTCCTGAGGTATGAATAGGGTTTTATGTGGTGGCTCAACGTCTTGAGGATTGCTAGTGGTATGGCGTCGGTTATTAACAATTAACACTTGATCAAAGACAATGATCGAAAATGTTGAGATTCTAAGTTATTCAAATTGTCTGAGAAACCATTCCTACTAAAAAAAAATAATAATACTCTCCTCTAAACCAAATTAGCTACCACCATCATCACAGAGGGCCAATTTTCGTTCAAGAATGGCTCTTATGTGAAATCTGTAAGAAGGAGCCACCTACCAACCCACCAATCTGTTCATTCCAATATTGATTCCTCCTCCCGTTTACACTCTCAGTCCTGTTTACGTGGTGTATTTTCGCTCGGAAGGGCGATCCTTTGGGAAATGTAAGATCCCGAGAATGTAAGTTTGGGCTCGTATTACTTGAGCAAACTTCAACGATAACCGAATGGAAATAAGGGGTGAAGTATACACCCTGCTAGCAAACGAATCCACCGTTCGTGTCGAATGATTTCTTTGATGAGACGGATATGTACTCCTTTTTACGTTACTACTTTTTATTACCTTCTTCCTCTTATCACCGCTCAAACAACTCCCATGAATAAAGATACCTTTATGACGGACATGTTTTACAGCGTAGGAGTATCTAGGAGAAGAGTGTGGTGGAACGGCCCGAGCGCTATCTAGCGAAGATTAGATGAACCTTCCCTTCTTTCCCTGGCAAGATGAATCCACCTCCGTAAATGTCCGTAGGTAATGTCTTTAGAACCATGCCTAATCTGTAGGGAACCAGAAATTTGCCCTCAATGAAAAAGGTATTCAAATCTGTTTGAGGCATCAATCAAAAAGGCATTCCGTCCGAAATGAAAATCTAATCGTAGGTAGACAAAATTATTTTATAAAGGATTGTTGTAGAAATTTTGCGCTGATCCCGAATATACCAAATTATGTCTTGCATAAAAACTGTCTTTTTTCCTGGATATGAAACTTCGATATGGCAAAACCTTTTCATTTTTCATCGCATTTTGACAATTGAGGGGGTCTATCGACGCAGAATTTGATACTCTACAACTTCTCTTTTGAACTAAAATTTTATGACTGCTACTTCTTCGATTTTGAAGGGGTTTCCACCGCATTTTGGGCACTCAAGAAATTTTCAAACGAGGCAGATAGCGATTTTTTTCATTGAAAATTTGCTAAAAGGTTGTTCAGCTTACCAGCGAATGAGGGAGCTGACTGTCTATCTGAGTCAGATCCAAATCGATTTTGTTTGGTTTGAAGTTACTATACGAACATGTTTCGGAATAGGTAGTCTTCAACAGTTACAGAGAGAACTTAAAAAGGTACCTACTACCTCAAGATGGGGAGAGGAACACATAAAAAGCGGGGGGGATTTGAATTTACAAAAGCACCATTTTTATTAACACTAGGTACCTACCTAGATAATGAAAAACTTTTGGTACTTAACTGAGGTCTCTTACTGGGTACTAGAAAACTCATTTTGCCAAACTCAACCACGCCTCTTTAGACTACAGAATTCAGTCTTCTCCCAAATTAGAAAAAAAAAACACAAAAATAAAAACCCACCATTTCAAAGAATGAACCAGGAATGGAATCAAGAATGGAAATCTGCAACACATTGGGACATTTTATGTCCCAATGGGAATTTAGGGATAATATTGACGGTATCATTTACGGGTTGCAAGATTACCATGATCAGGGTTACATGGTGGTGCAAGGTTACCACATTCGATTCTAGTAAACAATGACTTTCTTCACTACCTGTTGCTGACTACCTTGTTTATCCACATTTTTTTCATCATGCTCAGCTCAGCTACCGCGCCAGGTACGGGGGTACGGTTAACAAGAAAATGTTCAATAAAATCACACGATTCCAACGAGTGGTGAACGATTTTTGTACGATGAAAAATGGCAAACATGAAGTTCCGTAGAAACGAATCGGTTGTAAGCAAAAATGATCAGAATATCAACTGTAACGCTTTTGTTTACCGGTATCGTATAACGGTTTCGTATAACGCTTTTCGGGTCCATGTGCCAAAGTAAAGACATAAAATGTCAAAAATAATGATATAAAAATATTAAAATTACCCTTTTTTGAGTCAGTGTTATGATAAGTTCATACATGATTCAGCCGAAACCAAAATGAAAGCCGTCATACAAATATTTATTTATAAATTTTTTCTTAGCCTTCTTTGTAGAAAATAGTGGTTACGGGTAGAACTCGGGGTGGGTCCATCTGACTTTGTTACCTCTCGCAGAAGTAAACCTCCTTATGTCCTTCCCTGGTCATAGAAACATTTAAATACGCGAGATGGGTTCGATCCATTGAGCCGTTTTCGAGAATTCAATTTTTTTATGTTTCGGCTTCCCTATAAACCCCCACCCCTATCCATCGGATCCGGAAGTAAACCCCCCTATATCCTTCGCGGTCATAGAAACATTTAAATACGCGAGGTGGGTTCGATCCATTGAGCCGTTTTCGAGAATTTAATTTTTTTATGTTTCGGCTTCCCTATAAACCCCCACCCCTATCCATCGGATCCGGAAGTAAACCCCCCTATGTCCTTCCCTGGTCATAGAAACATTCAAATACGCGAGATGGGTTCGATCCATTGAGCCGTTTTGGCGTGATTGAAAGACAAACAGACAAACAGACAGACACCACGATCACCTGTAAATTTAGTTATATATAGATTAGGAATTAGGAATACGGGAATTTTGACACGATACACATCGGCCGACTGATAAGAGATAACAACTAGCGATAACCCAGGTTCTTGAGCTCCGGTAGGTTCATCTAATCTTCGCTAGGCCCACCACACTCTTCTCCTAGATGCTCCTTTACAGCGTAGGGTCAACCTACCCTGGACTATTTTTATTTTTCACTTTGAACTTATTTCACATCATTCGTAGCCTTTAAAATAGGGCTGCTACTCGCATTGCAAATAGGTACCTAATTTGTTATACAGTCAGTCAGTCAACTCCTATTCGAAGTCCTACATAGTCAACAAAAATATTATAATTATTTATGACTGTTCCAATCTTAATTAACCACTTCATACGATCGGTAAAGTGAAATTGCCCCCTCTCCTCACCTCTTCCCTCCCCCTTCAAACTCCGCTTTTGGTTTATTATTTTAAATAATGAACTTTGGAATCGAGCATGACAATTTACCCCGGGCCCCATATTTGATGGTTTTCGTTTCAAGGTACGTAGGGTCCGAACGGAATTTAACAGAATGTCTGTCGCTATTTCTGTGTGTTTAATCTCGATTCTTTCGATTCAAATGGGTTGTTACGAAAATAAACCAAAATTTACACAATGGTCCAATCTTCTTGAAGTACCTAGCATTATAAACTGAATCGTTATTCTAATCAAAGTTCATATTGACAGAATAGCGATTCCAATAATATAGATGAAATGGTGTAGTCAATCAGCGATGAGAATCGGTACCTAGTCATTATGTAAAATTGACTAAATATATTCAAGCTATGAACTACCAAAGTGAGTATTGACCGTGATTGAGAAAGAAATAGAATGTGTGTACGCATGCTCGACCCGCCTGTTACGGCTGTGCTACTGATGGGCTTCACTAACTGTTAAATCAGGTTTAGTTGTCTGTTCTATTTCTTCAGTTTCCTCCTGTTCAAACTTATCGGCGGAAAGGAGAAGTAAGGTTTATAAGAGTAAATAGAAAAGTGCGGAGGTTTTGGTAGTTATTATAAAACAGGGTTTTTGGTAATAAGGGATTGGGCTGATATTTTTAATATGAACCTGTATTAAAGTCAGCCTAATCGGTAAAAAGTTGGTAAAGGGGTTTCTGAATAAGTTAAATCCTTCAGACTTTTAAAAAGCATGAATTAATGAATTCAGCTAGCTGTCCCCGTGAGAAATACGCTGAAGCACTGGCTTTCCGTTGTCATTATTGCTTTGCTTATTCGCTATCCTCCCAGTGCTATACCGACTACCGTTCTTTGTCACTGGAATTAATTTTGTTGAGAAAAATATTCCCGTTACATTCATTTATAACAGTTGCGTTCATCTGGCCTCACGCAGACGGTGACTTTTCAAAAAGTATCAAAGTTTCAGGTCGTCCCAACATTTGCCCATCTCCTTCAAGTTTTCCCTTCTGCTCCTGAACGGTAATTATTGACATCGCCTCCTACTCACGCAGCAAGTTATATCGTACCTAACAAAATAGTTTTGCATTACTTCCAATCTGGGAGGAAAGCCACGTTCTATAACAGTCGCTTTTTGTTAGCCAAAACGTACCGCCATTTCACATCGCAGAACCAAAATTCCTTGGAGAATTGAAATTAGAATTTTGTCGAACCCGTCCAATTCCCCTTCAATTCTAGAAATGAAGAGAACTCCAATCAAATCTAGCTATCTCTATAATTCATTGAGACAAGTAATTGACCGTCACTGGCCAGTTTTACAGTAAATCTCCGGGTTCATAAGAAAATAGCTTATGTAATGGAAGAAGACATTAGATACAGCGTGACCTGTAATGAGCTAGAGAAAATCACTCGACTCTTGGGAATTATCCAAGTTTTCCACGAATTCTCGGACTTGGTTAGGGACCGAAATTGGATTGAAGGTTGCAATTGGAACGAGTTTGTACAACAAAACGGTCTGCTAGCGTCGGGACTAAGAACCTACGTGGAAGTAGGCGGATTCAATTACTTAGAACAGCTACTTGACCTTTAAGTGGTCAAACAGTCTCAACTACATTACCTATCTCCGTCTCTGCACGGATGATCGCTATCGATATTGTGTGGAGAATTCATTTACCGGTAGCGGTGAATTCTCTTCTAAACGGAGGGAAGGAAGTTCGAAAACACAAGCCAGGCTCATCTATGTTATCGATTAAATCGTAATTCTGTCAGTCTGTACATTGACTAGAGTCACGAAATTTCATGCCTCTTCTCTGTGATAAGCAACGATTGGTTCTATTCTCATGAAACCTTTACGTCTGTAGGTAAATTTTTATGCTCAAGTCATGCCAAAAGGAATCACCTGAATGAGATGAAACTCCAGAAAATCGAAGTCGAATAATTACCGATCTATTATTTTGTGTAGTGGTACCTACCTCTCCTGTTTCTTCTGGGTACATTTCTGGGAAAAGAACTGAGAATATTTTATTAGCTGTAAAACCCTTGAATTTGAAAAACGTTAGTTAAAATCGACATTTAGAACCATAAAATACATCTATTATTATTAGATTATTATTGATTTATTATTATTAGGTTATTATTTATTTAGAATCATAAATTCCCGTAGGCTACACTGCCCCACTTTTATGAAATGACCTAGATACCATTAGTGTCATCAAATTTTACAACGAATCATTCGGTACCTCATTTATTTGTTGTGATAAATCTTTCTGTATGATTGGATTGTCGCAAGTCTTTACAGCGTATCACTTTCGGTGTAAGAGTATTTCTCCTATATATTCATGAACACGTTCTCATGAAGAAGAAAAACCTTGAACTTGACTCCTTGCTCCGCAGTGTCCACTTGAATTCTCCGGCGCCAGGAGAGAGAAATGAATGGCAGACCTTGGCGGACTGGAAGCACAAGGTCGCCGCTTAAAAATAGTTTGAAGTAATTGGTTCTGCCGCTCTAATAGCGCGGAATGATGATGCCTCCTTTCAAAACTTGGACATTTCCCCTCCCATTTTCCCTCCAATTGATTCCGTCCATCGCCCACGAGCTTGACCTACCCACGACCAAACGTAAACATCTTAGAATTAATGTAAGGCGATTTTCTAAAAATGAAGGAACCTGAATGAAGGACCTGTGTAATGGATATATAATATAATAGGCCATTTGTCCATTTGGCAATGATAATTTTATTTCACCCAATTAGTTGAATTAAAATAACTTCTGCAGCCCCCCCCCCCTCCACCCACAGAAACTTGTCTTTCTAAAAACGAGTGAGATGCCTGTTCATTTTGTTCATCGTTCATATTTGAATTAAAAAATTGTATCATATCGTTAGTTAATTTTCTCACGCACGCACGCTCTCAAATACCTGAAGGAGCTGAAATTTCCTTGTTTTAGTGGATTCGTGTTCAGCGTGGTCGAAAATGGATAAATCCGCTTCCCCCCCCCACCCCCTGAGAATAATAGAAATTTTCCTCTGCCCCTTCTTAGGAGCTCACCCTAGAAATGTAAATAAAGTCTAGGCCAAGCGCAAGAATTTTTTACTAGATGTCTACAACAGATTTGAAATCATTGTTGAGAAACGTCTGGCATTTTCCTGCTTAAATTCTTTGATTGACCCATGCTTCATTTTCTTCCGAAATTAATTATCAAAATTATTAACGTTGTTTTACTGAGAATCGAAATTATTAACATTGTTTTTTTAAGAACTTGATAGTCCCTAGAAAATAAAAGGATGCTAGTGAACAATAAAGTACCTACCTATCTAGTTTCTGTTGAAATTTCCCTTATTGAAAGATGACCTTTAGAATCAAGCCTGAAAAAAAAATTGTTTACCCCCCCCCCCCCCCCCCGTCAACAATTTGATGGTTTCAAGGTACTTAGAATCCGAAAATGGAATAAAAAGCGCTGCAAATTATTGCACAAACGTTTATTATTTACCTGTATAGATCATTATTTTCTGTGGTCAGTACGCTCGAGCTCCCTCCAGGAAATCCCTAAATGGCGTACTGGAGCCGACCCGGGAATTAAAGTTTCATACAAACGCGCGGGATTCAATCATTAAATCATTAATTATTTTTGTAGTTGTGCAGGAAGCATAAGGCAAATAATAAACCGTTGTGTAATAATTTACCTGTATAGATGCCTCTTCTGCGTAGGTAGTACAATAAACCGTTGTGTAAAATTTACTGTTGTGTAATAATTTACCGTTGTTTAAAAATTTTTCCCATAATACTTCAACGTTTGTTCAAGTTGCCAAAGTACCTATCAACAAAATCCAAAACAGCCGTCATTTTTCAAATGGAATAACACAGAACAACCAACTCGACTTCATACAGCCATCGGTGATTATAATCAGCTGCTTCCTAGAAATGATACAATGTATATCATTTCTGTACATGTATCAATCATTGCTGTACATGTATCACAATCAGGGCTGAATTTATAAAATTTGATTCACCCTCCTGTTGACGAAGCCTGTCGGTGTGAAAATCGGGGCCTTACTGTGAACGAACGGCTGGACGTGCAATGCTCCGGGTGGTCTCAAAAAACTTCCAAATTCAAGAACTATTTAAAAACGATGCAAATTATTACGCAGAGGTTTATTATTCACCTGTATAGATGCCCCTCCTGCGTAGATCACGGTTTTCTGTGGTCAATACCCACGAGCTCCCCCCAGGAAAGCCCTAAATTGAGTACTAGAGCAGGCTCCGGAATTAAAGTTTCCTACAAATGCGCGGGATTCAATAATTCAATAATTAATTATTTGTAGTTGAGCATGAAGCATAAGGCAAATAATAAACCGCTGTGTAATAATTTACCTGTATAGGTGCCCCTTCTACGTAGATAGTATAATGAACCGTTGTGCAATACCTAATTTACCTTTGAGTAATAATTTACCGTTGTGTAATAATTTGCCTATCAATAATACTTCAACGGTTGTTCAAGTAGCAAAAGTACCTACTTTTGCTACTTGATGGTATACCCCTTCTACGTAGATGGTATAATAACCGCTATGTAATAATTTACCGGTGTGTAATAATTTACCCATCAACAATACTTCAACGTTTGTTCGTTTCACTACCTATCAACAAACTCCAAAAGAGCCATCATTTTTCAAATGAACACAGAACAACCAACTCGACTTATACTCCGTGAATATAATCGGGTGCTCCCCAGCAATGATGGTCTCGGGCCAATTCCCGATTGTTACCGCGTCCCTAGTGATGATGTTTGGGCTGAATGTATACAATTTCATTCGCCCTCCTGTTGAAAAAGCCTGTCGGTGCAAACTTCTGGGCCTTACTGCGAACGATCGGCTGGACGTACAATGCTCTGGGTGGTCTTAAAAAACTCCCAAGTTCGAGAACTATTTAAAACCGTAAAAAAATTCGAGATAACGGCGTCCTGGACATTTCAACCCTTATATTTCACCCCAAATGACTGACAGTAACGCCGAGCTTCGAGGACCAACTAGACCCCAATGGGACCTATAAACCGAATTTCGTCAATTTTGGTTCATGGTAACTAAGAAAAGTGCGAAGTACGGCGTATGGACATAAATTTTTTTATTGCATTTTGGAAGAAGCCATTTGAGGCACTTCGTGATGGTGGAGGGGGTTGGTGAGCCCTGGGGCAAGCCGTATCGTCTGCGTCGCGGTCTGGGTCTACTCTCGCCTCCCTTCTTGGAAGTGAACCCAAGTGTTGGAGGGATGCTGCAACGGAATTACCCTGTTCCCTGTGATGTCCCTGTTTCCAGACGATGTGCAGGACAAGACTGAAGACCAAATGGCACTACGCGTGTCACCGATCGGTGCGCGAGTGATAGTGAAACAAGTGTTAGGATTAGCTCCCCCAGTGATAGCGACACTTTCGGTGACTTAGCTACAGGTAATATAGTTAAGTGCTTCAGGAAGGGGAAGGCTCTGGGTCCAGACATGATTGAGATGCTGCAGAGAGGGTGGCACCTAGTTTACCCATGTTACTGCAGCATATTTAGGGCCTGCATAGACTTGGGAGTCTTTCCCTCCTGTTGGAAGGTGGGAAGGGTCTGCGCCGTACGCAAAGGAGAAGACCGTGACCCGTCAGACGCCAGATCTCTGCGCCCCCTATGTCTGCTCAGTATGCTGGGGAAGGTGTTAGAGAAGTTGATTGTGGGGAACATGTCGGAGGTGCTCGCAATGACCTCAAGACATCAGTACGGATTTCTTAGCAGCATATCCACGACTGGTGCTCTGCTCTGCTTGCGGAAGGAGGTCATGGAAAGGGAAGGACGTTACGTGTTAGGCTTTTTTGTCGGCATCAAGGGCGCCTTCGGCAACGTTCTGTGGCCTGCTGTGATGGCCGAGTTGGCACTGAGGGGCTGTCCTTCTCATGTCTACAATGTAATAGAGGACTATTTCAGGAACAGGAGTGTAGTGTACACTGAGGGGGGCAGCTCCGTTAGGAAGCTGCTGACAAAGGGATGTCCACAGGGTTCGGTTCTTGGGCCCAGACTGTGGAATTTTGTTCGATATGGTCCTGCGTGCATTGGAACAGATTGGAGCAAAAATGTTCTTGCATATGCTGATGATATCGTTGTACTGGTGGAGGGGAGGTCTAGGGCCACCCTGGAAACCGAGGCCGATCTTATTCTGGGTGAGCTTGCAACCGAGTGTGATGCGGTGAAGCTGACGGTTGCTGGGAACAAGACTGTGGGTATTTTGTTGAAAGGAATGCTCGATGCTTCCTGGCCAGCAATGGTGAAAATGAGGGGCGAGAGCATCAGATATGTGCACTCATTCAGGTACCTTGGAGTGATGCTAGAGGAGCGCTTTGGGATGGGGCTTCATGTGAGGACCGTGGGTGTAAAAGCCCTTGACGGGTTCATGAACATCTGTCGTCTGGCTGGCCCCGAGTGGGGCATAGGGTACAGGAAGCTGGTGGTGATATACATGGGGTATGTGGTATGGGTGCCGATGCACACGTGGGACCATGACCCGAAGGGATCAAGAGCCCTTAGAGGAGCCCCAGTGTCTCTCTTCCCCATGCTCCCATACTGCTCGGGCTGCGCATGTGCAGAGAGGGGATTAAGCGGTAGCTTCAAAGTCACCTTCTCTGATGGCCGGCCTGCGACCAGTCTGGCATCTAGGTGTGATACAAAGCCAGGCAACTGGGATCTTGCACTCACTAAAACCGGAACCATGAGGGGGGGGGGGGGGGGGAGCCCCAGGCAACCGGCAGGCACATCCCTTAGGCAAAGTGCCACCTGTCTGCGGATGAGGTAGGATTCGTGTTGGTCGTGGTTGTTACCCAAGCACTGGATCTGATCCGGATGTGGTGGGAAGGTGCCCTCCTGATGGACTGTGAGGATCCATTGGGTAGACGCCGGCATATGAGTTTTGTGGGAAACCAAAAACTCGGGAATCAACCTGCTAAGTTGGTAGAGTGAGCTAGAACACTCGCCTCCACCTGTAGGTGAACAGGAACTTGGGCATATCCAAGGACTCTGAGTGAACACTGTGTACAGTCACCTCCCAGGAGGGCTTCCGTGTCTGCTTGCAGTAGGGAGGAGATCGTAAGCTTTGAGCTGGGTTCTCCCTTAAACATTGGACATTATTGCTTTCGTCGCATACTTTTCACGTTCTGTTTTTAAAAGGGTAACCTCGGCTTTTGCGTGACGGAAACGTGAAATCGACTGAATATAATAAAATGCAGGTGTGTTACGTGGGATGACCCCCAACTACCTACTATCCAAGGATTTTGAGGGTAATTACAATGAATGATAAGTGAGAAGATAAATTGAATGTATACCTATTTATTTATTTTTCTTAAATCCATTTTTGGTCATATAAGTAAGGTAAATATGTATAGTTACAATTGTTCATGTAGGTACCGCTAAGAGGTACCCATTTGGCAATACAACAAACACTAAACCGTTGTGTAAAAATTGATTGATTACAATTTTTCTTTTAGGGGGTGAAAGATATGATATTAATAATATTATTAGTAGTTCCTAGCTGAAAGGGAGCTACTAGATTCACTCCATGTACCGGATAAAATACAAGTTACTCGAATTTGCTACCACGTGATACTCGGTCTAGTCGTTATATATATAATCTTAATTTATTAGGTTGCTTATCGTTTTGAAAGATGCAACTCTGATAAATACATAAGTTGCACAATAGTGGCGCTAATTGCGCAGTTCCTTCCTTGCGTAGAACGAAAACCGTATGTTGCGACCGCAGTCACTCACGCAGTCATGATTCTTGAAATATATTATACAACGATTTGGTTTCATAGGAATCATAATTTTTCCTTTCCTTAATTGTAGGAATGAAGCAGCAAAAGGTAGGTAATACTAGTAGGTACGTACTAATTTTCATCAACAAAAAGTAGATTGGTTCTCTCTCTTGTTATCCCGAGTGTCCTTTTCACACGGTTACCAAGTTGAGTCTCCGACAATAATAAGACTGCCAGGAACGTGTGATAGCACAGCTCCACAGCTTCTGATGCTTAGTGAGTTACATAACCAACAATACACCTCCATCCTTTTTTCGTCAGTGCTGGCAATTAGTTATGAGTGGAGAGGTGGAGATGAGTGGAGGTCTTAACCCTTTTGTGGTCACATTGACCTACTAGCATGTACCTAGCTCATGTTCCATCCAGTGCGCAAGGGTTTGCTCCTACTTTACGTAAACATCTCGTTTATCGACCAAGGGAAAACATATTTTGAGTAATGCTTTCATAAACGTTTGTGTAGATTACTCGTATTTCAGTTAGAAAAGTTTCTCAAGTTTCTAGCACATTGTAGCAGAGTGGGTAATATTATTTTTACCTTGACTCCGCTCGGATTGGGTTACTCTCCTAAATTGCACTAATAAAATAAATTCTTTTAAATTAGGCGCTATTATAGGAGAAGCGAAGATATTAAGTAGACAACAATTCTGCTCTGACTCAATACCTTTTTAATTGGTAATTAAGGAATAAAGCTCCAAGAAGATTGTTTAAGGGGCGAAAATTAAGGGGAAGCTAAAGTTACCCAAGGGGGGTGGATTTATATATTTCTCGAAGGGTGACAGTTTCAAGGGACGACCTATCGGGCAACCGCAGAATTGTTAAAAGGATGAAGTGATTTAAATATCGAGTGATATAAATAAAAATGAGGGAGGTGTGATCTTACCTTGTTGAAGGCAGGAAACGGATTGCTTGTTCTCCTTCCTATCATTGGTACGAGTGGCACCGTTCCTGAGTAACAGTTCTGCGTGCTCATGCATTAGGAACTGTTACAACATTTTGGCCCAAAACTGAATCGATGACAACAGAACCGCTGAAATCTGGTGGAAATAGTTTAGACTGAGGTTCGCAAACTACGTTCACCCCCACCTGCTCACCACTAACTAGGTACAGCATGAAGTCAGGAAAATAAAAAAATCCGACCCCTAAATGTGTGGAATGAGGTAATATTGAGGTAGTACACTACTCATTATAATAATACTACCTATACACTATTAATTTATTTTCTGAGCCAAAGGCCATCCTTATTTATTAGATAAGCACTTTTTTCTGCAGTCATAACTGCCATGGAATTGTTGTTCTTGCTGATGATAGTAGGCGCTATAGATGCATAGATGCCTCAAAGATTCTTGATTCCGTAGACTTTTAGTTTGTTGCTTACGACATCGCATTTCCGTATCAGGCTCATTTTAACTGTACCCACCGCGTGGTAAATTGTGAAACTGCTGTACCTGATGGACAACCGATCAGATAGTCCAAGGACTCTTCTGACTTGCACTGCTCAGGTGACATGATTTTCGGATTGTATTCACTCAAAAGCTGAAGTTTGCAATTGACGATTTCCATTCTACCTTTTTTGGTATACTCAAAATCTTTTTTTTTTTTTTCGCTGTAGTATTTGAAATCAATTAGTGGGCTGCCGCTAGGTTCTCTCGGTTCAGTCTAAGTACCCCCAGACTTTTCGGACGTGTTACTGAAATCGCGGCTACAACAGTGTCAATGTCGCTGTTAGCCACCGTCAAAATTATGAGCTGGACGATGGATGGATTGTTCTTCAAACTACCCCAAGCCAAAATTTCAACACCGGCATACGACAGAGGTCCTGTCTGATTCTTGAGGTATTCCTCTTGCTCTTTTTCCGAATCATTAATGACCATGATGATCCATTATTTTATTTAATCTCAGTTGCAGAACGATGTAGTCTTGTTGCGACTGATAGATCAGCCAGAACGGGAATGCCAAATGGTTGCAGGTGCTCTTTTGGACCGATATCAGAGAGCATTAGAAGTTTAGGAGATTCTGTCGAACCTGCCGATACGATAACTTCTTTGCGGGCCGCAACTTCGAACGTCTTATCGTTTGATATGAACCCTTTGGTGTGATTATCTTCTACAATTATTTTAGTGAAGAGCGCGCCAGTAATAATGTATGCCTCTTCGCGGATATCGGCTCGAGGTAGCCAGTTAACGTTTTCTGTAGAGGGAACCACATAACGGGCGTCCTTGAAAAATGATTCTCTTGGCCGCCGGCTTCCAACAAAATGATATTCCAATCGGCGATTTCACTCAACCTGTTTGTGAGAACGCTTCCTGAAGAAAGCATAAATTAGGAAGGTCGTTGATAGTTTTGATTGTTGATTCTATTCTAAAAACCACAGTAAAACCACACACACCACCGTTACAATAAAACGTTCGGCATGCATTTAACGACGATAAAACGCTTGCCAAGTGGGTGGGCACCTTTACAACTCCCTCAAATGTCCAACATATTGTGATCGACACAGGATACCCCCATCCCTCCATGGCTACCCATGGATACCCTCCATGCTGTAGAGTGGGGTCAAGTGTGCTTGCTCGCACGCTACTATTTTTTTAATCACACAAACATTGAAGAGGCCAATTTTTCATTGAATTTTCTATAATTTAATACGAATATTTGGGCTTAGAAAGACGTCATACGGGACTCAGTCTGTCTACATGACCCCTGTGAATTCATGAAAATTGATCAAGTGAAGGAGGAAACAAGGATTTCATGTCCGTTCATGAATGAGCACTTTAGCAATTATGATGATGAGGAATCCATGATTGTATCCTATTCATTTCTGATCGTTTAGATTGTTCTTTCATTGAAGTAGTTATAAGGGGTTCAGAGTGAAAGAGAAATATGAAACCATTCCTTAAATATGAAACCATTGAAAACTAATTTTAGAGGACTGGTAAATTGAAAACTTTCACAGTTTTTCAGTTGAAATACCTTTCCAGAAATGTGCAATAATACGGATATCGGATAATTAGCGAAAACGTCCCCAAATGGTTCTTGGAATTTTGGGACCTCTTGCTGAGGACCTTGAAGGGGGCCGTCGACCCTCGGGACAGGTATGCAGCCTATTTATTTGCAGATCCTGCTCCAAATATGACGAAGTCGTAGGTTGATAAATCTCCTGGATCTTTCGTCAGTACCACATCTTTGAATCCATCTGGGTCATTCATCATCAAAAAAGAAAAAAACATGAACCCAGAACTCAGTAGTTGAGTTGATTGGTGGCCACCCATGTTATTTCAAGAAGTGAACAGTTGTTTATAACACTTCTGAAACTTTTTGGGAGTCGATCTAAACAACCTGAAACATGAGAGAATCCTGTAATGATACCTGGTTTGAACTCAGTGCATGTGATTTGAACTTATATTACATTTATACGATCATTTATAGTAACAGTTAAATAATAACTCATTTATGGGTACAGTTGGGTTCAAATCGTGATAATTTGATTTTTAAACAAAATAGTGCAAAAATTATCACCATTGGTAAATTCAAAGCTATTCAATGAAAGCCAACACATATTCTGAGCCAACATTTCGACATGTTTATTCATTATAAGATTATAACCTCATCAGGGTGTCAAAAGTTATTATAACGTTAGAAATTATAAACTCATCACTGTCTCCAAAGGTTCAGAAGTTTGAGTTGGACAATGTATTCCCTAGGATATTGCATGTGTGGTATTCGTCTGATTTGCAATCACATTTTACGAAAACACAGAAAGACGGACGGATGGAAAATTGAAATAACAGTGGTAGTCGTCCACGAATTCCAGACTGGAAACAAAAATAAAAAGTGTTCGTAAATAGAAAAACCAACCTTGTTGGCTTTGGACCCGTGGGTTACATGAAAAGCGAGTGACTATAGTTCTGACCACAAGAACCAAATTATGGAAATTAACTTAATAACTACCTTCTTATGCGATATTCACACAATGGCACCACCAGAAAGCGTGATGGAAAAGAGCACTGAACTATTTTATAATCTTCTTTCCGTTAACTGAACTGTTTCAAATAATGCAAATGCGGATATCTACCTACCCAAATTAATTAATTATAAAGTCAGTAAAAATATAAAATTCTGAGTTTTGGAGCCAAACTGATATAGCTAATACCTATATTATAGATTTCAAAAATAATCAAATTCAGTAAATGGGTGTGCCGTACAACTACTGTGTGAAGACTTATTAAAGAAATGAAATGCTGAGAGCAGGTGCCGGTTAGTCACATAAAATCATCAAAATCTGACTGTACAATTCGTCTGCACATGTGCAAAGGTAGGCCTGAAAAACCTGATGTAGGACCTACATTCTGACCAAATTTAAAAAGTAAATGGTAACTGAATCACTGATTATTTCATGAAAAAATATACCCGAAGAATGTTTTTCTGTACTGAGCAGAAAGTACCATCCCACGTTGGCGATCTTTGTCTTGAAATAAGTAGATATCTACCAGCTAATATTCCAGTTATTTTCTTACATTTGACTCATAGAGTATCTCAAAACAACCAAATCGATTTCATGAAGCCATGCATGGTTAGTAGAACGTGTTCCTAATGACTGATAACTTTATCTGGATGATTCAAGATATTTTTACCTGCTTAATGTGAAAATCATATTGTTCAAATGTATTCATCTATTGGGAGAAAAGGACTCAACGGAGGAAAGCTCATGGGTTATCCAGTTCTACTTTTACACCAACTCATACAATTTTCACTAGACACCGAGTCGAAGGGAAATTCTTGGATTGAAACTTCTACAAAGAGCTCAGACGGATTGATGACTTCTCTGTCGCTGCCCGTTATAGGAAACTTTCTCGTTTCGTCTCTAATTCATGTCCTCTTCCGACCTATTCAATAAACATGACTTCCATTGAACAACAGCCTTGTCAGTCATGAACGCCGAAGTTGTATTTCACTCACTTGCGTCTCGGCCCGTGAAAAGTGAATTCGAGTAAGCTATGTGCCGTTGCATCAAATTACCTCTTTCTACAGCCACTTCCCAGCCATGACCCAGTTGTGATGAAGCAAACTAACTCAGCTGAGCTGAACAATAATGACGTTCCACTCGACGCCCTCCACCTCATTGCTTTCTGAGTTCGTAGAATCATTCTGCTACTAAAGGGAAATTCTTGGAGTTTAATTGATCCACTCGAGAGTGGTAATCATGGCTGTAGTGTTCAAATGGCATTTCAGCTTCATTTATTTATTTTAACAAAAGTTTGGTGCCATCTCGACTCTTGTCATTGTCCGTAAAGAATGTGGTGAGAGATGAATTTTTCTTGAGCATCTTAATGTGGGTAATAAATAAATTTATTTACCAACTTGGCATATTACCTACATAATTGCATAATACCAACTTGGCATATTACGTAACTATTTAATAAATATTAGTAATCATAAATCATGAAACAATGAGTATTAAATGATACGCTGGACAATTGAGCAAGTTCTGATGTCCCAAAGAGGTGATCACTGTAGTCTAGTTCCCTGCAGTTTTTTTAGCAACTAACTCAGGTCTCGTATATTTTATTAGCACTATGCAATGCAATGCAATCAGACCCAGAGCCATAGTTCAAACAAGTGATAAAAATAAGTTGCCATCATAGTTCTCGGTTAGAGCGTCCCGACGTAAATGGAGTAGCCGCAGGCTCAAATCCGGGTGGTGTCAATTTTGGTTTATTATTGTCAATAATGAACCTTCGGAATGAAGCATTGAAACAAAAATTTTAACCCCCCTTAAAATTCGATGGTTTCCGGTTCAAGGTACCTACATAGAATCCGAAAATGGAATAATAAAAATTTCAGTCCGTTCTTCGTTACCATGAACCAAAATTAATGAAATTTGGTTTGTAGGTCCCATTCGGGGTCTAGTTGGCCCGCGAAGCTCGGCGTTAGGCGTTAGGCATCAAAAGGCGTGAAAAATAGGGGTTGAAATTTCCCGAGCGCCGTAGCTCGAAAACTTTCAATAGGAATATGGTTTTTTTACGTTTTTAAATTGATCTTGAACTAAAGAATCACCCCGAGCATTGTTAGTTAGATGACAGGAATATACGTGCTTCGTCAAGTAGCTACATAAAAGTCCAGGTCCCCTAGTTCATCAGATCGAGATTCTTTCGTAATATCGTAGCAATCGAGGCCTGTTATATGCACCCCCGAGACCTGTTAATTGGCTGATATATTTCTCCTACGTTGTTACCATGGAATTCAACTAATGATGTTGGGTTCGTAATCAATGGACGTCCCTTGTCCGGCAGACTAGTAGTAGGCAGTAGATAACGAGGAGATAATCCTCATCCTAATAAACCTACTTTGGTCGTTCCGCAATGCGTACCTTCTTACCTCAAATCCTCTATACTGTATCAAAACGTTCAAGTTGCCTTTGTTATTTTTCTACGTTTCGGGACGCCACCCATGCTGTTAGATTTTCTCTTCATATTTATTTATTGACGTGCTCAGTTTCCAAACTAGTACGAAAGTGCAGGATCACATTCGAAATATACGAGTGATGTAGGTAATTTGATAAAGTCTTTAATTATTCGAAACACGACTGCCAAACTCTAATTCTCATTGACTGATGTCATTGATTGGTTAATGATATCTTCAATATGATCATTTTATGTAACTAGTGTAATTATTTGAAGGAAGAATTCCCACGACCCTGTCTCTAAAAAGGCTTATCGATATTTGCACGAAGCCCCTGAAGTGAAACTTTTGGTAGCAAGACAAACTCCTTACTTGGTACCTATATTATGGAGGGTCGTAGTCTGTAGGTAACTATTACAGGGCTTCCCGCTAACCCCCTCAAACCACCTACTACCAAACTGTGTGGGTTGAATTCTTCCTTACTTATAGGTCTTATAGGGGAATTCTCATATTCGTGAGACTACCAGCTACAAACCACCTGCATTCCCGTGTATTATACGTAATTTCCTGAACATCGACTTACTCACTACGAACTTATTTTCATAGCAAAAAGAGAACACAAGCTTTCATGTTGCGGTGGCCACGAGCGTTGGTTGAGGTTTCTCTTGCGGCTAGGGAGGCTATTCAAGGCGTTCTCTAGGCGCCTGTTCAGAGGTTAGGCAATGACCCGCAAGACGGGTTGGCCTTTAATAGAAACGCTCTTCCGCGAACTATCTTTAGCATAGTCGCGTCTTTCTCCTGGCGACGTCGGACTCCTGTGAATACTCGTATTTCCATGTGACGCCAAGTGAAAGAGGGAAGAGAGCGAGATGGGCAAGGTCGTCACGATACCGTATCGTTTCCTCCGACGTTAAAATAAATGTCAGGTCTCACGGTAGTTTTAGTTATTCGTCGCCTGCATTGCCTTCGTTCACCAAAACCTGTTCAATGCTCGGTTCCTTATTGCCACCCGTATACCTGTTCTAGTAATTAGCTAATTATACTCACAAGCATTCCTCACTCAATGACGAGGTATGATTGCTGCAGGTTCATATTATAAATATCTTCTTTTTTAAATAAACGTGAACTTGTACAGATTCAAATTCCCTTCACAGAGGCAACGGTGCAGAAATTACCGAATGAAAATGTCTGCCAAGGGAAGGTCAGTAACTTTTCCAGTACTGAAGAGTGGATTTTAGTTCGTTCGGTTTGCTCTTCTCAGATATGTACCTAGCTACCCCACAAGTTATGACTGTTTCTAATTGGTATGTGTAGATTCGGTCACTACTGTCATCTCTACTGTGGAGATAGTAGTCGTACTGTTGAGATAGTAGTAGTCAACAACACTTACATAAACAGTTCATAACAATTCGCTGAATCAGCGAGTCTTTGGTCGTCCTACCCTTCGGGTTCCCATGGTTTGAATGTAACCTGTGGTATTCGCTGATCATGCTCAAAGCACTCAGTTCGACTGGCCCAGATAAACTGCACAATATTCTGGTGCTGATATGGCCCTTTTAGCGTTTGTTCTTATTCTCCAGGCTCCACCACAGACTGGCCTAGAAACTTTTTGCAGAATAATTGTACCACAATACCGCTTATTTCACATGACCCCTATCTTGGCTATTTTCGGCAACTTGGGGAGAGGAACCAGGTGGGGATCGTATGACATTGCGTCGACATTTGAAGAATCTAATAATAACCATGTTAGTATAAGTAACAACTGTTTTTATAGCCACATATATTATTTATCGAATCTCTACATCTAGATTACCTATTTATTGATGGTCAATTTATTATCGCCTCAGAAACAATTTTCATTGGTCGTGACGTACTGACTTTTCATTTTTCCCTGCTCCTGTAATCAGAAAACTACGCATGATCACTCACGCGATCTGATCACTTTCTACGTGATCAGTCTCAGGCAAGACTGGTAGAAGCACCAGCAATGAGCCAACAGAGTCAGTAACCGACCTACTATGATGCACGCGCTTCAGCGATCTGTGGGTCGGCCTTCCTTTCTTTCTTCCCGACGTCTGCGAACCTGTTTTAATCACGTTCGCCGCCGAACGCGCTGGTCCGTCCCTTCACTTTCACGCTGGCGCCCACTTGCTCGCTCTTCCTTGTCGATTTTTCACTCAACTTACACCGAAATGCAGTTACAGTGAAAACAAACTATGGCGGCTGTATCGAGGTCCGTTGAAATGCAACAACAACAAAACAAGGAACTTTGCAGCAGGATGAGGATGCGGGATTACAGATGGTGCAGGATGTTGGCCTAAACGAACGAACAATACCTGCCCAAAGAGTCCAATCTCCATACCGCACCTCCTACGTTTGCACCAACTTATTCTGCGCCATCTATATTCGTTCCATGTTTTAGAGTTCGGACACCAGTCTTGTTTAATAAATTGTTGAAGAACGTTGTTTTTTTCGTCAGTAAAAACGGTTAAAAGAATCTTCCCTGTCCTCTGTGTATTCAACGGACTAGGTGTTACAATAGTTATGATGAACTAGGGTAACTAGTCGAGTTATGTTACAATATTGCCGAATATTATGAAATTATGTACGTCGATCCATCAAATCCTATTAATTCGGTTCACGAAAATTATAGTTTTGGTGTTGTTGGGTTTTTGACTGAACTTTTAGGCGAGCTTCTACAATAAATTTTCGTTTTTATGATCAACAAACAACTTTACGGGAATTTCACATGATTGCGTTAATATAGTATAGCATCTGCTATCAGTTGTCTGACTTATTCGGAGTCTGCATAGTATTTTCAAGCATTTTTACGCTTTTCTTTCGACGAACGTATGAAGATACTTCCTAAAATAATTCTCTACTGTAATAACACAATACTTTCTTAACGAACCGATAACGACTTGCAGAAACTATTCCGTATAATCCATCTCGATCACTTCCGATTTCATGCGATTGACTTTTTTACTGCCGATGTTTCACATAAAGTGGTAGGAGAAGCAATAGATGAGGGTAACTTTATCGACCATCCTTAGTAAGTCATGCAGCCAAAGTGTAAAATTCTTATACCAAATACAATTAGTTACTGTATTTTGTAGTAGAAGATAGTAAATGGCGTTGAATAGAGTTAGAAGTTCCACAACCCCTTGGAGTGGTTCCACAACATCTTACCCACTTCCACTTTTTCTCGCGCTAAATAGGCAGAGGAATCTTCACAGCTCGGTCATTATCTCTCCAGGAAACAAAAACAATTTAATAATCGTCCCTTGAAAGGGCGGATGAACTAAAGCTGATATCGATAAAAGCTCTTCAGCCTGTTGTAAGCTTGTCGAGTGAATGTCTTCTGTCATTGAAGTGGTTCATATTCCTAGGACCAGTACTGTGTGCGAATTCTCTTGTTTTACGCTGGCACACACCCTGCGATCTGGCGTTGGATTTTTGGTTCGGCATGCGATCTGCCGTCACGAAACTGGAAAATAAGTATGGGAGAATCACTAACTTCAGTCACGTACGGTCCTGATGTCTTCCAACATCGCGAGGAAAAGAGCTGGGCTCTAAGAAAAGAAAAACGGAGTTATTGAAAAAATAGTCTATTTCCACTAATAAACGAAAAACGCGAAAAACACTGTTAAATACCGGTTTCGGTGATCAAACCTTTTTTCGTGTATTAGTGGAAATTGACTATTTTCTCAATAACTCCGTTTTTCTTTTCTTTGAAATGGGTTTCCACGATTTCTTCGCGAGTGATTTAGTTCGTAGCTGGGCTCTGCGATACAATTATTTCCAGCAGTACTGATCTAAATGGGACTGGAGATGTTGCTGCGGAACCCCTCTCACTTTTTTTTCAATAATTTGACAAAATTATTGAAACCAAAAATAATTTGACAGAATTATTGAAAACAAAAATAATTTGACGAAATAATTATCACATTAGACATCACAGCCTCGTTTTCGTTAACAAAATATGTAAAAGAGCCATCAACACCACGAACGGCCACGAAGACACTGAAGAGAATGATTATTAGAATAGTGGATTGAGCGATTCATCGTTGATGTTTATACTCTAAATACGCGCAGGTGAGAGGGAGATCGCGGTGGGGTCCGTAGAGGACTCGCGGGCGCCACATCTCAAACCGAACAAGCACCCATATCTTTTATATCAAAATCGGATTCAGCGCTCATGAAAATCCCTTATGTGTCAAATTTTCGCTCGATCTTCCTTCAGGGTCATAGAACGATATTATATGACTCGCGCTGAGGGACACCTGCGGTGAAAGTTGCCAAATTCCGAGACACATTTTGTGACTTTTCATTTATCGGATACCCTTCATATTGTAGCTTTCTAGAAAGTAGGTATTCATCACGGTGGTTCAGTAAGAAAAATAAAGAAATAATCGTGCAAGTTCTCCATTTCATCCTGTCCAACAGAAAAATGCCACACCTCTCTGTCTCATGTGACGGTCATATCGTTCTGAGACTATTAATGGTGGCCTTATTATCCATTGCTATTGTTCCTTAGTTTCTTAGGCTCAACAATCTGCATCATTAAAACCTTAGTCGAAAAGAGGGCTTTGGAAACGACGCGAGCCAGGAAGTGGGGAGCGGTACCAGATTTCAGGGGCAACTTGTCGGTCTCACTTCCTAGACGCTAAGCCGTTAACGCCCACATCGACAAGGACGAACCGTAAGGCGGTTGTCGGACAGTCGAATGGTCAACCTAGATGGTAACGTGGCCAACATAAATGGTAATTCTAATCTAAGGAACGCTGCAAATTATAAGACAAAGGTTTATTATTTACCTGTATGCCCCTTCTGCGTAGATCACTGTTTTCTGTGGTCAGTACCCTCGAGCTCCCCCCAGGAAAGCCCTAAATCGAGTACTGGAGCCGGCCTAGGAATTAAAGTTTCCTACAAATTCGCGGGATTCAATAATTCAATCATTAATTATTTGTAGTTATTCATGAAGCATAAGGCAAATTATAAACCGTAGTGTAATAATTTACCTGCATAGATGCCCCCTCTACGTAGATACTACAATGAACTGTTGTGTAATAATTTACCGTTCTGTAATAAGTTGCCCACCAATGATACTTCAACGATTGTTCAAGTTGCAAAAGTACCTATCAACAAAATCCAAAACCGCCTTCATTTTTCAAATGGAATAATATCGCGGAACAACCAACTCGACTTCACACAGCCATCCGAGATTATAATCAGGTGCTCCCTAGTGATGATATTTGGGCTGAATGTATACAATTTGATTCACCCTCCTCTTGACCAAGCCTGTCGGTGAAACTTGGGGGCCTTACTGTGAAGGAACGGCGGGACGTACAATGCTCCGGGCCGTCTCAAAAAACTCGTAAGTTCAAGGACTATTTAAAACCGTAAACAGATTCACGTAAAAAAAAGGTATATGCGTCCTGAAAATTGCAACCCCTATTTTTCTAGAGTTGACTGACAGTAACGCTGAGCTTCGAGGACGACCTACACCCCGAACGGGACCTATAAACCGAACTTCGTCAATTTTGGCTCATGGTAACTAAGAAAAGTAAGGCGGACGGACAGAAATTTTTTATTGCATTTTCAGATTCTACATCCCTTGAAACGTAAACCATCAAATTTTGATGGGGGGGGGGGGGGGGTAAAAAAGTTTTTTTCATGCTCGATTCCAAAGGTTCATTATTGAAAATAATAAATCAACAAATTAAAAAAGACAAAGTAATGTCCAGAAAATATAGAAGAATCTTATATGAGGTCGAAGATCCTGTACATTCAGTCGGATTTTGATGAAGTTGATATGGGATCATTTGCACCATTTTTGGTTTATTATTTTCAATGATGAACCTTTGGAATCGAGAATGAAAAAAAAATCTAACCCCCCCCCCCCCCCCCCCTCAAAATTTGTTGGTTTACGTTTCAAGGTATGAAGATTCCGAAAATGCAATTAAAAAATTTCTGTCCGTACGCCGTACTTAGCACTTTTCTTAGTTACCATGAGCCAAAACCAACGAAATTCGGTATTTATATAGGTAATATAGGTTCGAAGTCTACTTGGTCCCTGAAGCTCGGCGTTACTGTCAGTCATCTCTAAGGGGCGAAAAATAGGGGTTGACATTTTCAGGACGCCTATACGTTTTCTTTACGTGAATGTTTTTACGGTTTTACGTAGTTCTTGAACTTACGAGTTTTTTATACCACCTGGAGCATTGTACGTCCCGCCGTTCCTTCACAGTAAGGCCCCAACTTTCCACAGACAGGCTTGGTCAACAGGAGGGTGAATCAAATTGTACACATTCAGCCCACATATCATCACTAAGGAGCACCTGATTATAATCAAGGATGGCTTTGTGAAGTCCAGTTGGTTGTTCCGCGATATTGTTCCATTTGAAAAATGAAGGCTGTTTTGGATTTTGTTGATAGGTACTTTTGCAACTTGAACAAACGGTGAGGTATTATTGATGGGTAAATTATTAGACAGTGGTAAATTATTATACAACGGTAAATTATTTTTACACGACGCTTCATTATACAATCTAAGTAGAAGTGGCTGGATTTTGTTGATAGGTATTTTTGCAACTTGATAATCGTTGAAGTATTACTGGTGGGCAAATATTACACAACAGTAAATTATTACGCAACGATAAATTATTGCACAACGGTTCAATATAGTATCTACGTAGAAGGGGCTTCTATGCAGGTAAATTATTACACAACGGTTTATCATTTGCCTAATGCTTCATGAATAACTACAAATAATTAATGATTGAATTATTGAATCCCGCGAATTTGTAGGAAATTTTAATTCCGGGGCTGGCTCCAGTACTCGATTTAGGGCTTTCCTGGGGGGAGCTCGAGGGTATTGACGCAGAAAACAGTGATCTACGCAGGAGGGGCATCTATACAGGTAAATAATAAACCTTTGTGTAATAATTTCCAGCGTTTTTCTGTTACGTATTGACGTCTAGGGTTAGTTCAGCTAGAAGTCGAAGTAAGATAACTACCATACCTTCCGGAGGGATCAGTCGTCACTAGCAGGTCGAGTACTGGAGGCGAGCGCTTTCAATGTGAGTACGTCATCTTCTAGATGTCGAGATAATAACTTCGAGAAACATTAATTTCTTTTCTATAGTAGCAGGCAAGATTTTGGTCAGTCGTCGACTACTACTGAATATTTACTGGGGCTTACCTGTTCTCCTTGTTGCGCGCTGTTCGAATATGGCGTGGGCTGTACGTTGATGCTATTTTACAGAACGCTCACTTGGAGCACTTTTTGGTAGAGCCAAAAATAATTCAGTATGTCAAACTCTGGTTAAAGCAGCTGACACTTATGATATTCACTATAATAATATACATAGTTTAGGGAGTTAGGTAATGTAGGGTTTGGATCCTTCCCGTTTTGTTGCTTACAACCTTAGCAAAGTTTTTGAAGTCTAAAACGGGGGTGGTCTCGGTCTGTTGCTCCGTCGGGGCCCCTGGCCTTACGACCAGCAAGTGGAAACCCATTTGAGCCTTACACCTTGCGGTGTAAACCCATTTAAGCTGCCTGAGTCTCTCCGCCGGATGCATCGTCGTCTTCAAACTTAGTCTCCCTTCCTCTCTCATCAAGCCACGGTAACCTGGTGGCTTTTATTCCGGAAAAGAGGTTTCACGACCTAATGTGGGCGAGGGATGGTAGCAGTAGTGAAACACGGGTAGTTTCCTCTCAAATTAAACTTCGCTCCAGCTAATATAATTTCTCGAAATTTCCCTTCCGAGGGTGAGTAGGAGACCAAGCAGTTGATACCAAATGAGAAAACTTCGTGAAGCTCAGAGTTTACTAAACGCAACTAGGTATGTTATGATACCTGCCTGGGGTGCCGCTCCACTTCCAGAAAAATCAGTATAATACGAAAATACCTTTTTTCATCAACCACAGGTCCACGGTGAAAGAGGGAAACTTTTTCTTCTTTTTTTCCAAGAACTGCTCGAAAATAGAGGGGACGCGACAATGTGTTGTTTTTCTTTATTCAGTATTTTATGTTTTTGATATAGTTATGTGGTGTTAGTGTCATAGATGATATCCAAGCCATTGAATAAAATTAAAATGAAAAATAAATGTTCATTCCCAGCAATGAATGGGCAGGTGAATAACAGAGTAAATTGCTCTATACATAGGGGGGGGGGGGGATGTGCAACAGAATAAGTACCTATGTACCTACTCGATTTAGAGCTTTCCTGTTGAGGGGGGGGGGGGGGAGCACGAGGGTGAAAACTCTGCAGATTATTACACAGCGGTTTTTTATTGACCTGTGTAGATGCCCTTTTGCATAGATCACTGTTTTCTGTGGTCACTACCTACCCTCGAGCTCCCCCCAGAAAAGCTCTAAATCGAGTAATGACCGGCCCGGGAATTACAGTTTCAAAAGTATGAGCAGCCTTCCGTGATTATAACCAGGTGTTCCCTAGCAATGATATCTGGGCCGGATTTATACCGTTTCACTAACGATCAAGTTGACGAAGCATTTTGGTGCAAACGAACGACTGGTCATACAATGCTCCGGGTGGTCTCAAAAAATTCTTCAGTTCGAGATAAATTTAAAAGCGTTTAAAAAAACCATACCCTTCTATTAAAAGTTTTCGAGGTACGGCGTTCTGAAAATTGCAACCTACAAACCAAATTTCATTAATTTTGGTTTATGGTAACTAAGGAAAGTGGAAGTACAGTGTACGGTAGACGGACGGAAATTATTGTACTCCTTTTCGGATTCACCTTGACGCGGAAACCATGTTGGGGGGGGGGGGGGGGGGGGTTACTTTTTTTTTCATGCTCGATTTCAAAGGTTCATTATGAAAATAATAAACCAAAATTGCTGAGGTACTAATATGAGTTTTATACTATGCGTTATCCGAGTTATACTATCTATCAGTACCGCTCAGTATCGATTAGTACCGACCTGCTGTAGTACAAATTTCCTACCATTCCTAATGATATTTATCGATTTCATAAATTAATTTCATTAATTTCATTTTCTAATTTTTATTAATTTTTCGTAGGTAGGTACAATATTATTATGTTATATATTCAGAAATATATTTCATTTCATTTCATTTTATTTCCATGGTATGAGAGGAGATTTCTCTCAAAACATCTGTTGCACGTGTTGCATTGCACGCCACGTATCTTGGCTTCAGGTCGCCTCTGACGAAGATCGCCGTCTAATGTGTCGACTGAGCTTACTGTTAGGCGGTAGCGGATTATCAGCTCATAATAGGCGCATGGAAGTTATTTTTCCCTCATAATTGAACTGTTTCAACGTGTTTCAAATGTTGAGAATTGGTTTCAATTCCTACTGGTACCTAACATTTCCCTTGGGAACATTTATCTGATTGTGATAGATGATTTAGTCCTAGAACTGGATATGATACGATTCATATTTCATAAATAAATTATTTCACTTTATCACCAATAAATGTTAGTATTCGTGCTCAAAAATGCTCTCGATTGGTTTGACAAAAAATTACTACCGAATCGATTCTAACCTCCTGAAATCAGAGGTTTCATTTTTTATGATTTCATTGGATCAACTGCATTACGACATCGTAATCCAAATTAGTAATGGTAGTTAAATAGTAGTTAAATCCAAATGTAGTTTGAAAAATGCTCATATATATGTACCTACTACTCAACTACCTAGATGGACAATTGGAATTTCATGAAACACTAGTGTTGGATTTATCGGGACCATCTTGTGTGCCCTCTAATGGCTTATAATACCCGTGTGTCACCCAATACTGGGTAGTTAAAAACCTTGAGAACATTGCCAGCTACCAGTTACAATGATTTTGAACTTGACTCCAGCTGAAGGGTCATCGACTCGAGATGGCAGGCGCCCTGTCATTCCTTGCTCCATTCAAGAATCGTTTGTACCGCCTGAGTAGCTGGATCTGATTTGAGCTGGTTCAATAGGATTCGAGTAACAAATGATGCAGACGGGCCATTCAATCTGTATCTTAAGAGGAATCACTGCTCGTCAATACTGTGGTGGTGATTTCACTTCCAGTCATGATATTGAACCAGTCAGATCTACTCAGAATGGTTGTATTTACTTATTAGGTACTTATTGCATGATCATACTCAGCAACTTGGTACCTACTGCATGAACCATAATAATATAACCTACTGTATGAACCATAATAAAAGAAATTCAGTCTTTGCGTCCAAGGTGAAATGCCAGTCGTTGAAATTCCATAGGTACTTTTTATTATTTATATCGGAATATTCTGTATCTACCCCAACCGCTACACTACCTCAATATTATCGACTTCAGATGTTAGTTTCAAGTTAAACAATAAAAATCATAATAGTGACTTTTTCAATGTAAGACCTAGCAACACTCTTCGTGTGAAATATCTCTATTGGAAAACGTTTCTGAATAACTGTAGGTCTACATTTTTCTATTTATAACAACCTAACTGTAACTGATCTGTCGGGATGAAAGCACATTTCGAGAACTGATCGAGGGACACGTCCACCTACTTCATTTTTCACGCTCTCCTTGTGGCATTGTCCTATGTCGACACCCGTAGCCTCATTTCTTACCTCCAAACGCTACGGGTTAAACTTTTACGCTCTAGTGCATCCGCTGAAAATCGTTTCATAAATAACATATCTGGGCCCAACGAGGTTCTTATTAGTTATTCAAGAGCTGGTGAGTAAATGATGATTATAGGTAACTTTGTTTATGATAATATTCACCTAATGAACCACTATTATTTTCATCTCTCCACAGAGATGAAAGAAGAAGAGATGATGAAGAGATTTTGATGTAGTCAGAAGTTTTACTCTGTATTTTTATCTGACGTGGAAAAGGCACTTTACTAAGACTCATGCAACAATTATCATGTTTGTCTGTTGAAAGACGCTGAAAATTATTACACAACGGTTTATGCTGTGCTTCTGCGTAGATCGCTGTTTTCTATTGTCAGTACCCATCAAACCCTCGAGCTCCCACCGGGAAAGCCCTAAATCGAGTACTGACGCCGGGAATTGCAGTTTAATAAAAATGCGCAGGAGTCGATCATTAATAATTATTTTTATTTATTCATGAAGCATAACATTTGTCCAAGTTCCAAAATTGCCTATCAGCAAACTCCAAAAGAGCCATCATTCTTGAAATTCCAGGTGGTCTCAAAAAATTGTTAAGTTTGAGACCAATTTAAAAACGTAAAAAACAGCTTATCCTTCTACTAAAAGTTCTTGAGAAACGGCGTTCCGAAAATGTCAACCCCTATTTGTCACCCTTTAGAGATGACTGATACGGAAATGTCACCAAGTAGGTACTCCCGAGCGGTGAAAGTAGTACCATAGTACACCCAGAAGAACAGCTACCCAGTACACCCAGAGGACCTCAGCGCTAAAAACCTTAGTACACCAAAAAGAAACCCAGTCACTCCCAGTCAACAGTTGTTTCTTTTTAATAATCGATAAATTTGTTATATCAGTAACATAAGAACTGAGCTTGGCCCATTAAGTTGTTTGCTATTAGTCAACAGTGACCCCAGAAGCACCACCCAAATCAAATCGTAAAACTGAAATTTAAGTTTTCAGTAATTATTTATTATCACATCAATAATAGGAATCGTCAGGTCATATTTATGTGTAATCAGGAATTACCTGTCATTAGAGAAAAAAATGAAGTCAAAAAATTGGAATCTTTATCTTTTTCAAAAATGCCCGAAAATTTTACGCTGACTAGTTTTATGAACTGATAATCGTCACGGAACCACCTTCATATCGAGTATGGATTATGCCAACCATCTATTTTTCACAGAATAATATTTATTTACCAGTAAGTTATTATATTATTTACCTCTTTCCTCGTGTTCTGCGGTAGTCCATAGTTTCGTTTCTTGTTTCTCGCTCTTACTGCCATTCTTCAACGTCGTTGCATCATTGCATTCCGAGATATCTGTTAATATAGCAACAGTTAATAGGTAGTAATAGGTAAGGATTAGTTACGAGCTATCTGTTAATGGAATAATACGTGAGGATTAGCAAATTATAGGTAATTACCTCTGAAGGCGGTAATGAACCGTTGTGTAATAATTTACCGTTGAGTAATGATTTACCATCGTGTAGTAATAATTTACCCAACGTTTGTTCAAGTTTCACTACCTATCAACAAACTCCAAAACAGCCATCATTTTTCAAATGAAATAATATCACAGAACAACCAACTCGGCTTCATACTCCGCCAATATAATCAGGTGGCCCCTAGCAATGATTTTATCTCCGGCTAATTTCCTATTGTCGGGGGGCGTCCCTGGTAACGAGATTTGGTTTGAATGTATACAATTTCATTCACACTGGAGTCGAAAACGCCTATCGGTGCAAACTTCGGGGCCTTACTGTGAACGAACGGAGGGACGTAAAATGCTCCGGGTGGTCTTAAAAAAACTCGTAAGTTCAAGAACTATTTAAAACCGTAAAAAGATTCACCTAAAAAAAAGGTATAGGCGTTTCGAAAATGTCAACCCCTATTTTGAACCCCTTAGAGATGACTGACAGTAACGTCGAGCTTCGAGGACCAACTAGACCCCGAACGGAACCTATAACCCGAATTTCATCAATTTTTTTTTCATGGTAACTAAGAAAAGTGGCCCGTACGGCGTACGGCGGACAGACAGAAATATTTTTATTGCAGTTTTGGATTCTACATACCTTGAAACGTAAACCATCAAATTTTGAGGGGGGGTAAGAATTTTTTGTTCATGCTCGATTCCAATGGTTCATTATTGAAAATAATAAACCAAAATTCCACGAAAATTCTTTATTCTCCTGGCTTCCGCCTTCCAAAAACACTATTTCGTTGCACATCGTGATAATCGAAATGCTGACGCGATGCGAGCCGAGTCGAGCCGACCCGCACAACTCGATAACATCAAGAAAAGATTATGCTGGACTGGTGGTTTACTCAGGTGTACTCGGGTCATAGTCAACATGACCCCACATTCACCTAATCCTATCAACTTGATAACTGTCAAAAAAATCCGAAAGAGAAATGAAAAAAAATTAAATATCACATACTCGATTTCATACAGCCATCCGTGATTATAATCAGGGATTCGCTAGCAATGATATAATATCTAGGCCGGATTTATACCGTTTGGTTCACGATCATGTTGACGAAGTTTTTCGGTGCAAAAGAACGGCTGAGTGTAAAATGCTCTGAGTGGTCTCAAAAAATGCATTAGTCCAAGATCAGTTTAAAAACGTGAAAAAAAACCGTACTCATAGGTATGGTTTTTGGTTTATTATTTTCAACACCTAATGAACCATTAGAATCGAGCAAGAAAAAAAAATTCTAACCCCCCTCTAAATTTGATGGTTTACGTTTCAAGGTATGTAGAATCCGAAAATGCAATAAAAAAAATGTCTGTCTGTCCGCCGTACGGCGTAAGCCGTACTGGCCACTTTTACATGGAACAAAATTGATGAAATTCGGGTTATAGGTTCCGTTCGGGGTCTAGTTGGTCCTCGAAGCTCGTCGTTACTGTCAGTCATCTCTAAGGGGTTCAAAATAGGGGTTGAAATTTTCAGAACGCCTTAACTCGGTAACTTTCGATAAAAGGGTATGGTTTTTTTTACGTTATTAAATTTGTCTTGAGCTAAATAATTTTTTGAGACCACCTCGAGCATTGTAGGTCCAGCCGTTTGTGTGCACGAAAAAGCATCGTCAACACGATCGTGAATCAAACGGTATAAATCCGGCCGGTATATCATCACATGGGAGCACCTGATTGTAATCAAGGATGGCTGTATGAAGTCGAGTTAGTTGTTCTGTGATAAGTGATGGACTATTGGATTTTGTTGGTAGGTACTTCTGAAACTTGAACAAACGTTGAAGTATTATTGATGGGTGAATGATTACACAAGGGTAAATTATTACACAACGGAAAATTATCACACAACGGTAAATTATTGCAGAACGCTAAATTATTACGCCACGGTTCATCTACCTAGAAGGGGCTGGATTTTGTTGATCGGTTCTTTTGCAACTTGAACAACCGTTGAAGTATTATTAATGGGCAAATTATTACACACGGTTCATTATACTCGGCCACGAGGGTAGGTATTGACCACAGAAAACAGTGATCTACGCAAAAGGGGCATCTATTTCACTCCACATCAACAATTTTCCTTCAGAACTTCATTATTTGCGTTTCTTTTTGCTATTTTAGTTAATGTTTGTCATCGACAGAATTATTTTAGCAACATTTAACTCGTGATTTATGTAAGTAACTTACTAGTAACGAGTATTTAAACAGAAGGGTGAATGAATAATGAATTCGAATTGTATACATTTAACCCAAATGTCATCACCAGGGACGCGCTAACAATGGGGAATTGGCCCGAGATAAAATCATTGCTAGGGATCACCTACCTGATTATATTCACAGCCTATGAAGTCGAGTTTGTTGTTCTGTGATATTATTTCATTTGGAAAATGATGGCTCTTTTGGAGTTTGTTGGTAGGTAGTGAAACTTGAACAAACATTGAAGTATTATTGATGGGTAAATTATTACACAATGGTAAATTATTGCACAACTTTAAATTATTACACAATAGTAAATTATTACACAGCGGTTCATTATACCATCTAGTAGAAGTGGACAGGAGTTTGTTGGTAGGTAGGTTTGCAACTTTTTTCACTCCACATCAACAAGTTCACTTCAGAACTTCATTATTTGCGTTTCTTTTTGCCATTTTGGGTACTTTTTGTCATCTGCAGTATTAGTTTAGCAACATTTAATTCGTGATTTAGGTAGGCACCTAGTAATGAGTACGGGGATAGGTACTAACCTACCGGAGGTTCTGTGATCTACATAATAATATTATGTAGATATATTATAATATATTATATTATAATATATATAGAATAGTACCTACATATTATATTATAGACGGGTTATATATACGGAGAGCTGTGATCTGTAACAGAAGGGTATTCCGTACAAAATGATAAACCGTTGTGCAGGATTTGCAGCGTTTTTTAAATGTTTTTAAATTAATCTCGAACTAAAGAATTTTTTTAGACTACTCGGAGCATTGTACGTCCAGCCCTTCATTTGCACCGAAAAGCTTCGTCAACATGACGTGAACATAACGTTATAAATCCAGCCCAGGTATCATCGCTGGGGAACACCTGATTATAATCACGGATTGCTGTGTGTAGTCGAGTTGGTTATTATTTCATGATTTTGTTGATAGGTACTTTTATATCTTGAACAAACTTTATGCTCGATGAATAACAACAAATAATTAATGATTGAATTGTTGGAACCCGCGGCGCATTTTTACTACACTGTAATTCCCGGTCTGGCTGCAATACTCGATTTAGGGCTTTCCTTGTGGGGGGGGGGGGGGGGGTGGAGGACGAGGGTAGGTATTGACCCCAGACCACAGATGGGTGATCTATACAGGTTAATAATAAATGTTGTGTAATAATTTGCAGCGTTTACATACCTTGAAACGGAAACCATAAAATGTTGCGGCGGGGAGGGGGATTGAATTTTTTCTTTTTTTTTTTCGTGCTCGATTCAAAGGTTCGTTATGAAAATAATAAATTATTGAAAATAATAAACCAAAATAGAATTCGATTTGATTTAACTAACTTCATTAATCTCAAAATATATCGAAAATTTACGATTTTAACTGTAAAAACCGATCGAACTAGTTTCCGTTTGAATGAACAGTTATAATGAGAATCAAATTTCGCTTTGAACAATACCAACTCCAGATTTCGGGGTGTTTTGAAATCAAAGGTATCACGTTCCACAACTACTGATGGCAAAACAAATCCATGAAAACTGGGGAAAATCGTGAATTTGCAGGGTTGTTTGACATGGACATCGCTGGTTAGTGATTTTATGTCAGAAACGCCACTAAACCAAGTCAGGCGGATCTCCGCTAGGGTTAGCTAGGTAAGCGCTACCACCACCTTTATAATTAGTAAATCATTTCTGTTCACGTGACCATCGCGCACGTCCCGTCCTTACATTAGTTTTTTTTTAAGGAACAACCTACTGTTCCTACAACACCGTGGGACGGCCGCGGCACCGCAAAACGCAGATTCTAGCTAATTCTGGGTCTGACGCTAATAATCTAATAGATACCTCGTGTTGGATTATGAATAATCTACCTATTGTTGTTGGATCGGTGGCAAGGAGAGCTAGTTCTAGGCAGCCAGGTGATAGAGAGATGAGGAAAAATGAACTAAAATCAAATATGTATCTACTGAACTAACTCGGAACCCATCCATCCACCTACCTAATCATTTCAAGGGGTGACCTGACTGAACTACTGAACGAACTCGCTCACCTGTATCCGAAAGTCCGTTCTCCAAAATTATATTTCGTTATCAGTTATTATATTTTACTTTAATCAATGTGCAACTACCTTCTCTTAGGTAGTCCACTTTATTAATTCAATTCGATATGACGCCTTAAAGCGTGAACGGCAATCACTTCCCGAATTTCTCCCATGGAATAGCGGAATACTATGAATATATTTGGGCGGTACATGGGCGGTGGGAGGATTCAACAACATGTGAGCCGTTCGCTTCGATGAATAATGCGCGCAGCATTAGCAACTCGAGGAAACTCGAGGTCTCAGCGACCGAAGTACCGGAAAGCGGATTTCGCCCTAAATCCACTTCAGAGCACTTTTCATAATATATGTGACCTCGGCCAAGCTAGGTCCAACCTCTTCTAGAAAAATGACATCAGTCCTATCTCTCCTAGACCTAGCATTGGAGAATAAGGCACGAATGAAATACAATCTGGAGAAACGTTGACTAAATTTAGAGGGATGTCATGTAGGCCAGGAATTGTTGGACTAGGGAACCCCAGAGTAGCAATAAGTACATGTCAAACCAGTGACAGCCGCCAGTATCACCTAAAAATGCGCGACAATCGCCACCAGTCCATACCAGGCAGTGAATTCACGAAGTAATCTATTTTTGCGCTATTTTGCTGTCTGAATAGACAAGTGACCTGGAGCTGATAAGGACAAAAATATCCTATATCGGTCCTGAAGTAAACAAATAGATCGATTAGTGGGGTTAGCAGATGAAGAGGTCTGTGTGTTGATGGCGAGATTGAGGTAGGTGAGGTTTGGGAAGGTGAGTTTGAGAAGGAGATGTCGGGTATGAGGTAGCTAGTATCCAGAAAGGTTTATCACCACGTTGGGTACTAGAGGATGTGCCCAGAAAGGTTTATCACCACATTGGCTTGCGCCAGAAAGGTTATCACCACGTTGGTATCTTTTGTGAGAGAGAGAGGTTAAGGAGAAGGTAATGTTAGCAAGAGAGAATGCATCGAGTTCTACTGAGATCGGTAGAATGGCGAGCTGGGCAAGGAGTCCCTTGCATCACGCAGTTCGCCTTCTCCTTGACTTTATTGGAAACAATCTTATATGTACAATTTGGAGTGGTATATTATAAGGGTACCATGACAGAAGTCCCCCCAGATTGGACCAATAAAGTGATACTTATATGTTAAAAACTGAACAGAGTGCTGAAGGAGAAGAAAAAAAAAGTGATGCTGAAGGCTGAACTTAGAGCTAGGTGAAATTTATATACAAAGGTGGATGAACTTAAAGCTAGGCGAAACGTATTGACAATAATGATTGTATAAATACACAAAGGTGGATGATGGTTGATGTCGGTGGCGCAAGGCGAAAACGGTGGTAGGTCGGCGATGAATGTCGCAGCGGGGCATCTGGACGTTCCTTACCGAGTACTGTGCAAAAGTACATGGGCAGGAACGTACCTGAGGCTCCACTGTGATGGAGCAGAGTGGGGCGATAAACAGGGTCTGCCAGGAAGGTCGCTTCCATCCGTCGCTGGCGTTTTCCAGGCGGTAGCACAGTCGTGGCTGGGGTTGTAGTCGTGGTGTGTGGAGGCATGGCCGGGTCAGCGAGAATATACGGGGCGTATGTCCCGGTGGCCGTCGCGACGTAATAGTCACACCGAGCCACCACCGAGGCCGGGGAGGTAGTCCGGTGATCCATGGTGGGGGAGTCCATATAGGCGGTGAAGGCGGCCCGGGCGAGCAACAGAGTGGCGACAGGGACAATGGGACCTGGACATCGTGCAGGACGGCGGCGATGTCAGGGTTGGGAGATGGTTGATGGGGTCGAGGGAGAGCCATCACTGTTGGAGTCGAGGGAGAGAATGTGCAGTTTGTTCGAGGTGCTTGTTGGAGGTTGATGTGGTGGGGAGTCAGCAAGCACATAGGCTGGCTTGCAGTGGGCGAGCCGGGTGGTGGAGGGTTCCCCGTCAATCAATAGAGTAGTGAAAGTTTGCAGGAGCGGATGACATGAACAGCGCCGGCCTATAGTGGTTGGAGGGTCTTGTATATACCCGGCTCTTTCAGGTACATTTAGGTGGTGGAGTAGAATCGTTTGAGGCAGGAGGTGTCAGTAATGGGATTCGGTTGCATTTGAACAGGTCCTTTAAGAAGATAATTGGCGGGTAGTCGTAATGGAGCTGAAAAAGTTCGCTCGGCGGGGCTAATCCCAACAGTAGGTCAGGTGGCCATGCGAGGACTCAATAGTATGTAGGGTAGGGCTTTTGTCCATGAGGGGATGTTGCTGGAAGTTGAAAGGGCCTGCTTAAGAACAGAATGCCACCACTCTACCTTGCCGTTAGATTGGGGATGATATGCTTTCATTCATTGTTTTGAGATGCCGAGGGAGCGAAGTAAATCGAGAAATTGGGCTACCTCGAACCTCCTCCCCTGATAGAGGCAACCTTACCGAGCCACCCAGTTGTGGAGGAATGCTTTGGCAACGGTGTCCGTGGTGATGTGGGTGTGTGGTATGCACTCAACCTAATTAGTGGCACGGGCGATCAGGGTCAGGCAGTAGGGCTTCCCTTCGGAGGGGGGAAGCGGGCCGTCAATGTCGAGATATGTACATGTTTGAAGGGAAGCGCGTCATCGAATTTTTGAGGTGGGACGTGGGGATGGGCCGAGAGCTTAAAACACTGGCACTTCTGGCACCCAAGAACCCAACTGCGAATGTTGGTGTTCATATGGGGCCAGAAGTACCGTGTCTTGATGAGGTTTTGGCTGGCTCGGATTCTGGGTTCCTTAAGTGCGTGGTAGTGCTCAAACAACTGCTGCCGCAGGTTAGGTAGGATGTAAGGGCGAGGGGTGTCGGTGGAGACGTCACACCATAGACCGTGCGGCTGCAATTGCTGGAGTTTGTCGGCTTTGGTGAGGTTGGCAAGGGCTGGTTCGATTTCTGGAAGCTGACGCGCTCTGATGTGCTGAGGTGAGGGAAACGGCAGCAGTTCATCCACTCATGTGGGGGATGGGCGGGGGAGTCCGTCAGCGATACAGTTGGGGAAGCTGATTTGCAGGTTTGAAGAAGGGTGTGTGTGAGAGGCTTGTGATCCGTTACGACAGAGAACTGCCGGCCCTGTACGAAGTCTCGGAAGTGTTTGATGGCTTCGAAGATGGCAAGGTGCTCTCTGTCGAACGTTGAGTACTTTTAGTGTTTTTCCGAAAGCATTTTGGGGAAGGGAGGGTCGGTGTTGTTGCTGATGTGCTGGTGGAGAACTGCGCCGATAGGCCAATCAAAGGTGTCAGTCATAATGAGAGGGCGGCGTGATGTGTGGGATGGGCAAGGAGAGCGGTGTTGGTGAGGGGAGTGATGCTGGCCGATGTCGCGAGGTGCCCTAGGCATTTATGCGACGGTTGGACAATCACACATTTAGCTTTGTTGATTGTGACCCACTCACTACAGAAGATGTCGTGAACTTGGTGGAGATGGTCGTAGTTTTGTATGGGCGTAGTGGATGCTACTAGAACATCGTTCAGGAAACAGAAGACGAATGGAAGACTGCAGAGGATCTGGTCCATGTATCCGTTTGTGCCCTGTTCCACAGTCTGAAGCCCATCTTGAGATATTCAAATAGACCAAAGGGGGGGTGGTAATCGCAGTTTTTGGTATGTCGGGGGGATGAATGTGTATATGGTGGAACACCCAGGAGATGTCGAGGTTGGTAATGACGGTGGCGCCCTGGCGGTGGGATGAGAAATCTCGAAGGTGGGGAACGTAGTAGAGATCAGGCGTCGTACGGGAGTTGAGTCGTCGGTAGTCTCTGCAGGGCCAAATTTGTCCATCCGGTTTCTGTACTGTATGAAGAGCGGAGGCCCACAGAGAGCTGGAAGGGCAGATGATCTTGCGGCGATGAGTCTTTCGAAGTGGGCCTTCGCTTGAGAGAGCTGGAGCGGGTGAAGGCATCGGGCTTGGTGGAGATGGGCAGACCCATTGTTTCGATAAAATGCTGAACCTTGGAGAGGTTGGATGTAGGTCGTTGTTCAGGTTGGTAGGTTTCAAGCAGAGCGGCGAACTTGGGGTCGGTTGATGGGGCTGGATGAAGGCCAGACCTCGTGGACGGGAGAGGAAGGGCTGATGTCGTGTATCGTGTCAGCGAGACGGAGGAGGGCTTCATCATCCGCATCAAGGTGGGTGGTGAGGGACAACTGGATTTGGGGTGGTAGTGCACGCAGCCAGAAGGTCCAGGTGATATCTGAGGTGAGCAGGTCTTGTAGCTGGTATCGTAGCTGGCGAAACAGGTGGGAGGGCTTGAGGTTCCCCAGCTGATGCAGTTAGGAGAGGGGGGTGATTCTAGCGATCTTCGAGGGTTGATACAGGGCGATGAGGCGTGCGGAGGACGTCATAGGCAGCGGCGGAGTCGGGCGAGATGTCTGCTGTCTGGAGGTGGATGTCGTAGGGGAGGAGGGCCATCGTCTTGGAGTAGCGTGTCTTCTGTGCTAGGATGTTGGTGGTGGATAACACAGCCTCGAGTTGGAAGAACCAGAGAGTGGGGTCGTGGGTGTAGAAGGGAGGCAGAGTGAGCGGAATGACGGTGGAGGTGGTCATGATGTCAGCGGTGGGGGGTTGCGGTTCCTCTTGCATTTTTGGCTGGAACGTCGGGCTTACCACTGTGGTGATGGCGAAATTGAGGTAGGTGAGGTTGAGAAGGAGATGCCGGGTATAAGGCAGCTAGTAGCCACAAAGGTTCATCACCACATTGGCTGGGCCAGAAAGGTTTATCACCACGTTGGTTTCTAGAGGATGTGCCGAGAAAGGTTTATCACCACATTGGCGTGCGCCAGAAAGTTTTATCACCACATCGGGATCTTTTGTGAGAGAGAGGTTAAGGAGAAGGTAAGGCTAGCGAGAGAGAAGGCCTTCTATAGGTCTCCCACTAGAATAAGACGCTCCAGTGCTGAGCTCTAGCGGAGAAGTAGGTACTACTCCTTAAACCAAAATTTCCCAGCTGTTTCCTCTTTTTCCCTACTGAGTGGTAGCACTTTTCTCTGATGTACTTTTCTTCCCAGTTCCCACTGTTTTGAAAAAGTAATTGGGAATGACTATATTTTTCCTCTACTTTTTAAATTATTATAAAAATAATAAACTTACCTGTGTAAGGATGAAGGAACACAATACTATTCCATGGAAAGTGTGACACTACTTGCGTTAACCTTGGGACTGTGACAAAAACACTAGCTATAGGGAAGCCGTTACTAATTAAATGGACAAGTGGTAAACAATGCAGTAAAATTTATCAGTAATTTCGTCATTTTATTAAAAATAGAAAATATGATTGATAATACATTCAATCAGAGTCATCATTGTCCCACCAGTCTTCTTCTTCGTCGGAACTCGTATCAGAAGTCTCGCCCAAATTCACAATAATATTGTCAATTTCCGTGTCTACTATGTGGTCGCTGGTCCAATACTTGTTCTCCACTGTTTTCACGTGCTCGCACACTTTTTTCCACTTCTCAGTCGAATATTCCGAGAATAATTGTTTCAACACCACTTCTTTTTGGCCAAGAGGTGTTCCGACAGAATCTCTTGCGAGCTGACCTTTAATGTCACCCCACACCAGTTCTATTGGATTCAGGTCGGGATGGTATGGGTGGAGGTGAAGGGGATGGTGGCCCTTCGCTTTAATAATCTCGTCAACCCTATACGTTTTCTCCGAAGGTACGTTTCTCACTAAGAGGAGGAGTTCTCCCTTTGTGCACTTTTCGTCAAAATCCACGTTATTTTGCGTCAACCAGGCTACAATGTCCTTCTTCAAACTTCCGGTGTTGGGCTTTTTGTTTACTTCCACACAATGATATTTCGCATTGTCCATTACCACTACGGAACCTGCTGGTAAATTCGGAAGGAACATTTCCGTGAGCCACTTAGAAAAATTGCCGAAATTCATAGAGGTGTGGTAGTCCCCCGATCTCGATGATGACTTGAACACAAGAAGGGACTCTTTTACAAATCCCATCTCGCCTCCGCCGTGTACTATGATAAGTCTATTGCCCTTACCGATCTGTTTCACAGCTCCCAGCTGTGTTTCAGACTGCCAGCACGTAGAAACACCATGGGATGCCTGGACGTATGTTTCATCGAGGTATACGATGTTTTTACCTTGTGAGCGGTAGGATGTCATGGCACGTAGGTACCTAACCCTCCAGGCAGCTATTTCGGGCCGTTCGATCAACACCTTGCGATTGGATTGGCATTTTTTCCACTTGAAACCACACGAATGGATTCTTTTCCTTAAATATTCAGCACCGCAATCAAGAACTCCGTCACTTTTCAACGCACCAAGAATCGATCCCGTTGATGGGCACTTCTTTCGCACGGTGTAGAATTCTCTTATTTTGTTTCTAATCGCCGCATCAGTGAAGTCGTCAGCCTCAACCCTTTTCTTGTGCTCTGTTACTTTTTTTGGCGTAGTAAACAAAGGGTTTGGGGATACTGCCGACAGTTGACGCCCTTCCTTCAAAATAACGGAGACTACTTTCGGCGATACTCCAGTTACTTCGCTTGTCAAATCTCGGATGTTATACTTCGCTTTCTCTTCGTTCTTCTTTCTGATGAAAAATTGCGCTACGTTGTAGACAATTTCTCTTGCCTGACTTCGTAATGGCTTCCCACGAGCGATCCTGCTCTTCGAGTTCTCAGCAGAACACGATGAAGGCACACTGTCCATCATGCTATCTTCAATCGCAGTACAAAAATGAAGAGGATGTGTGATGATGCTCACAGATTAAAAACTGAGGTTCGAAAATATTATACTCACAGATTGAAAAAACTGGTTGAGAATCGAAACAGTCAAAACAGTAGTAATAGTAACCAAAACAAAATGTCAGCTACTAGAAAATCGAGGCAATGTTGCCAACTGAACAACGTGAAATTACCAACGGCCAAAGTAAGTGCAGGATGCCATGCTCTGCGTTTCCTTTCTTGGCCTCAAGAGCGCAGGGTCGGAGCGTCTTATTCTAGTGGGAGACCTATAGTGAGGAATTCTAGTGAGATCGGTAGAATGGCGAGCTTGGCAAGGAGGGCTCCTTATAAAGACGCCTCCCTCGGTCCTCCGACGGCCGTTGGGGGATCGATGGAGGGAGAGCTACCTGGCTGCATCCCTTGCATCACGCAGCTAGCCTTCTCCTTGTCTTTATTGGAAACAATTTTATATGTACAATTTGGCGTGGTATATTATAAGGGTACCATGACAGTCTGGATGCTCGCAGGCTCGCATCTTCAAAAGGAAGAAATATCCTATATCGGTCCAAAATATAGATCATTGGGGTGAGTAGATCAAGTAGTTTTGAACAGACCCGGCTGGTACAGAGATTGTCACTGGTGGCGATTTACCACACCACTTTGGACGTCATCACCATGGAAGGCACAATAATTATAAGGCTGCATTGCCTGGGGCCACCGAGCCCTCTCCGTCGTGATCCTAACCTATCCTAACCATGCATCCCTGGACAGAATTTTTTAGGTTTTAGGCATATTAGGTAGGTACGCCTCAATTTAACAACGAAGAAAGATAAATGAAAAACTGAACGAACATTTTGTACAAAAGATAACATTACTACAACGATAGGTATAGTTACAAATGACTAGGGTGGTGGAAGGGATGGATGAAAGAATTAGCAGCACGGCAACTTTTTTATGGAGGGAATATGACTATTAAAGAGATAGATGTCGGGATTGTTTTGAAGGATAAGGTTTGCTACCCGTGGGAGTCTAAACATGGGACTGTGATAAAGATAATTTGTGGGGGAAAAAGGAACGTCGAATAATTTGAAGAGAGCGGGTCGAAACCTGGGGAATAAGGAAATTAAAAGTGCTAAGGAGATTAGGGCAGTCTAGCTGGCCACGGACCAATTTGCAGAGGAAAATTAGATCAGCTGTGCTGCGTCTTGTTTTGAAGGGCGCCATATTACAAGCCCTTAAGCTGGACGGGTAATCTATACTAGTGGTGGGGATTTTCATTTTGAAGGCGACGTAGGTACCTCAGAAATCTATTTTGGACGCGGTCTAACTAATTAAAATGACATCATAATAAGGGGACCACACCACTGAGCAGTATTCAAGGATAGACAGTACAGTGGCCTTGTAAAGCGCGGCTATGGCAGGCACACTTGAAAACTCCCTCTTGTTCCTCTTGAGAAACCCAAGTGACCGCATAGCTTTATTTGAAATTACATCGATGTGCTCATTGAAGGTCAGCTGGGTGTCGAGCCATACCCCCAGATCCTTTAATTTAGAGATTCGTGGAAGTAGCCTATCATTTATAAAGTAGTTCCGCACGATGCACGACGCCGAACGATGGAACGTTGATGCTGTGCATTTGGATTCATTTAGAAAAAGACTGTTTTCCACGCACCAGCTCCCCAACGCGTCCAATGTGAACTAAAGATACCTGCAATCGGCGCAAGACTCAACGACCCTGAACATTTTACAATCATCCGCGAAAACAGGCATTTCGCTTCGACGAATAGATCGGCGATGGTGTTGATCATAATAAGGAATAACAATGGTCCAATATGGGACCCCTGAGGGACACCAGATGAGGCCAAGAACGGCTTCGACACCGTACACTTAATCCTGACCACAAGGTACCTATCACTCAGGTAGCTGGTCAGCCAATCCAACGTCGACCCAGAAACCCCCAAGGCTCCAAGTTTTGCAATGATGTGTATGTGGGACAGCTTATCGAAGGCTTTGGCGAAGTCTGTGGATATAACACCCACCTGCCTGCCCTCCCTAAATGCATTCACGATATACTGTTGGAAATCCAACAGATTACTGGCAGTAGACCTCCCCTTGAAGAAGCCATGCTGGTAAATTGATATAAAGTTGGAGAATTTGGTAAATAACTTGGCCACCACTAGCTTTTCAAGGATTTTAGGTGTGGTAGAGAGAGAGTACAGGGGTCTGAAATGGTTCACCATAGACTTATCTCCCGACTTATGGATAGGGGCGACATATGAGATCTTCCATCTTGAGACAAAAATACCAGAAGACAACTATTTATTAAAAATCTAGTAAGAGGGCAGGTAAGACTGGAAGCGCACAATTTGAGTAGTACAGGGGGTACACCATCTCAACCCATACCCTTGGAAGCGTCCACTGAGTCCAATCCCCGCGAAACCTCAGCCTCTGATACGGATAAGTGACCTATAGCAACTATATCCTGGATAGGGTAAGTTGGAAAATGGTGGACGGGAATTTCGAATACGGAGGAAAAGTGCAAAGCAAAAAGATCTGCGATTTCCTGGGGGGTGTGTGCCTGGACCTCACCCAGTCTCATCATGAGGGGAAAACCATTTAAACCATCCCTAAAGTTCACATAATTCCAAAATTTCTTTAAGTCTCCCAGTAGCGAACTCTGAACCTCAGCTAGATATCTTTTATAAAGGACATCCGATAGAGCGCAACATTGGCTCCTCAATTCTGAAAACCAAACATAGACCGTATAGTATCGAGAAATTTTAAATCTGGAATGAGCGAGCTTCTTGCGACTTGTGAGGGAAATTATCTCTGATGAAAACCATTTGGGGTGAGAAGTCGAAAAGGAGTAGGTTTTGGGAAAAACCAAATGGATGGCTTGATTTATAATTTTGTAGAATTCCATAATAGCTAAATCAAATTCAAGATTCAAGCAATCTGACCAGTCAGTAGAAGAAAAGAAATTGTTCATATTCGAGTAGTCCCCTTTCTAAAGCTGTAGGTGAATCTGGGTGAAGGAAGAGCTGCGTGGTTGCCGTGGTCAGATGAGACTATGAACTCAAAAGGAGGGTGGGCGACGCATGACTGATGAAATGTCGGCATTGGATAGTAAAAGGTCAAGTAGTACATTACCGGCTGCATTTTTGAAGCGATTATGCTGACGGAGATCGAGAAGCTGCATCGATTCGTATATAATCCTCCCTTTTGAATATAATTTAACAAGTTCATCCCTCTCATTCCGCACATCTGGCTCCATGTGAGGAATATTATAATAAGCTTGTCATCAGGAAAGGCTGCAGATACAGCATCGACTTCATTAAAGTGTTCCTCCAGCAGCGATGTAGATTGGTAATCGGGGACATACACACAACCAAGTATTAATTTCAAATCGGGGAGTACCACAAAAACGTGCTCGACAATATCAGGAGAGTTCCACCTGAATGATTTCAAATAGTTCGAGACAGCTATGAGAACACCGCCAGCTGATTTTTTCATCGTGTTGTTTGTGGCAGATCTATCAGTTCGATAAATAGTGTAGTTTGCAAGAAGAAATTCAGTCGAATCAACGTCAGGTGAAAGCCACGTCTCCGATACGAAGATCACGTCCTGAGATAAATGGGCAGCCTGATTCGAATAGAAGAAAATTTTGTATTTAGGCCTCGAACATTTTGATAGAAAACTAATAATGATGAACGAGGCCCCGCTACAGGTTTTTTGGATTCCAAGAGGGGCGCTGGGAGGTCCGGTTTACGATGGTCGGAATCCCTGAGAGGTACTTGATCCACAAATTTGTCTCGCCCCCATCGGTTCTCTCCTTCTTTGCTAGGGTTCTGTCTGACGAGGCAGCAAAAACAGGCGGATTTACCTCCCTATTTGAGACCTACCTACCTATTTGAGACCAACATCCGCGTCGCCGACGCGGGAGAATCGAACGTCAACCTCAGTGGGCGACACTTGCCCTCGATCGGCACACTGAGACGTGCAGAACGTACCACCAGGTCAGACAAATCATGCGATAATTTAATGAGGGAATTTTTAATACCATCTTGTCCCTACCCAGAGCATGAACGCTTTCACCGATCTCCGGGATATTAAATTGATCTTGAACTAAAGAATTTTTTGAGACCACCCGGACCAGCCGTTCGTTTGCACCAAAAAGCTTCGTCAACACGATCGTGAATGAAACGGTACAAATCCGGCCCAGATATCATCACTAGGGCACCTGATTATACACCTGATTATAATCACCGATGGCTGTATGAAGTCGAGTTGGTTGTTCTGCTGTATTATTTCATTTGAAAAGTGATGGATCTATTGGATTTTGTAGGTAGGTACTTTTGCAACTTGAACAGCCGTTGAAGTATTATTGATGGGCAAATTATTACACAATTTTAAATTATTACGCAATGGTTCATTATACTATCTACGTTCATTGTACTATCTAAGTATTACACAACGGTTTATTATTTGCCTTATGCTTCATGAATAACTATAAATAATTGATGATTGAATTATTGAATCCCGCGCATTTGTAGGAGTTTACT